>CM053605.1:32671084-32776382 GCA_028646535.1 Procyon lotor
AAGGGGGAAAGGAGAAAGACTATTTTTTACATCCATTTTTACATATTTTAATTCCACTAAAATCAGTTCTTGCCTGAGTACAAAAGTATACGCACAGGCATGAATAAGCAGATCTTCAGGAGGGTCAGACACATGTGATACACTGGGGAGTGACAACAGGACATTTAGGGGGGCTTTTGGCTGTATTTAAGGTTGCTAGGGTGTGCCACATGCAGAATACATACAACAGTGGGTTTGTTGCAACAGAAAGTGACTCCAAACCAAACAAATAAGTCTAAATACACACGGGGTATCTTCTCAGTATGTAATTAAACAGCCTCTTTCAATATCTTCAACCTCAGATTGGCAAGCACATTATGCCAATGGGTAGGCGGTAGTTCACTGATTCTACATTGGGTTTACCACAACTCAGAGGCAGAGAGACCAGAACACCAGAGTTTGGAGAGCAAGTTAACAATGACAAAATTTTTACAGGATGTATTTAAAATATCTTTAAAAAATAGAACAGGAAAAAATTAGAACAAGAAATATTGGCCTTGGGAATGTTACTTTTGCAGAGCTCTTGTGTTTATGCCTAAATGCCAGGAAAGCAACCAGGAAATACAAAATCTGAAATAAGACTAAACACAATTTCCTAGGGCTGGAAAAATATGAGATATATTCATTTATATTCTAATTGTGCTTGTTTTCCCTCAATGTGCATGCACGAGTGCACACGCACATTCATTTATTGTGAGGATTTAAATTTTTTTTCTCAAAAAATATAGATTCATTTACACCCTGCCACTATAAACATAAAAAACAAAAATCGAAATGAAATTCCCCTTCCTTTGTTTCAGTGAGGATCACTTGCCTTTCTCCATAACTCTTACAACTGCTTTGAGGAGACGAGCTTATTTTCTTTGCCCTTCTGGTTCAAGGACAAAACTATATCTCTGCTTTTGGCAACCAGTAGGCGCCAGAGTTATTGGCAAATATATTTTGTGGCAAGCTTTCTCAAAGCAACATCAAATTTCCTCCTCCTGGCTGTTAATATTCATCATTCCTCGGCCACCCACTAACATAAATGCTTCTTCTCCCTCTCTCCATAGCATCCACTCCCCCTCCACCTAGGCAACCCAGTGTGTGGCTCATTTTCTTGCTCCAGACGCTCTTCTGCCCGTGAACCACTGTCCGTGCCCTCTTCCTTCCTCCCTAACAATGGTTTTCTCCTGAATCTCCATCCCTGTGCCTGTTTTTATCACTTCAATCAGTCTTGGGCGGAGAAGAATCATTGGTAAAATAGCAGAATGGTACTCATTTACACAAGATTTACCTTAGGAGTTTTCCTGTTCAGCTAAAATGAGATTTCTCATTTTTAGTTTGCATTCTTTACAGTCTCGTTCAGCAGATGCTGGTGCAAAATCATCAGATGAAGTAGTAGATGAGGTCGCTGGTGACATCTTGGGCAAACTTCCCAACAACTTTGATGTCGAGGCTGCAATGAGGAGGTACCCGACAACTTATACTCAGAGCATGAACACTGTCCTTGTCCAAGAGATGGGCCGGTTCAATAAGTTGTTGCAGACCATAAGGGAATCATGCATTAACATTCAAAAAGCAATCAAGGTAAGGGGAAATATACCAAAGAAAAATCATTGCAGTAATTTATCATTCATTTTACTCAGCAAATATTTACTGGGGGACGTTGTTTGCAAGCACTGTTCGTTCTTCATTCTGGGGATAGAAGCAAAATCCCTGCCCTTGAAGGACACGTAGGATTCTGGGGATGACAGTAAGTGGGTAAGGAAGTATGGAGTATGTTAGGTAGCATAGTTTGCTAGATAGGATACGTGCTAAGAAAACACAAAGGAGTAAGAAAGACCAAGCCTTTGCCTTAATAGAGCTTAAGTTTTAAAGATTTACTTATTTGAAAGAGAGAGGAGAGTGGTGGGAGGAGCCGAGGGAGAAGGGGAGAGAAACTTCAGCAGACTCAGCACTGAGCCTGACTCTGGGGCCTGATCTCACGCCCCCGAGATCATGACCTGAGCGGAAACAAAGTGTCCAACATTTAACCAACTGTGCCACTCAGGTCCTCCCTCCACCCTTTTAAAAAAATATAAGTAATCTTTATTTTGTTTTATTTTTGAGACAGAAAGAACAGTGTGGAGGGACCGAAGGGGAGGGAGAGAATCCCAAGCAGGCTCCACACCTAGCGCAGAGTTGGACGCCGGGCTCAAGTCTCAAGACCTGAGCTGAAATCAAGAGTCAGACGTTTAATTGACTGAGCCACCAGGAGCCCCCATAGAGCCGAAGTTTTGATAAGGGAGATAAAAATGTAAAAATAAATATATAATTTCAATAAATGTTAAGTTCCATGGGAAAAATAATAAAGGGTAAGAGGATAGAGAGTGATGGGTGGGAAACTCTTTCACTCATTTTGTGTCAGACGACACTGAGAAGCTGACCCTCGAGCAGAGGCCTGAACTTAAAGGCAAACCATGGAACATTCAGGCAGAGGATACAGCAAGTGCAGAGACCACGAGAAGAATAAGCTCGGCCTGGTCCAGGAACACAGTAGGGAAGGCTCTTGTGGCTGGAGTGGAGTGAGCATGAGGGAAACAGTAGGACAGAGAGAAGCAGCCACAGACTCATAGTGGCCTTGTTGGCCATGTTTAAGATCATGAATTTTGTTCTAAAGAATAAAAGCAGGGGGAGGTCTTCAGAACGTTTTAGGCAATGAAGTGAAATGATTCGTTTTATATTTTTAAAAGTTCACTCTGGCCACTGCAGGGAGGACTCTAGGGGAGCAATCAAGCTATCGAAGTTCCAACTGAGCTTGTTTCCGACAGAAGCATTGGAGGAGGAGAAAAGTGGCTAAATAGGAGCTGTTACTAAAAGAGGAGCCTACTAGGCTGGTCGTAGTGTCATCTGGTTGGGGCGTTTGGCTAAGAAGCATTCAGGACCATTTGTTTCTCCTTGACCTGGTTCTTCCTGTTCCTTCCTGGAAGAGAAAGGCCTGGCTTCCAGCCTTCTGGGGAAAAGGGGAGAGAGGCCTCAGGGATCTCAGCATCCAACGTACATCCATTCACATAATTCCTGACTTCAGAATGGTAATCTGACCCCAACTGAACCTAGCATCCCCCCAGGGATTTCTTCATTTTCCCTTGCACGTTTCATTCAAGGTAGGCGATGTGCAGATTTGTGGGAGAAGTCCCAGAAATCTGTTTTTGTAACCCAATTTCAATAACCCTTTTCATTTAGCACCACCTTCCACTCCTCACTTTCATCTAGGGCCATCAATTCCAAATACTTTTGGGTTTTCCAGAGTGATGTCTAGTTGCTGCTTATCTTTCTCCTCTGCTAGTTTAGGATCAGGTTCCCGCCTGGCTTCAACATCATCTGCCAACAGTCCAAATGCTTTCTGGCTCCCAAAATTGTGTTGTCTTTTTGCCTTTCTGTATTTCTTCTGCACTTGTAGGCTTATGCCCTTAAAATATAAGTTCTTCTATTGTTGTTTTAGAGGGTTTGGGAAAGGAGGCAAAGGATGGGTGCTGAACACATTACTCTAAAATCTTCTCCATATGTTAGTTGGAATTATTTTGTCAACTATAAAGAGAAATGGTGATGGCAACTGGCCGAATTGTAAGATCAACAAGGCAGTAATTTTCAAAGGCCTCAAAGTTTTAACATATGTCCACCAGTGATTCAAAATGGGATAAGATTGAGGCACCTGGCTGGCTCAGTTGGTAGATCATGCAACACTTGATCTCAGGGTCATGATTTTGAGCCCCATGTTGGACATCGAGTTTACTTAAATAAATAACAAAATGGGACAGGATCAATTAGGCTTCATAAGTGGAATTGAGACTATTTTAACTTTTCAAAGGATTTCATATAATTTTTCTAATTTTATATTCATCACTATTCTTTTAAGAAGGCAAGACAGAGATGTAATAGTTGTCTATTTAAAAGAGCAGTAAACTGGGACACCTGGGTGGCCTCTGTCTTCAGCTCAGGGCACGATCTCAGGATCCTGGAATTAAGCCCCCTGCTTCCCTCTCTCTCTGCCTGCCTACTTGTGATCTCTCTCTTTCTGTCAAATAAATAAATAAAATCTTAAAAAAAAAAAAAAAAAAACCCACCAATAAACTAAGTCAAAGTTAGGCTGTGATTTAATAGCTAGTTAGTAGCTAAGTATTAAGATTTTCCAGAGTGGGTAAAAGGGTGAAGGAGGTCTAAAAGGTACAAACTTTGTTATAAAATAAAAGCCATGGGAGTGCAATGTATAGCTTAATGACAATAGTTAATAATACTGTGTTGCAAATTCAAAAGTTGTTGAGAGTGAATCTTAAAAGTTCTCATCACAAGACACAATACTGTAACTAGGTATGATGACAGATGTTACCCAGACTATTGTGACCATTTTGTAATATATCCAAATAGTAAATCATCATATTATATATATGAAACTAATATAGTTGACACTATAACAACATGGGGGTTAGGGGTGCTGACCCCCGAGTAGTCAAAAACCCACATATAACTCTTGACTTCAAAAACTTAACTGCTAATAGGTTACTGATGACTGGAAGACTTGTCCATAACATAAAGAGTCAACACATAATTTGTATGTTATATGTATTATGTACTTTATTTTTACAATACCTTTCTCTGAAATTTTTCAGTATTTCTAGGTTGCTTGGTTCATCTGTGAGTTTCTTCAAACAGTTACAAATCTCAAAAAAACCCTTCAATGTATTTATTGAAAAAAAACCACACGGACCCACACAGTTCAAATCCATTTGTTCAAGGGTCAACTGTACCACGTTACATGTCAAGTATACCTCAATAAGAAAATTTTCCACTAAAATTGGATTACAAGTCAAATTGTCAATGTTTTGTAAGGAATAGTTCAGTGACTCTATGACTTGCAGCAAAAGAATGTGTCTTTTCCGTTTTTCCTATATGATTCAGCTTTAATCACAATTTTAAACGAAGGTTAATTATAAAAATGGTATTTAAGAGGATTGTCCAAAATCAGTATTATCATGTTAACCAAATGTTAAATATGTGTCAGGGGCTTGTGGTGATGTCTACAGAACTTGAAGAAGTGGTTAGCAGCATTCTGAATGTCAAAATTCCAGGAATGTGGATGGGTAGATCATACCCAAGCCTTAAACCACTTGGGAGCTATGTGAATGACTTCCTTTCAAGACTAAAATTCTTGCAGGTGAGTCCATCTAAATGATCATGTATTGTTTCTTTTTATTTCATTTTCCTCATCAGGATGCTTAATGTGATATTACTCTCTAGTTTTTCTGTGCATCCGAGGCACAAATGACCACTACTTCGTAATGCACATAATATATGTAACTGTTACACTAAACTGTCAAAATACTAATATCGGAAACAGAATCTCTGAAAGCTCCCTTAGGAACAGGTGTTCATATTTAGTAAACTTACACATTCAAGTCAGTGATGCTTGAAGAGAGAAAACTGGCTATGTTGATTTTTTTTCCCATTAAATACTAAGCATTAAAATAGATTCCTAGAGCACAGCACCTTAGAAAGCCAGGCAAGCTACTAGCAAGATTCTCTCTTCCTTGTCCAGCAATCTTCCAGATCATGAAGTCAGTAGACTGCTGGTTCAGCCCAAGATGGTAATAATCTCAATGGCTAATTGTCTTGGAAATGTGGAGCAAGCAGAAACCTGTTTCCTAATTATCTGGCAATACTAGGGCTTAACTATGTTATTAATTATATTCATTAAAAGTATTAATTTCCTAGACCCTGTTCATAATGCATCAAAACTGCCTGTGAGAAAATTTCTGCAGGGATAAAATGATTCAACTTCCCTTCCATAACACAGGCCTTCTTGCCATTATTAGAGTTGATGCTAAAGAAATAGTAGCCTTGAAAGATGAAGGCTCTACTTTGGACTTTAACAGGGAGGAGGTCTTCAAATTCATTTGACTTTATAATTTACAATTTAAAGCCAGTACTCAATTAGCTTCTTAAGATATGATAGGAACAGAATTTGGGTTTCTTTGATATTTATAAAATCTTAAGCTCTCACTGTGTTTTTTTAGTAAGTTCTTTATATAACATTGTGTTTCCATATATTGGATTTCATTGTATTTTGATAAAGTCAGTGAGAAAACTTCCAAAGGAATATTCTACTGAGCACCAATGATGAGCGAGGAAAAAAAAATGGGAAAAATATTACCAGATGTTATAGGGATGTAGTCAACTATGTAACATGATATATTGTGCAACAACGTGTATCAGTTATTATATGGAGCTTTTTGGAAGGAATCACTAGGCAGTATAAAGACATTCACTTCTGCATTAACCCACATTGTGATACCCTAGCTGGTGCAATAGATATGAAATTGAAGTCAGAACAAACACTGAATAAGTAGCTCTTTAAAACCTTGACAGTATAACTTTTTATTCCTCAAAATGTTAGCTCACTTATTAGTGAACTTAAAACGTAATAGGGGGAGTGTTTGGGGGTAAATTTTATTAAGCAGTGTTGTATTCAAAGTTGAAAGGCTCTAGCCTTAGAATATGTGTGCTTTGACACCACAGCAATGGTATGAGGTTGGCCCTCCTCCAGTCTTCTGGCTTTCTGGCTTCTTCTTCACACAAGCCTTCCTGACCGGTGCCCAGCAGAACTACGCCAGGAAATACACCATCCCCATTGACCTTCTTGGGTTTGACTATGAAGTGATGGAGGACAAAGAGTATAAGTATGCTCCAGAAGATGGTAAGTGCAGTGACAGGATGAGTTGGCTTATATCTAGGTACTGAACAGAACATTCTTTCTTACTTTCCTCAACTGTTAAAATTTTAATCATGTATATTACTCTCAAATAGTTGAGGAAAAGAAATTCTTATCAACATGCAATATACTTTTACAATCTGTCACCTTAAAAACAAATCCACAAAGAATTCCAACCATCTTAACATCCACATCCTCTCAGCTACTGTCCTATATCTCTCTCCCTCTTACAGCAAATTTCTCCAAAAAATTGTCTTCACATGCTCTCTCCAGGTTCTCACTTCCTAGTTCCCATCTACCTCTCATCCTCTCCAATAAACTGATGTTAATAATAGTTAGTAATGACCTCCCTATTGACAAATCCCATGAATTCAGTCTTCATCTTAAACTCTCAGCAGTTCTTATCAGTTGATAACACTCTCCTTCTCCCTTTATTTCTCCTGATTCTCTCACTGGACACATTCATGCTTCTTTGCTAGCTTTTCCTCCTCTGAATATTGGGAGTTTCCAAGGACTTAATCCTGGGACTGTTGCTCTTTTCTTATATTTTTATTCCTAACACACTCAGAATGGGCATATTGTTGAATACCTGAAGGGCGTGTAACAACCTTCTGCTAAGGTATTGGTTATTGTTCCTTCAATTATATCAGCCTTTAAAATAATCCATTCTTTGTACAGCTCACTAGAACACATGCTGTAGGAGATACCAATAAATAGATGTTTGAGTTCTCTTGTTCTAATAAAAGTCAAAATATAGATAGATTAGCAGTATATCAAGAAGGATAAATAATTTGGTCCAAACTAAGTTGGGTAAAAGGAAATCAGAGGAGGGGGATGGAGTCGTTCTGTATCACTGTTGGGTTCCAGAATACCCCCATCATACACAGGTGGAAACTAAGGCTCAAGAAAGGTAACCAACTTGCCTGAGGTCTCTCAGCCAGCAATAGGCAGAGCTGACCAAACCCCACACCCATCTGGCTCTTATGCTTCGCTAGCTGCCTTCTCAAAGGCCTGCTGAGTATTTTTATAGAAGTACAAGTTTGAAAACATTATCACCTTTCTCAAGGAAAGTTTCTTGAAGAAGCTATGATTGATTCTTAAATATTTCGTTCAGATGCAAGATTTTTTTTTTTTTCCTAAATTCTCCTCATATCATTATGATAAAAGGCAGGGAAGATGACATTTCAATTGAAGGCTAGGTAGTATTGATGTCCCTCACAGTTCTAGGTTTTTTGAACTCGGCTAAAAAATAGAATTACTCAAAGCATTGCCTGAAGTTTACAAACTAGTTAATATTTAAGATAAAACTACCGAATGGCCAATCATTATACACTGAACTTAAACATAGTACAAGGTAGTTGGTATTTTTTTTTACAGTGATTTACTAGTTTAACCCACAACTGCTCTTATTCAAGACCTAAATATATTAAAATCCAAAATTATCTGGAAAATAGTAGAGCAGATATGAAGTACAACTTAAGGATCATAAGGACCATTTAGTGTTCTAAGATCATGCAGTAAAGAGTAGCCATCAGTTAAATAAACCATTTCACTGAATACTGAAGTATCAGCCAAGGTTTGATTTATAATAGCTGATTACTGATAGTCACTAAATCATGAATTTTATTGTTTTGTGCACACACACACATACGTTTTCACCAATAAACACAGATACCTGTAAGATAGCCTTTTTGTCATTCCTGTTTTTTCCTTCCAACTTAGCTAATTACCAAAAAGAAAATGAGATTCCATGGAATGATTTGAAGCAATGGACTCATCCCAAGGAACAACTTTCTCATGGGACCCTCATGGGAAGAACCCAGATTATACCTGGGAAAAACTTGGGCTAGACTGTTGTCTCCGCCGTAGTTTCTTCATCTCTACTATTCCATCAGCCTGTCTCTTTCATACACACTTGAGCATGTGCCTGGTTCTGGGTTCTGGGGCTCACAAAGAAGTCAGCCTTATTTACCTAAGATAAAATTAAACTTAATGAAAAAGGTCACTCTTCAAGTGACTCGTAAAGTGGCCACAATGCCACTGTAAATCCACATAAATTTGGAGTCATACATTCTAGCTGCACTTGCTAAGATTCCTCTTATCTGAATTAGTACTAATGGGGGGCTTAGAGTTCCCAGTGAAGGGCATTACACAGCAGGGAGGCAGAGAATGGTGGAGAGACGAGCTGAAGAAGCCATAGCTGACACTGTATGTGGCTCAGAGTAGGAGCAGCTCTGAACCAGGACCCATTTAATATCTACTTCTCCTTTTAGATCTTGTGTCTTCCCTATAGCCTGTATTGACCATCGGAAAGAAAACCGTGTTTGTATATCCCTATCACATTTCCTATAAAGTTGTTGCTGGGCTGTAGGAAATTTTATCCTTATTGCCACTTTTCTTAGGTGTTGAAATGAACTGTTTACTATTTCTGACATTATCTTTCTTTCCTAAGTGGGGAATAGATAATCTAATTGGTTAGAACCAGAGATTTAATGGGCTGTGCTTACAAATCAGTGGGGCAGGGTATTAAATTGCTCTCTTGGACCTGTCTGTGGCCTTCTGTTTTCCTATTCCTATCTATTACTGAGGCTGCCCTGCAGGCCTTAGATCAGGCTGGGAAGATTAGTATGTAGGAAGTGGTTACAGACTAACCTCTCTCTCCCTCAGGCATGTCTATCCCCAACATTGCTCCAGGCTCAAGGTGCATTTTGCAATTTAGCTTTACCAGAATAATAGTTGAAAAGTTACTGGACAAGTGCTTTGCCAGTTAATAAAACTGATGTTTTATTCCAACTATTCTTTCCACCAGTTAAAACCTAGAGAGGAGAGAGTCTTCCTCTCCAGTTAACATTCATCACTGGGATTAGCCACATGGGGCTTTTAAAATTAAACTGTAATTAAAGTCCCTCAATCACACTAGCCATATTTCAGGTCTTTAATAGCCAGTGGCTACCCATATTGGAAAGCACAGATATAGAATATTTCTATCATTACACAAAGTCCTACTGGACAGCACGGCCCACGTGGATTTTTATATACTACTTTACAAAGTGCTTTCACTAGTATTAGCTGATTTGACCCTAACAACTCAACAAGGCAGACAAAGTAGGCATTACTGTTTCAAAAATATTTTCCAGTTCTCAGAGGACCAAATATACCCAAAGTTAAATGGCTTGCTCAAGGTCACACAGAAAATTAGGTCTAAGTTCCATATTGCTTCCTTTCACATCTGTGCAACCAGTACAATGAATGTTTTCATGTACGTATACCTATATTCAATTTGTGAGGCTTTACACAAAAGGACAGAGAACTGATTGGAGTTCCAGGAATTTCCTAATTTGTGATCTTCAGTGGTCAGTATATGAATTACGTTCCAAAGTGAGTTCCTCCATGTGTTCTCTCATACAGACTATGGAGAGATCTGGGAGTGAGAATAAATTCTACAAGAGGAAGAGAGAAATAACTTTCATGATATTAGAGATCTGCACAAGAATATTTTCTTCACAGGTTGCCTAGAAGCCACTGGATTCCTACAATTACATTAAGAATTTTTCCTGCAGATTTCACGGCCTTTCACATTATAACCATTGGCCAATTAAAAATATAAATCTGATACTGTTCACCCAGACTGAGAACTTCCCATAGACTAATTTAAAATTTCTTTTATCTTCCACATCTAATCTTACTACTGAATTAACTAGGCAAAGTATAGATATTCTTAGAATGTGGATATTAAGACAAAGCATTCAGAATACGGCTTTTATTTTAGAACAAGCCTTAGGCTGCTGACCTAGTATCACCTGCAGGGCACTCAAGAGGAATTTTAGATTCAGAACTTAATCAATAAGCATATTTAAACAGTTGTACTAACCTGCTTCTTTTATATTTAGGTGTTTTCATTCATGGATTATTTCTGGATGGAGCTTCCTGGAATAGGAAGACCAAGAAACTCGCAGAATCACATCCCAAAATTCTTTATGATACAGTGCCTGTGGTTAGTATTTGATATACTAATATTGGGGGACACTATTTTATACACACACACACACACACACTCCACATACAGTCATCCTCACCATGGTAATTACGTTTTATAGAGTTCCTGCCAGCATTGAATTAGTGATGCTGAACCACAGCTCCTCAGAGAAATACAAGTTTAAGTTTCTATGATCCTCTGGTCACATTTTTGTTAACCAATCAAGACATAACCTTATTTTGTGTTTGTTTAAAAATGCCATATTTAATATATACTTCTGATTCATTAACATTGAACTCAAAGACCATAGTAGCACTGTAACTCATGCCTGGATGAACCTTATATTATTTTCTCCCTGAGGTTCAACCCAGTCTTCTTGTACTCAGG
This sequence comes from Procyon lotor, assembly GCA_028646535.1. Lineage (NCBI taxonomy): Eukaryota > Metazoa > Chordata > Mammalia > Carnivora > Procyonidae > Procyon > Procyon lotor. The sequence continues at coordinate 32,682,214 of CM053605.1, forward strand.
AACACTAGGTAGCACCTGAGCGCTACATTTAAGCGCCATTTTAAACGGGGAAATCACTAACAACAAAATGCAAAAAACTCCTTATTACAATATAACCTATCAAAAGGAAACTTGTTTCCATTTACCAGAGGTGAAATAGAAAAACAGAATGTCACCAGGTTCAACCTCAGCTGGAAAGGTACTTGTTTGGTGACTCACATTTTTTCAGGCTCTGAGCATGCTTGTGAATGATCATAAAACAGAGTATTCGTTTTAGGATGATGTAAAAATTTCAGTGATAAGCAGATTTGCAAATACAGAAACCAGAAAGAATGAGGATTGACTGTATACATACATCCACATATGCATTTATACATATTTATATTTCTTACATATACTTTGACCTAAAAATGATATTTGTAGACTGAAAGATTACTCTATCGCCATAAAAATGTCTGTTTGCTAGGAACCAATCTCTAGCATAGGCCAAATAAGCTACGGAAGATATTGTTTCCATTTGTTACTGCATCATGAGGAAACAAGTAGACAGATTTTCGTACACTTAGAAAGGCCTGTCTGGAATGGTGTGATAAAGTATAGGCTGTGGATTTACATGTATTGTTTGTGGAACACTGGGAGCAGCTCAGGCAAAAATCCCAACAGGTACAGGGATCAGCTATTCCCAGAAACCTGACCTCTCTGCTGAGATACTATGTATGGACAGAGAGTTTTAAATAGGCGACTCAAATTCAAAGTCACAGGGCAAAGTTTACAATTTCAGGAGTTGATTGGGATAGGAATTGTCTTCGATTACATGGAAAAGCTCTTTTAAGGTAGTTTGCCATGAATACAAAGGTATTTATAAGTGGATGATTCTCTTGAATAAGTAAGTCACTTAGTGAGGAAAATTCTCATTAAGAAAATGCATTATTGGATAAAATGAAAAACATTAAGTGTTGAGTCCTCATATTTAACATACATCCAAAAAACAGCTTTATGGATTCATATACTAGCATCATTATTAACTCCTTCATACAATTCATTTTGACCTGAGAAACCTAAGAGGGCTCTGAACAGTGGGGCTGTCAAGGATTGCTGCTGCTAGAGTAGAAAAAAGGAATTCAATTAGATTTTCAAACAAAACACTATTTCATCATTATTACCATAGTTGGTTCTTGATGCTTATATTCAGAGACCAACTTGCCTCTCATTTTTTTGAGACTGGTTAGGTTGGTTAGGTTTAACAGTGCTTAGTATTTTAGGAACTTGGCTAATGACTTCCTAAAAATAAAATGGGTATATTATAGTTGTAAAGGAATGCAACTAGGTTTTAAACAGCACAATGTGTATACTAGCCTCTTTAGAATAGTCACTTAAAATGGGCAGGTGATCTAAGTTTTAGAATCACTGACAAAATCCTTTCAGATTTTTTTGATTGGCCTTTATTAAATTAATATGGTGACATGATAATCAATGGTGGTGGTTCCCTTTGAAAGTATGTATGATTTTGTTGTTAATGTAAACAGTCAAAAGTCATCCCCAGGTAAGTTTGGTGAAGAGGTAAAGAATACATGGATAAACATGTTTCTTGACAGGTGAAAATATTTTTTCTCATTTAGTTGGCTCCAAAAATAGTTCTGAGAGCACTAAAAAAAAGTTTTAAGCAAAATGCCTAGGAATAAACTTACCCAAGGAAGTGAAAGAGCTATACTGATGAAAGAAATAAAAAGAACACAAATGCAAAGACATTCCATGCTCATGGGTTGGAAGAATTATAGTTAAAATGTCCATACTACCCAAAACAATCTATAGATTTTATGCAATCCCTATCAGAATACCAACAGCATTGTTCACAAAATTGGAATACCAAAATTTGTATGGAAAAATAAAACACACCAAACAGCCGAAGCAATCTTGAGAAAAAAGAAGCTGAAGACATCACAATTTTAGATTGAAGAGTCACCCAACCAAAAACAGTATGGTACTGGCACAAACACAGACACACAGATCAATGCAGAAATAATCCCACACTTATATGACTAATTAATCCACAACAAAGGAGGCAAGAATATACAATGGGGAAAAGACAGTCTCTTCAACAAATGGTGCTGGGAAAACTGGACAGCTACATGCAAAAAAATGAAACTGGACCATTTTCTTACACCATGCACAAAAATAAATTCAAAATGGATTAAAGACCAAAATATATGGAACCTGAAACCATAAAATGCCTAAAAGAAAACATAGGCAGTAATCTCTCAGCATTGTCTTTAGCAACATTTTTTTAGATAGGTCACCTGAGGCAAGGGAAACAAAAATAAGCTATTGGGACTACATTAAAATAAAAAACTTTTGCATAGTGAAGGAAACCATCAACAAAAGAAAAAGGCAACCTACTGAATGGGGGAAGACAGTTGCAAATGATTCTATTCAATAAGGCGTTAATATCCAAAATACATAAAGAACATAGAATTCCAAGGAAAAAAAAATGGACAGAGGACCTGAATAGACAGTTTTCCAGAATGTTCATAGATGGTAAACAGAAACATGAAAAGATGCTCTTCATCACTAATCATCAGGGAAATGCAAATGAAAAAAATCACAATGAGGTATCACCTGACACCTGTCAGAACTGCTAGAATCAAAAACAAAAGTGGAGAAAAAGAGAAAACCCTTGTGCACTGCCGGTGGAAATGCAAACTGGGGCAGCCACTGTGGAAAACAGTATGTATGGAGGATCCTCAGAGAGTTAGTAATACCATAGGATCCAGTTATTCCATTACTGGGTATTTACTCAAGGATAAACGAAAATACAACAGTCAAGATATGGAAGCGTACCAAGAGTCTATCAACAAATGAGTGGGTAAAGATGTGGCCATATATAAAATATTATATGTATATGGATAATATATAGAATAGAGTATTATTCAGCCATAAAAAAGAATGAGATCTTACCATTTACAACATGGATGGACCTAGAGGGTATAATGGTAAGTGAAATATGTCAGAGAAAGACAAATACATATGATTTCACTCCTATGGAATCTTAAATGAACAAAGAGAGGCCCAAAAAAAAAAAAAAAACAATAACAACAACAAAAACCCCAAAAACCCAACTCTTAAATACACAGAGCAAATTGGTGGTGGTTGAGGGGAAATGGGAGGTTGAGGTGAGGGTGGATGACATAAAGGGGATTAAGATATACAAACTAAATGAGTACAGAGATGAAAAGGACAACATAGGGAATATAGTAAGACTATAATAACGTTATTTGGTGACATCTGGGGAGTATACTTACTTGATGAGCACTGTGTGATACAGAACTGTTGAATCATTATGGTGTACATCTGAAACTAATATAACAGCAGTTAATTATACTTCAATTTTAAAAAACGATTACAAATTGTTTTGAACAATGGCAGTGCTGCTACCAAAAATAAGACCTAATCGGGCTAGAAATTTGCAGACATAGAACTGAACAATACCCTATTGGGTTCAAATATAACACCCTTGACTTATAAAAATTTTTATGCACTTTCTTCCAGATGTGGCTAAAGCCCTGTAAAAAGGTAGATATACCAGAACGACCAAGTTATGTTGCTCCACTGTATAAGACAAGTGAGCGGAGAGGAACCTTATCCACCACTGGTCATTCTACAAATTTTGTTATTGCCATGACTCTTCCCTCTGATCAACCCATGGAGCACTGGATTGGACGGGGTGTAGCATTATTATGTCAACTTAATTCGTAATTCGAAGACACCATTTCCCTGTTCCTATTTTTTTCTTAGATGGTTTAGAAGAAAAAATAAACAATTTGGTTTAAGGCAATTTCACTTAAAGCTGTACTTAATTATAAATTTATGTGCAAACGCAGCCTATGTTTTTAAAATGACTCCTACATCAGTGTAAGGAAATGTTCTGAAATAAAGACTAAAGAAAACACACTGGCGTATCTGCTCTTTTTGAATAACTTTATTTTGGGAGAGTTCCATAAGCATTAGGAACATACATAAAATGACACACCACTGTTGACAATGAAAAAAAACAGCATTTGATCATTTCCAGCTTTATAAATTTTTAAAAAATGATTCAGTTACAACAAAAAAAAAAGTTTAGATATTTTAGCAAGTATCACCTTGCAGGACCATAATCATATTTAAGCCACTGACTTAGTTAATGGAAAAAATTCACACTGCATCTAGTTACTATAGTATTTCTACGCATAATCACAGCTGATTGAATGCAATGTGATTGATATACACCAAAATTCATATGGATGTCACACAGTGACAGCATTGTACAAGTAACATGAATGACCTCCAACAAACACACATTAAATTAGACTGGTCAAGCTAAGTGGAATGTTGGAGCCAAACAGAAATGTAGTGGAATTCAGATTGTCTAGTAAGACTTGAAACTATACACTAGAATGATGTGGAAACTAAATACTGGTGGAACCCTAACAAAATACTAGCAGCAACTGTTACAGCCCTCTTAATAGGTTAAAAAAAATCTAGCAAATGAAGATAATACCATTTTTTAGAGAATATAAAACTTTATATACTTCAGCAGAACTTGTTTGCTTCAAACCAGACCTTTAAGACTGGGAATATATTCCAACTGTTGCTTTTCATAAAAGTTTTAAAATTAAGCAGATTTAATGCTGGAATGCAGAATCCTCCTTGGGTATAAAAATGCAAAAAGGAACTAGAAATATATCTTGGTTCAGAAAGCAAGATATTTTAATCACTTGAAGTTGGCAGTACTAAATAAAATATCAGCACCTTGTAGCTAGGTTGCTTGAAGGGCCAAGCAATGAGATGAGGACTGTGCTAATTCAGTGCCCAATGCTGAAAATATTCTATGTAAAAAAAACTCCTACTTATTACAGGAGGCCATGGAGAAAGCCAGAAATAATTTCTCAAATTCAGGCATAAATTAAGAAAAGAACACCTAAGCTTCCTTGCTTACAGCATAAAGAAGAAACACTGGCAAGACTCTTACTACCTGGATACATGTGCAGCTCTCAAATTTTTATTTTTTTAAGCTCACGAAGAGGAAAGGAGCTGAGGAGAGAAAGAGGGCTAAATGCAAACACTTTAAATGGAATGGAAAGAGTTTGGCTCTTAAATATTAGAACAGTAAGATTTTTAAAGCAGCTGCATTGGTAGCCAAGCGGATTAAAACAAAGCTGCCTGCACATAGTTCAAATATAGCTTACCGGGCATAAATGAAGACCGTGTGGCACAAGACGTAAACAGAAAGCTACATGCAATATGACTAGTAATACAAATCATTAGGTCAAAATTCAGGATAAACATGGCTTGCACTTCTCACAAATCACTCAATTATGCTAGAACAGGGCACCTCTAAGAGAGACTAGTCCCTATCAGGCACCAACAGCGTATCTTGGCACAGAATGATCAAGTGGTTTCAGCTGCATGACTTAAGTGTATCTTCCAAGTCACTTGGTACCATGACAGCCATGGTATCAATGGAGATTATCGTTGGAGCCATTTTAATCATTATGGACATGGTGGACTTGGGTTTTCTGCCTTACCTTCCTGCCAATCACAGCATGTGCTCTAGGTTCCAAAACCAAACTGGGAAAGCAATGCATACATTTACAACTTAAACTTCCCAAATAACTGGTTAGTACTGTTAAAATAGGAAAGCTGAATATTTCGACCAATGTTTGGGTTCTTCTTTTTTCTGATATTTCCTGGAGGGTTACACTTTAAACGAAAAAAAACATTTTACCACATGCTCCAACTCCCTACCCCCACCAAAAATCCCAAAACAAAAACAAAATTGAAGTTTGAAAGAAAAAACACCCAAACACCAAGTATAATATTAATACAAAGAACCATTATGAATCTTTCATTAAACTGAAGCTCACACAAACATACAATCACAAAGTTCAGTAGTTTAGGCTGCAAGTTTAAACACTATGCCAATATATACAAAAATAGTAACTCTAGATTCAAGAATAAGGGCTTTTCCCAATGCTAAATTCATACTCTAACGCAGCCTGAGCTCTCCTCTAGTTCCTACAGCCTACTTTATGCAGTTTCAAAATTGTATCAAGTTGATCCCCATTACCTTATGTATACATGTAACTGAATTAAAGGACACTACAATTCATTTTTAGCACAAAGAAAAGTCTGCCCGAAGTCCATTTAAAATATTTTTAAAGTTTAAGTGATTTTTGGTTCAATTTCTATTTCTGCATAGCCACAGAAGTTTCTACTACCAAAGAGACTACTTTAGTGTTTTATATGATTATTTTTTTAGAAGTCTTAATCAAACCTATATCAACATTGGTTCATGGAGTCCCATTTTCTCCTTTCTTTATCACAAGCTTTGTATTTTTAAAAGACCCCTTCACACAGGGAAAAGCAGTACTGAGCACCAGTCTTTTGTGGTTAGGCTCAAATCTATGGAACTTGTAAGTAGTGCAAGCCACTGACTTTTCTTTGAGCAATGTGCATACAGTACTAGGAACAGATGCAAAGCTGCACGGTAACATTCTCGTAATCCAGAATGATTACTGGGAATGGTTAAAACTGGAGGTCAAACACAATTTTGTCTTCATAGAGGGCAATCACCAGCATAATGGCAAATCCAAACAGCAATCCTAAATTCTGAAGAATGAATTGCCCCACTGGACAAAAACCGTGTTCTTCATTGTCACCGTCACCATGCAACATTTCTGGAAGCTGAAAAAACAAAAAACCAGACACTTACAAGCAAATTTGTAGGATACTCTGCTTAATTTTTTTACATTCTACTTTAATGAATAAAGCATAACTACAAATAAAACTATTCTATTAAACATAATGCTAACCATAATATGTTTCATCCAAATGTTGACAAAGTTTATGCACTAGCTATGTAATAAGTACTAAATCTGTTCCTTCCTAAACCCTGAACAAATGCAAATATGGGCATTAGCCATTTTCTAAAGTTACCATCCACTGACCTTGTCATTTGCTTTATGCTAAAGTATAAGACCATTTATTATGGCCAATAAAACTCCCAGGAAAGACCACCACATTTACTGGCTTAAAGTCACTGACAACATAAGATTCTCTGGGGGGATACCTAATTCAAGACGTTTCATTTCTTTACCCTTTTCATTTAAAATTCTCATATTCAGCTGCACATGAGAGCAAGGACAGACATTTTCAGACGATTCCTAACTGGTTATCTCTGCCCTTAAGGCATTATTTTTCCTGCAATAATAGAGAAAACAGTCTCTCAAAGCTAGTAATTAGGACTACTACCAAGTGGAGCATATGGCCTTCACAGGGCCCTCTATTTCTCCTAATCGTGATACAATTTCAAAAACCTGAATGTTTCCAATACATTCATTACAATTCAATACAATCAACTACCATATTCTGACATTGCTACAGTATACTTAATTTACTAAGGATCCTATTTAAGAACTACTTCATGCTGTTCAAAAGGCTAGGACAGTAGTATATAATGGCTAATGGAGGCTACAGTTCATTGAAGTTTATAGTTCGATTTCTAAAGCATAAGCATATACTATTTCATTTAAGAATAATGCATAGTTCAAAGTATAAAACCTAAGTTTTTATTTAAGTAAATAAGATTCATTAAAGAAATGCATGTGCATTATTATAAGCATCAAGTCTTTCCATCCATATCTAATTAAAATTGTGAAAGAAATGCTACTTCTACATTTCATTTTCTTGTTTTCTGTGTATTATCAAGTTTGCAATGATATCATTAGAAAGATGACACTGATATGCCAGTCTCTTAGACACTAAGCTTTCTCCAAACGATATCTTGGTGCTTGTCGGTTCAGAGGGGGAAAATGTAGTATTATGATACATAATGCCTGTCTAGGAAAAAAAAAAACACTGTTGCTCACAATTAAATGAGTACGATTAATCCAACTACCATATTCTGACATTGCTACAGTATACTTAATTTACTAAGGGTCCTATTTAAGAACTACTTCATGCTGTTCAAAAGGCTAGGACAGTAGTATATAATGGCTAATGGAGGCTACCGTTCCTATTGAGCAGAATTTGTTACAGCCGAGTAATTGTGACAGAAACCACCACAAACGGCAGAGCTGATTAACTGTGGTAGAGATGACATGAGCTACAAAGCCTAAATATGTACTATCTGTCCCATTACAGAAAGTCTGCCAACCTCTAGGTTAATGGATTAAAACTAAACCTGGCAACTTCCTACCTGTGGTTGTATTAGTAAGAACACTGTCTTATCTTTTCTCCTTTTCTCAAGTTTTTATTATGACAAAACCTGTTAAATCTGGCTTTCCTTAACACTGAAGTGTAAATAACATACAGGATGTTTCACAGAAGTGTCCCCTCTCAGTGTGTGTACATACCAGCCAGAAGAGGCACTATGCTTTCCCCCATCCAATTCTACCCCGAATGTCCACACCTGTATTTCCTCCTCATAACCATAGCGAAGAGGCAGCCGTACCTAACAGTATGGCCATATCCATTAAAATGCAATATAGCACCTCCAAGCTGATTGATAAACAGCTGCTATGCAAAGCCCTTAAAACCAGGTAGACACTTAAAACTGCATGTCCCAAAGATACCTCAGACTAAAGCTTCTGGTCCTGTTGCTATCATATGAATGACTGTAAATGAATAAACACCTCCACTCTATAGTCAAAGTGGTCTTTCTAAAATCAAAATACAATCATGTCATCGTTGCTCAAACCTGGTAATGGCACCTCAAAATTTACAAGATAAATTCTCATGCTTTATAGCACTACATATGTATGACTGCCATGATCTGGGCTACATCTACCTTATAACTATGGATGTAATTTTTTAATACAGTTTTTCCATTTAACATGAGGAAAAAAAATCTCAGGGCCTTAAAATCCTAAAATATATGTAGGTAGTTTTTCTTCTTGGACATTTAGGGTATTTCCAATGTAATTACAACATTATAAATGCTACTTAAAAACACTTTAATACAATTTTACTTTTGTTCGCTTGTTTTCTTACCAGTAGTCATGTTAGGTTATTTTCTCAGAATAAAGTTCCACTAGACTCACTGGTTAAAGGAATGATGCTATTCATTACTCTGCTTTCTCATATGCCCTTTCCTCTGACTCCTAATAAACTCTTCCACAGGTTTTAAAACTCAGCTCAGATTTCCCATTCCAGAAAAACTTCCCTAATTTTTCCCCCATTTTTTAGCCAGCCTCTCCCCATAGTTCCACAAACATGGTGCACTACTCTATCATAACCCATTATCAAAAGAATCCTAATTAATGGCTACTTTTCTTCATGAGACTACTGATCTTTACTGTAAAGATTACCTTGTTCTTTTTAGAATTAGCTCATTTATTTTTCATTTAACTAATTGTGAACTAAATCTCTAGTAGTAAATGAAATACTACCAAAAACGTTTGTCCTCCCAGAACCGACATCCATGTGGGGCACACAATGAGCTCAATAAGTAAGTAAAATGTTTAGTGCGTTATTAACAGATCAAGATACAAGTGGAAAGGAGAAAAAAAAAAAGTAAAATAGGGATAGAAGATATAAAATGTTGGGGTAGAAGTTAAAAGTTTAGATGGGAAGCCTCATAAGGAGTGAGGGAGCTAGTCAGTAGAGCTTCTGCAGGCAAAATATTCCACATGGAGTGACCAGCAAGAGCCAGGCCCCTGAGGCAGTGCGTGCCACCTGGGGGAAAGGGGAAGATGAGGTAAAGAGAGAAATTAGGGAGGGGTAAAGGAAGGGAATGGAGATTCATAAGGAGCCACTGAAGAGTTTGAAGCACACAGGTGACATGACTGTTGACTCAGAATGTCCTGGACAGGGCAACAACAGAGGTGGGGAGAAAGTTAAAGAGAAGAAGATGGTGGAGCCCTCCCAGGACTTAAGATTAGCCAGAGGTGGGAGGGGGGAACAGGGAGAACTTAGTCAACGAATAATAATCAGAGTTTTGATCTGAGCAACTGGAAGAATGGAATCATCATCTGTAAGACAGAGAATCCTACAGGAGTTGCTGGCCCAACGAGTTAAGGCTGGCAACCTCAAGAGCTGGGCTCTCAACGTACTCTGCTTGCCAATTCCTTTCAGATGCTCGGGGAAGCCGGTGGACAGACTGACCTGGAGTTACGGAAAAGGTCTAGGCTAAAGATGTAAATGTAGGAACTATCAGCCATTAAATATTTTAAAGTCATGAGACAGGGTGCCCGGGTGGCTCGGTGGGTTAAGCCTCTGCCTTCGGCTCAGGTCATGATCTCAGGTCCTGGGATCCAGCCCACATCGGGCTCTATGCTCAGCAGGGAGCCTGCTTCCCACTCTCTCTCTGCCTGCCTCTCTGCCTACTTGTGATCTCTCTCTCTCTGTCAAATAAATAAAATCTTTAAAAAAAAATAACAGTCATGAGACTACATGAGATTACCTAGAGGGCCTTTACCAACATTTATAAGTAAGGGAGGAGAGAACCAGAAAACCAACCGTGAAAGGCAGGAAAGGAGGTAAGCCAGGGAACAGTGGTGGCATAGAAGCAAGTGATAAAGAAAGAGAAGAGACTGAGCAACTGCCAAATGCTGCTGTTAGGACAAGTGAAATGAAGATAGATGGGGTAAATGACCGCAGACTTGAGAACATCATGGTCAATGGTAGATGTGGCCAAGGCAATCTGGCACAGCAGCTGGGAAGAAAACCTGAGGAGGCCAGACCGAAGAAGGAAGAGAATTAGAAAATAAGAAAGGGTAATTTGCAATACAAGAAAGAAAAGGGTGGTTGAGGACTAAAATGGAAACTGGAGTTGAGAGAGTCTCTCTCTCCTACCTTCGTAAGTGAGAAGTACAGGAGGTTTACATACTCAAAAAAATGGCCCAGCAAAGAGGGAAAAGTGGTCAACAAAAGAGAGAAAGGGGAGAATTTCAGGGAGTTAGAGAAAGGGGTCAAGTGCCAGGGCGTGGCTTTAAGGAGCCGGCCTGAACGAGGAACACAGATTTCTTCACTACAGTCGGAAAGACGGTAAATGTACAGATAGATACAGGGAGAGGCATAGAAACGGTGACGGCAACCCGTGGAAGGCTGTCTCGATGGCTTCAGTATTCTCCATGAAATAGGAAGTAAGATCATCAGCTGAGCAAGGGGAGAGGAAATGAGGTGTTGGGGTCCAAGAAAAAAAACAAGGAAATGGTAAACTCTAGGTAGAGAATGTAGTTTTTATTTTTTTGTTGATATTTTCTAAACTATTATAAATAGGCAATAATCCTGTGATTAAAAATCTAGGTTACATACTTTCGAAATGAGATTATCTAACAAATCCCACCAGGAAGAAAAGTGAACATAATATCTAAGTTAAAACAAAAAGTAATCAAATTACTAGTTCTACAAATACACTGCCTAACATGTTTAAGATACTAAAGTAAAATTAAAACTATTTGCTAGCGTTTAGATTTGTTAACTTTAAAATTACAAATAAGGAAAATTACATAAATCCCTACGAATATACACCATTTTCTGCAGAAGACATAAGAGTATATTACTTCCTGTTTGCTATAAAACAAGCTCAAAGAATGACTTTATTAACAAGCACAAAATAGGGGCGCCTGGGTGGTTCAGTTGTTAAGGGTCTGCCTTTGGCTCAGGTCATGATCCCAGAGTCCTAGGATCAAGCTCCGAATCAGGCTCCCTGCTCAGTGGGAAGCCTGCTTCTCACTCTCTCACTCCCCCTGCTTGTGTTCCCTCTCTCGCTGTCTCTCTCTGTCAAATACATAAAATCTTTAAAAGAAAAAAAAAAAACCCACAAAATACTTAGAGCCGAATATTACAAAGTCTTCGTGGTATAATAATTACCTCTAAATACTGGATTACTTTGAATAGTAATATCCTTTGGTCAAAAATTCTCAGCACCTCATTTCCAAAGAAATCCTCCCACTTAAATTGTCTTTCTCTAGTAGGCTATTTAGGATATCATGTTTTAAAATGGGGTACATATTTTTTAGAATAGTCTTTCAAACTACATCCAAAGATTTCTCCCATTTTTGGAAGGGGCATTCTATTCACAAGTTTAGTATCAATGACAAAAATAGAAAATATCTTACCATATCCACCAAGGCTACGTAAAGGAACATGCCTGCAGTGACTGCAAAGATCCAAAGTGTGATGTTATTGGCGTACTGGCCGACAGCTGTGCCTATGAGCATGCCTATGTAGGCCATCATGGCGGAGAGGAGGTTGTAGACGATTGCCTGCTTTACAGTCATGCCCGCTTTAAGGAGAACTGCAAAATCACCTACAGTAAAGACACAATGTGAGAGAGCCTTAGAACCACAGGATTTTATGCACAAATTTAGGGGGAAAAAAAATAGAAAACAAAATTGATACTGAAAAGAATTCATATATTGAACTCTTTATTGAAAAGATAAAGAATTCAAAATTGAAATTTCTATATTGAAAAGATACAGAAAACAGAATTGATACTAAAAGATAGGCCTTTAATAGCTGATATTTTATTATAAAATTTATTTATTAAATTAAACCTACTACATGCAAAGTTTGACTGACTTTCACAGGCACGATGCTCAAAGACAGTCTGAAAGGTCTACACGATTCCGTTTATATATCTCAAAAAGACAAACTATAGTGATGAAGGACATGGCAAGGTTGGCCAAAGCAGGGGTGAGAAAGGGGTGTGGCTACAAAGGGACTGTGAAGGGGACTGTTGGGATGGTGGACTGGCTTTGTGTCCTGTGGGCAGTGGTGGTTGTTACAGAAAGCTACATACATGTTAAAACTCAAAGAACTGTACATCAAAAAGGCCAATTTTCTGTAGGATGTGAAATGTAAATTTATTTTTAAAAAATCAGAAACATCATAGAAAAAAAGAACTTGGTCTCTGCTTTTTCTGTGAGCAGCCATTAAAGCTCTCTCCTCTGATCTCTGTCCTATTTCCAAAGGAAAACAGCCTAAGAAAAAACAGAATTAACAGACTCTAGATATACTGTATGTTGTTTACATTTATGTTTTATTTTTTCCAGAAAAAAAATTAAAACTTAATTCTAAAAAATCCTAAAAATGTAAAACTAGAGACTTTCTCACTCACGTGTGTATAGTTGAACCACTTGAAAAAAAGGGTTAAGGGGCGCCTGGGTGGCTCAGTCAGTTAAGTGTCTGCCTTGAGCTCACATCATGATCCCAGGGTCCTGGGATCAAGTGCCGCATGAGGAGCCCTGCTCAGCCAAGAGTCTGCTCCTCTGCCCCTCCTCCCACTTGTTCTCTCAATCTCGCTCTCAAATAAGTAAAAATCTTTAAAAGATTTTTAAAAAGGTTTAAATTAAAAAAAAAAGGGGGGTTAAATCTTGCTCAGAAACTTTACTGGAAAAACAAATACTACCAGAAATTAATAGTCTTACAGCTAAAGGGTCAAAATCAGTATTTCAACTGATTATAACAAACTTTTTTTAGTTACTAAATGTACCGACACCCAATCAATCATTGAACACTTAGCAGTGCAAGGTATTACACAGAATACGGGGGCATTTCTTTCCCTCAAGAAGCCATCTTCGGGGCACCTGGCTGGCTCAGCTGGAAGATTACCTACACATACAACATATATAAACAAATCTTAAAAAGAAGGGATCTTAATCTTATATGACTAACAGTACATGATCTTTTCTTTTTTAATTCTTACGGTTACAAGGTTCTAATTTCTAACAGATAAGAAGATGTTAACAAAAATCAGTGCTACGAGATCATCTGTCAGTGGCTTCTAGACTGCCATTCCCCAGCTGCCACCTACTACTACTCTCCTTACATCTTTCCCTAAAAGTCTTTTGTCTTTGGAATATTTTTCAAATATTTCTTCATAGTCCTTACACCTTGTCTTTTCATTCTTTTAATAAAGGTCTTTTTGTGTAGAGTTTTCTAATCTTTATGAAGTCCAATTTTATTACTTTTTTCCTTAATGGATCATGCTTTTGGTGCTGTGTCTAAGAATAACTTGCCTAATCCAATAACACAAGACTTTCTCTTAGGTTTTCCTCTATAAGTCTTATAGAGGTGACCCCCACTTTTCCAAGGTTCACATTACAGTCACTTCACTTTATTAAAGACCTACATTAGTACCTGTTTTCCCTAACAACAAAAAAAATCTGAAGAGTATTTTCACTTTTATAAAAAAAAAAAAAAAGGCAAAATGTGAAACTAGCCTTTCTTTTGCAGTGAGCCCTTATAGAGGCAGCATGTACCCTGAGTAGGCAGACTGGCACCACCCAGCTCCTCCCCCAGGAAAGAAGACTCAGCATCTCAGCATCAAGCCTCCATAGCTCTGAACTATATGAACATATAGCTTTATATATATAAATATATATATAGCTTTATATATATATAAAAGATATATATATATATATATCTTTATCTCTAGTTTGTGCATCCACCAGCAAGATGTATCCTAAGGTGGGATCAGAGGGAGATAAACCATAAGAGACTCTTAAACTCAAGAAACAAACTGAGGATTGCTGGGGGTAGGGGGCTAGGGACAGGGTGACTGGATTACGGACACTGGGGGGGGGGGTATGTGCTGTGGTAAGTGCTGTGAAATGTGTAAGCCTTATGATTCACCGACATGATCCCCTGGGGCAAATAATTCATTATATGTTAACTAAAAAAAGAAAAGAAAAGAAAAGGATGTATCCTAAGGTATCAAAAAGCCTAAGAGAAGTTTCTTTGGGTCTGGGAATGCTCAAAAACTTCTCCATTAAGTGCTTCTTGGCATTAAGCCATTTTAGCTTACAAAAGGTTTCAATAGGAACACTACTTCTGGATAGCAGGGGAAACCCGTATTTTAAAATTTTTATTAATGGGGCCCTGGGGTAGCTCAGTAGGTTAAAGCGACAGACTCTTGATTTAGGCTGGGGTCATGATCTCAGGGTCATGAGATCAGGCACGTGGACCCTACAGCCTACTTGGGATTCTCTTTCTCCCTCTGCCCCTCTCCTTACTGCTATGCATACACACGCTTTCTCTCTCTTAAAAAAAGTAATTTTATTTAAATCAATTATCTGTTTTTAGATAATCTGTGCCTACTGTGAGGGGTTTTTGGTTTTTTGAGATTTTTTTTTTTTTTTGCCACTACATATTCAATTACTGCAGCAACATTTGCTGGAAAAACTATCGTTTCAACATGGAATTTCCTTGGCACCTTGTTGAAAATAAGTTGCTATATGGGTGAGGACTCTACTTTGCTCCATTGATTTATGTGTCTAGTTTTTCACCAATATAAATTGTTTCAATTACTGTGGCTTTATAGCAAGTCTTAAAGTCAATTCTGCTGTCCTTTTTCAAAATTCTCCTGGCTATCCAAGTTCCTTTCCCTTTCCATATAAATTTTTGAAGAAGCTCATTTGAAAAAGCCTGTTGGTATTCTGATTGGGAATGTACTTAAACTATAGGGAAAATTAGCATCTTAAAGATAATGAGTCTTCTGGTCCATAATCATGGTATACACTCTTCACACTTAAATCTCCTTTGATTTCTTTTGTGCTAATTTGTAGTTTTCAGCATACAGATTCTATGTATATTTTGTTAAGATTTAAACCAAAGCACTTCATGTTTTTTGATGTTGTTATAAAAGTACTTTTAAAAAATTTCAATTTCCAATTGTTCATTGCTAATATATAGCAGTATGAGTCATCTCTGTAGAATGATCTCGTAGAAGATGAATTATTTCATTTAAAATCTATCTTTGCCCTAGTCTTATCTTAGGTTACAATTTCTCAAAGGTATCTGCATATTTCTCTTTCTCTGCGTATTACCTTTCTCAGTAAGAACCTGTACAAACATTTGAAAAAGAGATCAAAGGAATACAGTTGGGATTTACACCAAACAAGCAAATCTATTCATCTTTTGATAAATCAGTATCCTGTCCTTTCTGCTGACAAAGGGTATCATTAGCACAACAAATGAAGTGTACCTGCCAAAGCTGTTAATGTGATCCAACGCTATGGTTATGTTAACATCTGTTAACATGAACTATTTAGAGTTTTAAAAACAATATGTATTTTAAAATTCTTTATTTTTGCCTTAAATAATGCATGTGTACACATGTATAAATCTACATAGTGAATGGTCAATTTTCCCTGGACAATTTTAGCACATTATGAAAATCTTATTTTGAAGTTCTATTTACCCCTTAAATATACATGAGAGGAAAGGAAAAAATGGACAGCAGCATAGCCTTTCTGAGCTGAGTCTGAATGATATGGATAAATTCATTTATCAAAATGTTACTTCCTTTAAATTAGAACACATTACTTAATGTCAAGAAGAGAGTTCTGGATTATCCCCAACCTCATTTCCCCTTTATATGTTTTTATACAAGTTTACTTATAAATTATTCAAATGCTTATATAGTTTCTTACCGAAAGAGTGAGGAGAAAGTAGAGAGAATACAACAGAGTAATATTGTAACTTACTTAAATTTAGCTACACAAGTTTACCAAAAACAGAAGAGTAGTAATAATTCAGACAATTTCATCCATTACCACACTCCAATACAATAAGAGACCAAGGTTTTCTATTTTCTCAGATGGTTTCAATTTCTACACACCTCTTAGAGTGAACTTGCCTGAGCTGTATAACATTCTAAGGTTTAAAACTACAATTTTTCCTATCACATTCCTAAACAAAAACAAAATCCCCATCTGGTACACCATTAGAGAAACAGCAACCTGTTCAGAAAAGGAACAGTAAAACGGAATTACTAGGGATCAGTTTTTAATGCATTAAAATGTAACTTAAATACATTTTCCCCCTTAGGGTATGATGACTTCAGTGTAAAAAAATCTCAGAACAGTTTTAAGAATTCATAATAAAAAAAATTTAACTAGGGCCAAAGAGGTTTTAGGTCAAATAAATTATCTTAGAATGTGACGTATTATACTGCTTTGCCAATACTTTAACCTGCTAACCAGGGAGAAGACACCTCCTCTACCCACCTGCCATGCTTCTACCTCAGCTTCAAGGGGAATGGAAGCTTGCGGTAGAGGTTTCTATACTTCTCTCTGCAGATTCCCTTCCTCTCCAAGTGAGTACGAGTGGATATCAGAGTAGGACATTCACTGGGGCCTATTTTACCAAAGTGCCAAATCTGTGCCTTAAAGGCAAAAAAAAAATAGGCTGTACAATCTTTTTTTTATTTTTTTTTTAACACTTCCTTTGGTTATGGTCAGTAGACTACTTCCTACCTTGATGGATACAAGGTTCAAAGCATTTCCTATCACCTCCAGAGTTGTGCTCTTTCTTCCCTATGAGCCTCAACACTAGAATATGGAGTTTATGTGGACTTAGCACTAAGTATCGGGGGGAAATGCACATTTTCTTAGGGTCTCACTTCTTTCTTGCTGGCAAAGTTCAATATACCTTAAAAAGTTTTATTTTTATTTATTTACTTATTTAGAGACAGCACAAGCATGCACACAAGCTGGGGGAAGGGCGAGAGAGAGGGAGAGAAAGAATCCCAAGCAGGTGCCTGCGCTCCATGCGGGGCTCAGTCTCAAGACTCTGCGATGATGACCTGAGCCAAAATAAAAGAGGTGGATATTTAACTGACTGAACCACCCAGGTGCTCCTCAATATACTTTAAATTGTTGTTTCCTCTCATAGCAATAGTAACATCTCAACTTCTGGTTTGTGGAGTAAAACAGGTGGAGATTTGTGGTCTGCTGTCTCACTGAAGAGTCCTGGCCCAAGCAGAGCTATATAATCCAGTTTTTACAAACAAGAGCTCTGCACTGGGGATCAAGGGTTGACCTAGCCATTGAGATCTGTCCTCCTCTTGTTTTACATGTGGCTATCATTCCTTGTGGGTCACTTTTTCAATGAGAAACTACAGAGAGAAAAAGGAGTAAGTGGTAGGAAGGCACCATCCTTAATCTCCAGACTCTCTACTGTCAATAATCATTAAGCGGCATGAGGTACCTCATTTAGGGAGCAGGAAGTGGGCAGGAAGGGAAGTCGAAGGTTTTCCCAGTATACTGTGGATATATGTATAGGACTATCCAAGTCTATAAGCAAGTTCAAAAGGAAAATGGAAGGCTAGAATTATTAGCAGTACGTTACTCACATATAAAAACTGAGCCCTGATTTCCACTCCTTGCAACTGCAAGGAGTATTTGGCAGGAAAGCAGTTAAGAAAAGGGCATTAAGATACAGTATCCGCACACAAAGAAGCTACATTTTAAGAAACAGGACATCTAAAATGGGTATGTACTAAATACCAAAAGAAAGACCTACTGAAAGTAGGTGATTAAGTTTAGAGGAAAATGTAATCCAATGCGTGGGACCAGAGGGCAATCCTGAAGTGAGAGGGAAAAAAAGACTCTTAACATGATTAACTAGGGATACAAGTAGCAGGACAAGCCAAGTAGGAGTATGGTATAAGCAAAGAAACAGGCTCAGGAACCCACAGTATATTTGGTGAATTTTGTTTGGTTCAAGTGGAAAACATGCAACAGCAAATACAGTGAGTAAGGCTAAAAAGGTAGGCAGAAATGAAGGTCACCTAAAGGAGGACTAATGAATCTCAGCCTCTAACTCTATGGGTAAGGGAAGCAACTGAAAGATTCTGATTACATGAGCAAGTCACATTTGAGAAGTTCTCTATCTAGGATAAGGTATATGAGATGGACTGGAACAGAATGAAACTAGATAGAAACACTATGGAAACTGTCCCAAAAAAAAGACAATAAAGGCAATGATGGTTTAGTCAAGGTAAGGATGATGGAGCATGAACCAAGATATAAGACCATATGCCCAAGCTTGGTAAAGGAACAAAACTCTCAGTATGGAATCAAGGCTTAAGGAATCAGCAACAAGTAAGCACTAATAGATTGTTCTGCTTTTTGTGAGCAGCGAATAATTTTCTAAGCAAATGATATAAACTCTATTCAAAGTAAGCAAATAAGGTACTACTACACTACCAACAAAAACAGTCACATGACAGATGTCTCATACATGAAAAATTCCTTGCGTACTCAGAAGATGGGAGTTCTTCTTTTTCTCTCAAATTAATGTCATCTCCATATCCCTTGCATATTTTCTATGTGATGAATGCACGTTCACATCTAATGTTTTTCAATTTATAGGGAAAAAAAAACTCATGAAGAGAAACTAAAAAATTTAAAAATCATTGGTAGGTGAGTAAGTGCCAACTAGAACAAAAAAAAAACTATCATTTTACACCTATCGAATTGACAAAACCTAATGAAATTAATGTCATGTCTTGGCAGGGATGTGGAAACACAGGAACTCTCAAGAGCTGCTGGTTAGAAATTATACTAGTACAGCCACTGTGGATAGTGATGTGGCACTTCTTAGGCATGTATATCCTAGGACCCATCAATTCTATTCCTGGGTAGATGCCCAAAAGATGTTCTCAGAAGAGCCTCTAAGTACTAAAGTCTACAGATGTTAAATGCATCATGATCTGTGATGACAAGACATTAAAGGCATGGTGTGTGTCTAGTACTAAGTGTTAAATACGTAAAATGTAGTAAATGCGTAAGTCTGAGTACTGGGTAAAAGCAACGTATTAAATTAACTCATGATAACCTGGATGGAGTTTACAAGCATAAAGGTAAGGAACAGAATGGGATATGACGTAACACTGTTTATATAAATTAAAAATACACACACATAAAATAATGTACATTTTTAGGCACATATAACACAAATTATATAATAAGGGAATGATGACATTTATGCTCGCCATCAGCCATTTTTATGTTTAAACTCTCCAAAATTTAGACACATCTATAACTGAAGTCTTAGATTTGACGAAATCTGGTGAAACTCTTAAGGTTATATATTACCTAACTCATGTGGCAGCTCGTGACAGAAGACAGCTATAGAAGTACTGATTCCTCCCGTCAGTCCAGCACTGAAAGCTGCTCCTGAGGTGGGGGGGCAGAAAAAAAGTCAAGTGATGTGTACTTCTGCTTTTTTCATTTCCATTAATAATGATAAGTATAGCCTCTTTTCTCTACCTAAATTAATTTCATAATATATGAGTGACTCACATTTATCTTACAATTCATACATTCTGAATATACACAAATACAGTACAATAGGTGTACAACAACCAGAGAAAGAGCTACTCAATGAAGGAAATATTCCCTGAGAAACGAAATCCTCCATTAGGGTGGCCTTCTAACTCACTAAAAGCTTGGGAGGAGTAATGGTTTTCGGCATTTCAGTCTGAGTAGAAGCCTGATGCTAAATTTTAAGTCCTAAATTTTAAGTCAAATAAATTTTATTTGCTCTCCCATATCAATATTTAAAAGATACCTAAATGGCCACTATCCTTATCTGAACTTTTCTGGGTTTAGAGCATAAATGCTACAAAGTATTATTTGTCTGATGGTCTTGAGGACTGAGTATCAGAGGTATAAATGCATTTGATTCTCCTAGCAAAATTCTTTATTCTTTAACATTGACAGTTACCGTTAATTAAAAAATATGGCTTCTGCTTTCTGAAAGAAACCAAAGCCTACTTCTGAGTCAAGTCTGGAAAAGAAAATCAGGTATTAATCATGTTTAATATTCTCCTAAACTGGTAATATCAGTTTACATTAGCAAGGCTCTCCTATAATATTTGAATTTGGTACAATGGATTTTTAACATGTAAATTTTTCTTCACTTTTTCAAAGACAAAAAATTTATTAAACCTGGGACTGAAATTCTACATTCAGCATCCTGTAAGTGTACCTGAAAATAAAGTGTGAAAGTAGCTTTCTTCATATGGTTGATTATGCCTTGAAATGTTGTTAAAGTAGTATATTATAGACATTGGTTTATATGTTCAAAGGAAAACCCAGCAAAATTACCTATCTATGCCCCAAATAAAGTTAATGAAAACATTAACACAGCCTCTGGAAGAAAAAAAAAAAAAATCAAATGACCAGAGTAATATATAACAGTGTATTTGTTAACCTCCAAAAGTTAATCTTACGTATTTAATTCATAATATTAGTACTGAAACTGTGGATGAAGGAAAACAGTCTTAAAGAACAAATTACAAGCCATGAATTAGGCCCACTTACCAATTGCTAACCCATCACTGAAGTTGTGGATGCCATCCCCCATGATTACCATCCAAGCTATATTAGCTATCCCTGTTTCCTTCAGATCAGATCCAGAATGACAGGGCCCATGAGAGTGATGAGAATGTTTGTGGTGCCACTGATGGTTGTGTTTCCTCAGCACAGTTTTACTCTCGTCGTGGTGGTTGTGGGCAGCAGCATGGAGATCATGCTCATGAATGGTATGTAATCCATCACTGTGAGAATGGTCCATGATTTTCTCCTCTTCCACACAAAGGTAATTTTTAGGAGGGGATTCCTGTTGACCTTCTAAATCTGTCAGTTCAGTTTCATTAAGTCGATCTTCAGAAACGACTGAGTCATCAGTTCCTATATTTATAAAAGCAAAGGATATACTTCATCAACACCTAAATTAACGCTTCTTTCCTAATTTAAACTCAGGCAGAATATACATTTCCTAAGTGAATGTCTTTTAAAATGCCCAAGGAAATGTAAAAAAGCAAATAAAACAAAGACACATGTGCACATACAACAAACTGGGGTTCTGAGTGTCTGAAAGATGAAGCAGATGAAATAAATAAGAGCACTGAGATTAGTACCAGGCAAAGTGAGAAGAACTGGCAAGCATGAAGACATTGAAACTTAACAAGTACATCATAAACAGCTGGTGAAAATCAAAGGGGAAAAAGTTATTGCATCATTTAGCGGACAACACAATGGACCCACATTTTTTCAGGGAAAGAAGGAACCCTAAAGTTTACCCACTCTAACCTTCTCTCATGACTTAAGAAAACAAAAACAAACCTTAAATAACTGGCACCCTCCAATGCTCCACCTACCTGAAAATGCTACTCAGATCAATACTAGAAGCAAGTTCAGAAATCCATATAAGTGAAAACATCTGATAAATACTATTTTATTTTTTTTTAAATATTTTATTTATTTATTTCACAGACAGAGATCACAAGTAGGCAGAGAGGCAGACAGAGAGAGAGGGGGAAGCAGGCTCCCCGCTGAGCAGAGAGCCCAATGTGGGCTCTCTGGACCCAGGACCCCGAGATGCGGGGACCCCGCAATGCGATCCCAGGACCCCGAGATCATGACCTGAGCCGAAGGCAGAGTAGCTTTAACCCATTGAGCCAACCAGGTGCCCCGATAAATACTTTTTTTAATTGAGGCTGGCTTCTCATCTAGTTTTCAAAAGCTATTTATTATGTGACAAAGAGCCTACTACTTTTCAAATTGAATTCTGGAGAATACAGTTAAAAGTCTCATCTGCCCCTTTTCTGCAGAAAATCATTTGTACACTCAAGAGAAACACAAGTTAAAAAAAGGTAAAATTAGATTAAAAAATTTTTTTATGTTTCCTTGAAAATTGTAAGCTACCTCATCACATCTATCAGGCAACAGAAAAGATGAATGGATGAGGAGATTTTTTATGTGGAGACCACTCGCCCTCTTCCATATGGAACCAATCACATACGGAGGGCATGGAGATTTTGCATCATCAAGATCTAAAAATAACATGAGTATATTGCTTACAAAACCTTTTTGTTTCAACTTTTTTTTTTTCCTGTAAAGTAAAAGTGCAATATATTCCTTGCCCTGTGATGTAATTAGTTAGTCCCACATTTCAGTATAAATATGGCTAAAATAAAACACTAACAAAATACCAAGATACACTCCCTTTTAAGAAAACATAAGTTAGAAACTAATACTATGAAAACCACAAAAACAAGATATTTCAAACACTGGCACAGTTCAGAAGCAGTATTTCAATTTTTATATTTTAAAAGTTTCTCTTAGTCAAAACTGTTGCCTACCGGCAAGAGGCTTGAGCTGAAGCCAGTCAGCATCTGGTGTATTATTTAACTTATGATCTGAAAGCTTCCTTCCAATAGTTGATTCTTCTGTGCTCTGCTTCATAAACCATTTCTGTTTTCCCTGAAAAGAATCTGGTATTAGTATCAAATCTGCAGCCAAAATTAGCAATAATATTCATTTACTAACATCCATGGGGATAACTGGTACTAACATTTTATTCATATATTATTTAGGAAAAAATTGAGAAAAAATTTTTAGAAATTAATCAAGGGGTCTAACTAGATAAAACAGCCACCTAATTTATATGTCGTTTTTTTTCTTTTCCCAATTACTCAACTAAAAGGTGCAATTCATCTACTTCGAAGTATAGAATGGGGTACACAGTACTATATTACATGCAACTGAGTAAAATGTGAAATGTTTAATATCTGCCTTATTT
Source organism: Procyon lotor (assembly GCA_028646535.1). Classification (NCBI taxonomy): domain Eukaryota; kingdom Metazoa; phylum Chordata; class Mammalia; order Carnivora; family Procyonidae; genus Procyon; species Procyon lotor. The sequence continues at coordinate 32,705,554 of CM053605.1, forward strand.
AATAGTGTATGGGAAAAGGAAGTTCCAAAAAAACTGAAGTTTATTCCTTTGAATTTCATTGGCCTCAATGAAATCTTACATTTCCCTATATGTGATATAATGGCCACAGTCACCCTTGCATTAAAGTCCCAAAATTTGTAGTTTACTTCTGTGAGACTCAGGCATAAGAATACTCATCTGTAAAATAAAAATGAGAGATTCTTAGGATTAAATGAGGTGATATATGAAAATGACCTATTAGTAACTGACTCTTCACAGCTTCGCAATAAAGTTTTCTTTCTCATCTAATCTATCTTTAATTATTAATAAATCCAAATTATTGTATTTCATTGTTTAGGTTTGAATTTTCCTATCTTTTAATAGTCTGCTTTTTTTTTTATCAGTATACGTAACTACCACTGACAACTCTTCCAAATTAAATTTCTATTTCCAATCTATGTAAATTTAAGGGAGCAAATAAGTTCTGCCCTTCTGATCAACAGAATGCCTGCCTAATTTCCTCACAGAATTAAAAGAAATAATAAATTATTGCTATAAGCCATTAAGTTGTGGGTTTTTCTGCTTCACAGCAGTAAGTAACAGAAACTGGGAAAACACTAAATGGTCAAAAGAAAGTAATATAGAGACAACCTAAAGAGGAAAAAAGGAAACAGTAGTCATGAGTTAAAGAAGGGGAAAAAAAAAACGGGGGAAAGGAGAAAAAGCCAACACTAGTATAGAAGTGCTTAGAAGAAAATGGAAATACTAGCTGGGATTCTGTTTAACTGCTTTGGTCCTGATTGTAGACTTTCCTAAAAACTTCCCAAATCGTTACCCAAAGCCTCAACTTGCTGAAAACAGCCAGCATCTGATGTATTACCTAATTTATGCTCTGAAAGCTTCCTTTTAATAACTGATTCTTCTACACAGATGGTCAAATGTCAAATGTCTGTTCTGTTCAAATACCACTAATTCCCTTTCTTCAAAAAATGCCATATACTTTTTCATCTCTGGTTACTCATTGTCCTATTTATCATAAAAGAGATGCACTGATTTACCTGCCCAGATTCCTTTCTTTGATAGATTTGAAGAATTTCTTACTATTAGATTTAGGTGCTCCTTTCACAGTTATTTACTTCCCACAATTTCAAATTTATAAAAGAAGTGCCACATTCTGGGGACTCTATTCTCCTATACTAGTTTACAAAAACAAACCTATTTAATTTTGCCAGCAAATTTAAATTCAAAACAAGATCAAGATTAAATTACAAGAAACAGAAAACTTTATTTCGCTCTCTTGAAAGACGACATTTTATACTTATCTGTAAGTTATGCAGACCCTAATATTTTGTACATATTATGTATTAATATATGCTGCCTCAATGTTAGCAGGTATACACAACTGCAGCAAATTAGGGCTTCATGGTAATTCCAAAACTTCTCTATATCCTTTGCAATGGACCCTAAAATTCTTATATTTCTTACATGTCATCAACGATCAACTCCTATTCTCTCATTGAAAGAATTCTCTTAATCAGCTTCTCTTCCCCTTTCCTTATGAAATGACCTAAGTTCAAGTTCTCATCACCTCTCTTCTGACTCATTTCCCTCTACCACTCTCACCTTGGCATCCCTCCCACATTATTCTCTCCTTTACCCAACCTTTCCACACAACCTCCAAAATCCAGATACAGTTAGATCCTTCCCAGTTCCTTTTACCATTCCCCAGATAATAATTTATTGGCACATCACCTTGATCACCCTTTCTTTGGAGGCCATTAAATATGATGATGTCCAGACTAAAACGTGGCAATTAAAAATATATTATTCAGAATATGATACGAAAATACAGATAAAAAGGAGGATTTATTTCACATAGATTTAGATAGCAACTGGAAATCATGATAAATGATTCCGAATTTCACAGCTAGTTTGTGCCTGGGCAAGAATTAGAATCATTCCCCCTGAATCCCAGTTTAGAGCTCTGTTCTAAACCACAGTTTATCTCAAAGAAAAAAACATGTATATATACAAACAAAATACACACATAAAAATACCATAAAGGTTGTATCTTAAGAGTGGACTGTATATATATATTATGATCATGACTATCCTTTGTTCTTGAGGGAAAAGATTTTTTTTTTTTTTTTGAGTATTTGCAGTAAACCAGCAAAATGTAAGATTTTCTTTTCTGTATAAGCTTTTTCAAAATGTCCTCTAGACAGAACATACTGTTCCTCTTAAGCAGAGTATACTGAAGATAATCAGCACTAGTATCACGAACATGTTAGTGAGATGTACTCAAGACAGAGCTTTAGAAACAGACATGAGCCACTGTGAAAAGAGAAGGGTGTAAATCAGGTCAGTGGTAGTAGCCCCGAAATTACTTCAGGGTTTTATTTTAGCTATTTATCTTATTCTCACAAATATGCCATGAAACACAGCTCATGACAAGCAGGGTATTTAATCAATAGTCTAAACATCATCATCTCCCAAGAGGTTCATCACCATTTCCTTCATTTCATTATATTTCCTTCCTACAAAGCCCCTCGAATCTAAATCCTTCTCAACTCTAGTGTTTCTACCATTAGCATTTCTGATAAAGAAATGTGTTGTGTGAAAACATTTTTGTTGAAAGATAGGACAATGAAAGCCACTTACACTTGAAAATACAACCTAAGTGGACCAATGAGACTTGTTTCTATTTATACATTTTTGGTTTTTTGAAATAAGCAGAAATTGGCCAATAGCTTTTTCTAACCTATTTAAGTCAGCTAGAAAAAACTCCAACAAAGTAACTAAAACTAAGACTGTATCTGGATTACAAATGACAAACATAATGACAAAAAACAGCTAAGATCAATGTCAATGTTTCCTTTAATACATACCAACATCACAATTAAGCATGTGACCAGAAAAATATTTTTGTTAAGTTCTATATCTCAGAAAATGGAAGAAGCCATTTAAAAATACTTACTCTTTGCTGTTTGTAGTGCTTAAACATTCTAATGCAGTGTTCAATGATAAATAACAAGTAAATGCCTCCTAGAGCAACAAGTCCTTTCAATACAGCATCATATTCTTCCAAAAACTTCTTAGATTCATGTCCATGAGAATGTCCATGACCGTGCGCATGTTGATGACTGTGATCATGTCCACCCTGAGACTATTAATAAGAATAATGAAAACTTCTGAACACATAATTAAAAATGCTTTGTAAAATTTTGAGATTATAATCTCCTAGAGGACACAGAAAAAAAATACCTTTCAATTTTTAAAGTGGTTCTGTAAATATTATCTCTCTTAAATATAAGCAGCCCTCTATTTAATTCTGATATTCTAAGTGGTCTGGAAAGTTACATATTTCATGGCAACTCTGAAAAAAAGACCACAAACTCGAATGCCTATAGGGGTTAAGATACATACTATAGAGAGAGAATCAAGCAGGAGGGGTCCTTTGTAAACTGATGTAAACAAGAACCAGATGCCTAACATTTAGTAAAAATAATCTAGTTCACCAGCAGGTTACACACAACCTGTGACTCCCTGTAATCTAACTTTTTCTTAAATTGGTTTTATTTTTATGTTTTTCTCTTACAAATTATTTTAAACAAGTGATGAGATGCTATCTGTACTTATCCAGTGGAACAATAGCAAAAGTATATCCTTCAACATGTGTTTAATTTTCTACATTTTAAAGCTTTAGCAAAAATAAATGTATAGATACAAAGTTATTTTTTAATTGTGAAAGGAGTAAGTTTCACAATAATGACCCTAAAAGTTAGAAAACTAAAGTCTTTTCCTTCCTTGTAATATCTGTATGCCTTCTCCATTTGCTAGTGGCAAACTGAAGAGGTTTCTAAAGTTCTCTAAGAAATGCAAAGCCATTCAAAAAGGTTACAGCTTTAAGTAATTAATACTTCTTATGAAAAAAAAGAAAAATAGCACTTAAAGACTATCCTTACTTCAACTGTTCTTATTAGACCCAGGTTTTTTTTTATTATTATTATTTTATTTATTTATTTATTTATTTTTAGCCCCAGTTTTGAAATTGTTGTTATTTTTGATGACTGGTAAAAAGTTGGTAAGCAAAGGGTGGGATTGAAGAGGAAAATAAGTAAATAACATAATCAACTTAACAAAAAGATTCATATTTACAATTATTTAAGACTCATTAATTTTCTTTTTTTTTTTTTTTTTTTTAAGACTCATTAATTTTCAAGGCATATATTATTCCAGGTATCAATCTGGAATTCTTAACTAAAAGTGAAGACAAGGAGGATTATACAAAACACACAAATGCAATTCTGGGGGCACCTGGCTGGCTCAGTTGGTAGAGCAGCCAACTCTTGATCTCTGGTCTGTAAGTTCCAGGCCCACCCTGAGTGCAGAGATTACTTAAAAAGAAAATACAATTCTGTCTCCCAAATATTCCAAAAGGAGGCAGATAAGAATATTAAAAAGAAAAAAAAAAAAATCAAACCTGCAATTTTGCATTTGGAAAAGAAAAAGACCAGTATTTTCATAATTTGAAGAAAAAGCAGTCATACTAGATAAAATACTCCTAACTGGCAGGATGTAAGTAGGACTGTGGGCATAAGATCTTATCCTTAGAAGTGTCTCCTGGAATATGGGGCATCTGGGGCAGTTGGTTGAGTTTCCTACTCTCGGTTTCAGCTCAGGTCAGATCTCATGCGTGCTGGGATGGAGCCCTGGGTGTGGCTCTGCACTCCAGGAGGGGTCTGCTTGACGACTCTCTCTCTCTCTGCCCCTCCCCTCACTCACTCACTCACTCACTCACTCATGCATATGCTGCTCCCTGCCTGGCTCTCTCAAATAAATAAATCTTTAAAATTAATTGGTTAATTAATTAATTAAAATGAGTGTCCTGGAATAGAAGAAAACAAGTGGTATGCCAGGCAAAAAGACAAACAGCTCCAAATGTAAAGAGCTAAATGCCTACAACTGTTAACTGAGCACGTCAGCCTATTCCTGAACAGATAAGATGTCTGGGGCACACTGGCTATAGAGCACAATCATTAGGAGGCCTCTTATATATTTCTTCCCAAGGCTTTCTTGATGTACCATACAAATGAAAATCGGTGAGTGGTGTACCTTTTTAAGTATTCATTTTAAGAACTAACAGAGCAATTTTTTTTTTTAAATTTCAGCTCTACTGATGTTAAACTGACGTACAAAACTATAAGATACTTAAAGTGTACAACATAGTGATATGGTATGTATACACTGTGACAGGAAAAAGTAAAACTGATGTTACCCATTTTTGTTGCTTTTTTAAAACCTAATGATGCAATTTATTTCAAAAATACTGCTATTAAAACGATGCAAATGGGAAAAATATTTCATCCTACAAAGCAAACAAAACAAATACTAGGTTAGTGTACTACATAGCTTGCTAATGAAGGACCCTTTCACCTTAAATATTTTTGTCTTTTTTTTAAAGATTAAAAAGTTTTCTTACATGGGGCAGTAGATGAAGAAGGGCATCTCCACTCATTGTTCCTACAGCTAGTGCAACAAGGAATGTGAGAAGAAATTTGAAGCATCCTTGGTTAATGATGGGAACCAAGATCACGCCTAGCAAGGAAAGCAGGCTAATGACAGTGATAGAAATGATACCACAAATCCATGCTGTAGGAAAGAAATTAATATTCAACATTAATATGACAATATAAACCAAACAGCTCTAAAGAACAATCAACATAAGGTAAATGAGTCATGGAAGACAGATTATCTTACCCTGACTATGCTTTTTAAGAAGTTTTAAATTTTGGCACTGCTGTGTTTAAAAACAAGACAAATAACTGCATAACCAACCTGAATACTTAAAAGAATTAAGAAATTCAGAGCTTCGTTATATAGTTACAAGTAGTACTTTCAGTAGCCCACCTTATCAGAAACAGGGACTTACAATGACTTCCACCTGTGATTCACTCTTAATATCTAGACTATAAATAAAATTTTACCAGGGTATAAAGGTAAAGCCATAGCAATAAAACTATTTAGAGAATATAATTATAAAACTCTTCTGTGGTAATCAGAGGAAGTCAAATATCTAGCGTTATCTTTGTAAATCTTTCCAAATCAAAGTTTAAGAAGCTTAACATATTAGTCCAAAATGGAAACATTCAAAAGAGATACAAAAAAGCCTTATTACTGTTCGTTTTTTTTTGTATTTCATTTCTTAGTTTCACAAAAGATAATTTACCCCTATCCCCCCTGATATCATCTTTACTCCATAACCAGCTCCAAATTCCCTTTCCTCCAATTTGGCTTTCTGCATCATTTTATACTTTTTAAAATTTCACTATATAATTTAACTGAATCAGAATACAAGAGAAATGTTTTCACAATATGATTTGTGAAAAAACACAAGTGTGATGGAAAAGGGGGCATTCTCTGCACATTTCTTTAAGCTCTTTATAAGCAGATTAGGTACCAGAAATAATGCCAGTGGTTCAGGGGGTGGGCATTTTCACTTAAAGTGAGATTACTTTAGGGGCAATTGGGTGGCTCTGTAGGTTAAGTTCAGACTCTTGATTTAGGACACGATCTCAGGGTGGGGAGATTAACCCCGTCATGTGTCCCTATGCTGGGCGTGGAACCTGCTTAAGACTGTCTCTCCCCTCTGCCTTGCCCCCTGTAGCCCCCTGCCTCGACTCACATGCACATGCATATGCTCTCTCTCTCTCTCTAAAAAAAGATTACTTTCTATTAATGGCTTAAATGAAATAGAAATATTTTAACTTTAAAAATTCTGCTTAATTTTTATCTATAGAAAATTTCACTAAAGAATGATAATTTTGTCAAGTTTTTAATCTAAAATGCTGTTTTTCTCATCAAACCCAACAGGACTATAAATCTGCTGAGAGATTTTATGTTAGGTATTATGGTAAGAGAACAAAGGAAAATGCATTTCTTCAACAAGGTAAAAAACTGTCAAAGACAAAGAGAAGTAAGGATAGGTAAAGAAATGAAACTTTTATTGACCCACTAAATGCTGAGCTTTATCAATACAATTGTGTTTATTCATTTGACATTTTAGTCACAGTATCCAGTAACATTAGCACTATAAACTAATTCTAAGCTAAAGTAGCTCACAGGACTAAACCAACAGGTCATTTACTTACTACTAATGGAAGCTCTATGGTTTATTCTATATCTAACATATAATTTCTAATACAAACATGGGTAATCTAAAAGGCCAAAAGAAGATGAAAACACACAACCAGAATTTGGATTCAGTGGCTTTAATACTTGCAAAGATTTGGGAGGAAGGAAGGAAGAGGGAAAGGAAAAAGATTCATTATGAAGTCAACATCTTTGCTAGTGAAAGCAATGGGTAAAATAAGGATTCCCCCACCTATGGTTGGGACTATAAGGCAAAAGGGAACTGAAGTCAAAAACTCTATTTTAAAAAGAGAAATAGAAGGCTTAAAAATAAGGCTTAAAAATTGACTTAATAATGATAACCAAGTTAGTTTATCTCCTTGTCCCCCAAGCACAGTCAGGAACAATAAAATCAGTGGGAGAGCCTGAATGAGTAAATAGGTTGGAGTAAAGTGGCCATTGATATCATAAATTCAGGGAGCCAATAAAGTTACGGGCCAACTAAACTAACAAAGGTTTGTCAAAACTACCATAGCTCTGTAGCTCCAATCATACTAACTGGGAAAAAAGTGGACAAAAGATACTTGTAATAACTAAATGCGACAAATTGAGGCTGGTAATAAATTAACCTAAAGATAAAATGTGTCATATATTAATATACAACTTTCCCTTCCCAAATGTATTTTTCCTTACTTTGGCAATAATTCAATTTAGAAGCACTTTTCTCAATCAATCTAAAAGCAATTTCAGTTAAGAACTTAAAAACAGCATTAAAAACTACTTAGAAGGGGGTGGGACGGATGGGGTGGCTGGGTGATGGACACTGGGGAGGGTATATGCTATGGTGAGCGCTGTGAATTGTGTAAGACTGATGAATCACAGACCTGTACCCCTGAAACAAATAATACATTATACGTTAATTAAAAAAAAACAAACTACTTAGAAAGTAATTCATATTCCAAGATATTCTGTACATACTCACTAATATATATGGATGGGGATTGCGAAAACTACAAATGAAACCCAAAATATACTATGGAAACAAATTTTATGACTTTTCATAATTACTAGAAACTTTTATTAATTAGAATTATTTTGTTCAAAAATGCACTGGAATTAGTCACCAAAATTATTCAATAAAAAAGCATTTCTTATTTTATTCCTACAACCCCATGTCCAAGACAATTCACATAACCAGATTAAGATACTAAATTAGAATCCACATTTACCAAAATTTAGTTGGGTAAATTTTATTTAATCTGATCTTTTCTTTTTTCTAGGGTTATATTATAATCTACACTGGGAAATATATATTCATTCTTTTCTGGATTGGCCTTTTAAGATATCTGCAATAGAAATTAAATTTCTAAATCTTATTATAAAGAGAATACCATTAATTTGATATAGTTGACGTTTAAGATGATTAACTTACACAAAATAATTTAATAAATTAGCATTAGAAGCATATTTTAAAATTTGACATTACAGAGTAAGGCCCTATTAAGCCAACATATATTCTTATAAGCATATTTCTAAAAATCTAATCACTAAAGAGTTGAGAGAAAATGTAGTTCTATTCCCTACTCACAAAAATTAGATCTGAAAATGAACATTACTCTAAACAAACATTTCCTTTCTAAAATTCTCATATTAACTTATGGCTAAGGATATCCTGAATGTGAAGAAGTCCTAGAAAGAGTCTATAAAACCATAAATGTTTTGCACTATTCTGAAATGACTTAGAGGCTCAAATGGCTTTTGGTTAATCAGCTAAAAAACAACTTACCAAATGACAAATCAACTGAATTTGTGAAACATCAATTTGCTGATATGACAGGTGAGCTAAATATATTGTAACTTAAGACCAATCACTGCCAGACTGACACATTAAATTACCCAAGTGCTTACATAAATGGTTGAGGGAGAGTCTGAGTGCAAAAGAGTATATGAGTTCATGTGTGCACAAATGAGTATGTACTTATGTCTTATGTCACATAAGACACACTACCAGGTATAATTTCTTATGTATCAGCTCTGAAATTATCTCTTTCTCATCCACTTGGGAAAGTAAATCTGTGAACTAAGATAAGAAATGCTTGAAAGAGAGAAGCCCATTTTATGATTAGAAAATCTTCAGCATTTATGATATTGGACATCTGAAACTCAGAAAATACAAGAGAGCATAATCCCACTGAGGAAAAAGCCTTACATAAATCTATCCAGCATCAGAACACTGCCAGGGTGCCAGCCTCAAGGTATCTTTGTGGGAATTCCATTTACTTAGAATAAAATGTGAATGATGCCACTTGGAGTCATTCAGTAAAATGGTATTACAATGAGCTCAGACAGTGGCCCCTCCAAAAGGATACATATATATACAAATGCATACATATAAACACACACTTGAAAAAAATAATGCTTTTAGTTTTCTGGTCAAATGATTGTCAATAAATTGGTTATTGACCAACAATAAAAGCCAAGAATCAGAAAAAGACTATGCTCTTAGATTAAAATTAAATAATTTTATAACTTTGAACACCTTTATATAACTTTTTTAAATCAGAGTTGTCTCATTTTTTTCCAACTAGAGGAGATACATTTAGTATGCTTGCTACCTTCAAGATTTTTTTAATTGATCTAAAAACAATAAATCCTAGGACTAAAAAGGATCCTGTAACTTCCAGTAACATATTTTGTACATAAAAACAGAGGGCACAACTGGGACAATTATAATATAGTTTAATTATTCCTCCATATGTACCTTGCCTTGAGAGTTGGCAATTATAAAAAAATTTTTCAAAGATGTCAATTATTCTGCCCCTTTGAAAAGATAATTTTTTCACTTCCTTGCTTACCAGGAGGCTCCTTAAACTGGCAGTGTCATAGTATACATTGAAAAGAATTCAATAATATACAGTGGTGCTCCTCAAACTGTGCTCATCTAATTCTCAGGTGGTATTCCAAGGGGAGTGAGGGGAGAATTTAATGATAAGAAAGATTTGGTAATTCTTGGTTATACAAGTTCCCTCAGTGCCTCTAACAGCTAACAAGCACTATGAATCTCTGCAAGGGGAATAGAGCATGTGGCATTTTTCTAACTCACTTGATCATGGAATCTCTTAGTATATATCTCAATGAACCAGGATCCTACAAAACATGATTTGGAAAATTCTAATGTAGATCAATGTCCTTCTACATTACAGATTTGCATACCGAGGCAGAGAAATGTTAAATGTTAAAATAAAACAACTTCACACCTACTAGAATGGCTAGTAAACAGACACACACAAGACACACAGACACACACACACTGGCAAAGATGCAGAGAATCTAGAACCCTGGTACATTGCTGAAGGAAATGTAAAATGGCACAGCCACTGTAGAAATGGTTTGGTAATTCCTCAAAAAGCTAAAAGGAATCACTTTATGACACAGGAATTCTACTCCTAGGTATATATCTCAAAAGAATTGAAAGCAGAGACTCAGATACTTGTATGTCTGTGTTCATTATAGCATTATTCAAAATAGCCAAAAGGTGGAAACAACCAAGTGTCCGTCAATGGATGAATGGATTAATAAATGTGGTATATACATTCAATGGAGGATTATTCAGCCATAAAAAGGAATGGAATTCTAATTGATGCTACGATATGGATGAACCCTGAAAAAGACAATGAATGAAATAAACCAGACACAAAAAGACAAATAATGAATGATTCCACTTACAAGAACTATCTACAATAGAAAAGTCAAATTCAGAACCAAAAATGATGAGAAGTTACCAAGGGCTAGGAGGAAAAGGAAATGAAGATGTGTTGCTTATTGGTTACACAGTTTCAATTTGGGGTGATAAAAAAAAATTTTGTAGCAGACAGTCTGGGGTGCCTGACCCGCTCAGTAGGTGGAACATACAAGTCTTAATTGATCTTGGAGTTTTTCTAGCCCCAGGTTGGGTGCAGAGATTACCTAAAAACAAAATCTTTTAAAAAATAAAAAGTTTGATGATTATACAACATCGTTAATGTAATGAGTGCCACTGATTTGACATTTCAGGGTCTAAAATGACAAATCTAAAATAAGTAAATAAATGGCAAGTCTTAGGTTATTTATATTTTACTATAATAAAAAATAATTAAATAGCTAGGCAAAGTAAAAACTAAACCCAAAGTCCTTTTTTTTTTTTTTTCCAAAGTCCTCTCTTAATCCACTATATTCTCCATTAAATCACATTATTTTCAGAGAATTCTCAGCCAAGTGATTTATCACTTAGGTGTTTAACTCTTAGAGATGGCTTCACCAAAGGAGGATCTATAGGAAAGCTAACTACATAAAATCATCAGAATATACTTATATTTATTTCAATGTCACCTAAAAATATATGTGAGAACAAGGTTAAAAAGTATTTATATCCCATCTAACATAAATTATCACTTATTTTTGCCAGTGCTAAGAAATGAGGGATAAAGAGCTGTATTTCCCATTTCAGGTAAGTTAGAAAACTTCCAGGTATTTTCTATAGATGTCCAGGTATTTCTATAGGTTTTCCACCACAATTATTTCATTAGCAAAACAGTCCTACTATCTCTCACAAGTGTATATTATAAATACATATTTTCTTATACTGACTTGTTAATTTTTTTAAAGTAATTTAAGCTTTCCAGGACTAAAATTTTAATAGTCATTCTCCTCACAACTTGTGAATCTTCAAGGATAATTACAATCCTTTTGACCTATGAGAAGGCACACTGTTTTGATTTTATTGTACTTGAAATATTTTCCTGTGCTATTTAAACATTTATTTTTAGGGGCCCCTGGGTGGCTCAGTCACTTAAGTGTCTGCCTTCCACGGGTCGTGATCCCGGCATTGGGTCGTGATTCCGGCATTGGGTCGTGATCCCAGGATCGAGCCCCGAGTCTGGCTTCCTGCTCAGTGGGGAGCCTGTTTCTCCGGAGCCCTTCCCTGGCTCATGCTCTCTCTATTCCAAATAAATAAATTAAATCTTTAAAAAAAAATAAAAATAAACACTTATTTTTAGAATGAGCATTTATATTTACACTTATATAAACTCTACCACAACTTCCTAGGTGTAGAAAAAAAAGCAATTCAGGTAATAAAATTTTTCTAATCGCTAACCAAATTATATTGTGCTTTTTAAATCACAGCTTGTTTAGTATAAAACAAACCAAAAAAATTCCCAAAACAACAACAATCGATTAAAGGCATCTTTTCTAAAACTTATGCAAAACAACAATATGCAAACTATTAAATACAACTAACAAATGTTTCCTTTATTTGTACCCAAGATACCATATACAATAAAAAACGTTAAATGTCTGAAACAAGCTTCACTTATTCTGCAAATTAGGTCGCTTAAAACGTTAAAGGTCTTCAAGCTTAGTTATTCACCAACTCCCTTTCTCATTATCTAGAGAGAAAATGCATTCTTTTAAAAAGAAGCGCTCATCTGTGGAAACTTTCTAATTAACTTGGTTCAAAGCATGTGCAAGATGGCAGTTTTCTACACTGTTTCAGCATTTTAATTGGCAGAAAATGCTTAGCGGCTTATTCACAACCATACCCCCCCCACCCCGTAATTAAGCTAGGGTCAACTCTATGACTAAATGAGCCAATCTTGTGAAACAAACGATTTCTAACATACACAGTATACGGCATACTTGGTTTACAGCAGTCTTTGAACAGTAATGAGATAGTAGCTGTGTCACTATGGGAGATTTATATGGAACAAGTTAACCTTTCTTAATGGTGCAGCAGTCATTAAAAATAATTACTAGCAGGGCAATCTCTCCAACAATTATTAACATCTATCAAGACATAGTTAATTCAAGCTTCATTTTTGACAGTGCTAATAACCACCTGCAAACAACTAATCAATATTCACTATTATATATTTGTTTTCAAAGCAAGTATAATTTCCTCTAAGGCTTTTCAGATTGAATAAACTCTAATTTTCAGTGTTATAACTGTCAAGCATCTGTCAACAGCTCTGTGAAAATATATAGATTATGTCAATATTAAAACATTGAAAACTTTAAGTCATAATCCATACTTGATGTAAAAACGAGAATTTCTTAGAAGTCTTACAAATAAAAAAGGCTCTTAGTTTTAACTCTAGATGCGACAATCCTGTCCATTTTTCTAGGTAAAGAATAAATGTGTTTTATTTTTAAGTCAAATAATCTCAGATCTAACCTCTCCTTTTCTCCTGCCTCAGTGAGAATTTATAAGCACCTCAGAGACTGAGGTTCTTAAGGTGTTTACACTCATCTACAAAGATCAATGAACATGAAGCCAGCAAAGGGAATATATTTTATCTGTCTAAAAACCAGAATTCAAAGCTACTATGTGGACTCACATTCTCTGTTTTTACTGATCTTACCTGACTGAACAGGTACTACCTAACATGACTATTTCTTGGGTGTTTAGTTTTGTTTTACTAATTTATACTTGTAGCAATACTTACTTATACCAATACTTACCGCTACTACTTTGTTGCCTGTGTCAGCATTATCTATCAAAACACTACCAAATATAACTATATATAACTCTCTGTATATCCTGGACACTTTTGCTAGCAAAGCAGACTTAAGAACCTTTTTGGCAGGAAGCAATGACAAGGGGCATACAGCTTACAATTAGAGGCTTTAGATGGAGAATACTCTAGTTCGTATCACAGCTCTGCTACCCAGCATCTATGTGACCTTGGACAAGTTACTTAACTTCTCAAAGCCTCCTTTCCTCAGCAAATAGGAGTAAATAAAAGTGCCCATCTCATGGGTTTAACAAATTAAATATCCTTGTAAAAAGTATTTAGAACAGTACATGGTATGGTCCCAATAAATACAGGCTGTTAGGATTAATTCATCTATTCTGAAGTTATTTTCTTATTGCAAAATTAACCAGTAGTTAGGTACCAATGGGATTGACTTTGTTATGTACTGAGAACATTTCCTTTCACTTGTAGTTTTTCAAGCTTTAATGAATATCTCTATCCCAAATAAAACTCTTGTATGTATACTGGACTGTGATATTCTTAAACATGTCTACCTTATTCCTATACTATGAAAAATTTTTAAGTTCTGCCTTTTCAATCTTTTATCTTGTCAGAATCCCATTTTTGGCCCATATTCACACATATCAATTTAGTTACTTTCATTACTATGCAACAGTGCTACTTTATCCTGGGCATTTCAACCAGAACTGCCTTCACTGTGATCTTCTACATGATGAAATCCATGAGAATGCCACATATTCTGAGAAAACTGTATTATCAAAGTATTCTAACCTGCCTAATATACAATTGACCCTTGAACAATGTGAGGTTAGGGGACAAACCCCTGCCCCTCCACATGCAGCCAAAAATCCAAGTACAACTTTTAACTCCCCTAAATTTAACTATTAATAGCCTACTGTCGACGGAAAGCATTACTATTTTTTTTCTTAGATTTTTTTTTTTAAGATTTTATTTATTTATTTGACAGACAGAGATCACAAGTAGGAAGAGAGGCAGGCGGGGTGGGGGGGGGAGGAGTGGGAAGCAGGCTCCTCACTGAGCAGAGAGCCCGATGCGGGGCTTGATCCCAGGACGCTGAGATCATGACCAGAGCTGTGAAGGCAGAGGCTTTAAGCCACTGAGCCACCCAGGTGCCCCTGGAAGCCTTACTATTAACCTAACACATATTTTGTATGTTGTATGTGTTATATACTGTATTCTTACAATTTTTCTTAATTTCTTCAGTACTTCTAGGCTATGTGGTTCATATGTGAGTTTTTTCAAACTGCTGCAAACCTTCAAGAAACTTTCCAATATATTTATTGAAAAATATCTCCATACAAGTGTACACATGCAGCTCAAATCTGTGTTGTTCAAAGGTCAACTGCATTCATAAAACGATCTTCAAAGACTCATTTTCAACAAAGGTCCTTCCTGGGTTAGAACCGAAAGCTTACATATTAATATTAAGTAATTTATTCATCTAATCAATATGTGAATGCTTTCTTTTTGTTCAAAAGACCCAGTCACTTCCTTTAAGCAACTGAAGTCCAACAAAAACATAACAAATCCAGTTGTGAAAATCCCCCAAGCTCTGTACTGGCATGGACACATATAGAAGGTGTCAAGGAAAGGAGCTTAATTAAGCCTAGGATGGTTGGAAAGTTATTCCAAAGGGTCTAACCCCTGTTCTGTATCTTTGAGAAATCATAGTAGTTACTCAAATAGAAAGGTTCAGAATGTGAAAAGGTAGAGATAACTGAGGGAAAAACAGAATAATCTATCTTCAGGAGTTTGTTATGGTTAGGGCTGAGAGTAAAGAAATGAATGGTGGGGGATAAGGATAGAGAAGTAGGTAACCAGGGATCATATCCTAGAAAGCCTGACCAGCCAAGTAAAGGACTCCAAAATTCAAACAATATAGCATAAGGCAGTTTCCTAAAGCAATAGGAGAAAAAATATAACTAGCACATAACAAATCCACATTCTCACAGACATTACGGCCTACATATAAAAAATATAATGACAAATATTTGAGAGCTAATGAAAAATATTAAATACTATAAAGATACATGGGAAAACTATAAAGGAGATATCCAAATTAACTAAATTTGGGAGATAATAGCATAGTGATTAACTGCCCAGAGGATTTATGACAAACCTTAGGCATGGTGGGCTCTACCATTTATTAGGCCCAGAAAATGCAGGCAAGTTACAAAACTCTTCTATACCACAGTTTCCATGTCTGTAAGAATAATAATCATATAATAGCTCCCTCATATAATAATTCAATAGAGTGAAATGCCTGGGTAGTTCAATTGATTAAGCGTTCAACTCTTGATTTCGGCCCAGGTCATGACCCCACGGGACTGAGCCCTGGGTCTGGCTCTGCACTCAGTGGGGAGCCTCCTTGAGGATTCTCTCTCTCACACTCCCTCTGCCGCTCCACTCACTTGTGCTCTCTTTTACTCTCTAAAATAAGTAAAATAAGTAAACCTTTAAACAAAAATAATAGAATACTATTAAAATTTGGTGGGGGGAAAAAAAGCCCGTGAAACACTTAGCACCTGAATAACAAAATGACTAAACTCCCTCAGCTTGAATCCTAGCACTATCACTGACTAGCTCTGAGATTTTTGGGGAAGTTATTAGAACATTCTCCACCTTATATAACTGTTGTAAGAAGTAAAAGTCACTGAGTTTAGGAGAATGCCTGCAATACTTGTTTGTTAAAGTATGTTAGCTATCACTAAAAAGAAAAAACTCTGTGTTGGAAAATCTCATTTGCATTTTAGAAAGGAAAGGTTATGAAGTTATTTCAACAATTCAATCAAGAACCAAGTTATGATGGAACGGAGAGAGCTAGAAGGTACTGAAGAGAAGATTCAACTGGACTTGACAACTGATTATGCAAGGGAAAAAAGGAAAAACAAAACCATAAGAGAAAAAGGTCAAATATTTTCAGATTTTATAAAAAAAACTGAATTGTTAATGGCATTTGAGATTCAATAAGAGGTACAAACTTTTCGTGGAGTTAAAGTTTTGGAAATATTAAGTGGGAGATACCTGTGAACATCAAGGTGGAGTTATCTAGCCAACCAGATATGGTTTTTAAAAAGTCTAGAGAATTTTGAAAATAGTTGTGATTTTACTTGTGTTGAAGCTCTCTATAAAACTGCCCATGATGAATTCATGTGCCAATCATTGGCATACCTGACATCCATAGTGTAACCACAGTGGCTTCTCTTTTTACTTCCCTATAAACTTAATCTTAGCTTTTCACCAGAGACCCTCTACTCTGCTAAAAAGTTAAGTAATTTAAATACCAATGATTTTAATTGGCAGTCCCATTATTTACATTTGCTCATTAAGAAGAATCCACTTATCATAAATCTTTATTTCCTTTTTAATCTAGTTCTCTATCCTTAACAAAACCTTCCTTCATAACCCTTGTCTTGAAAAGACAAGTAAACTGTATGTGCCTCTTGTCGTCCCCCCAATCCTTTTTAAAAAAACACTCATATCTAATCCTAACTAAAACACACTGAAAGTAACCAAAAGGAAAAGAGTAATTTGGAATTACTTTCTAATTCAATTACATTTTTAAAATAGTACAGAGACTATTTTAAGGGGAAAAAACTTTAATCTTTCTTACCTGATGCCCCTATATTAGCCTTATCTTCAGGAACCTGATTTTTATCCTTATTTAAATCTTCAACTAAAAGTTTGTCAAAATGTTCGATACAAAGTCTGCTGTCGATTTGATATAATAAAGCAGGGCAAAGGTATGTAAATAAATCAGGTGAGATTGGAGAATTGGCACCATGACCGTAGTATTTTAACAACTGAGTGACGTTCAAACACTGCAAAAAATTGATAAAACAAATTAAGTAAATGATTATTTTAAGAAGATTAAGCAGAAAAATAAATTACTGTAAAATAAAAGTCTAAATATGATTTGAAAATAACCTGTAATACAGATATCTATTACAAATAAAGCTTTTCATTAAGAATTTATGATAGAAATACATTTGACTTCACTACCCAAGACTCTACATGGACTTTTAGCCATTTTCCACTCCAACACATGAAAGATTATGACTTTCTCAATAATTAATAAAAATCACTCTCAATTACATTCATAAAGGGTAAGAGAAAAAATCATTTCCATTCCAGATTATTAAATATAGAGTATTTTAACAGCTTTATATCAAAATATACAATGTAGACATTTTCACTACCTAAGGTACCTCAAAAGAATGTTATATTGGGGAATTCTAGCCCAATGCTAAAAGTGGAAGATAAAAGGCAGCTTCCACTGGTACTTTTAAGTACAAAACAAAACAAAGCAGAAAACAAATAGCAAACAAGTTTGGACCTATCATAGCAAATATCTAAAATAAAGGCAAAGGAGATAGCAGTGCCTTTTTTTCCCACACATCATATACTTAGGTTGCATGCTTATTTACTGACTTGCTACCTCTTTATATGATTTTGTTTATGGTACAAAAAACAAAACATACAAGCAAGAAAAGTATTCTTCTCAGGTCTTAACATGAGGTACTACTCTATCCAGTGCATAGAACATTTTTAGAAATCCTGAGAAAATTCATCAGAATTCATCAGAAAAGTATGCATCAGACCTGTGAGGATATAAAACAACATGTCTGATACAGACCCCACTAGTCTGATAGAAAGAGTAACATTAATGATAACGTCCAGTTATGATCAACAGAGGATTCTAGGGTATTATCTATGGTAGTAAATAAATAAAAGAATTTCCTTATAAGTACACTAAGATTCTAAAATATAAATGATTTTAGGGGCGCCTGAGTGGCTCAGTGGGTTAAAGCCTCTGCCTTCGGCTCAGGTCATGATCTCAGGGTCCCGGGACCAAGCCCCACATCGGGCTCTCTGCTCAGCAGGGAGCCTGCTTCCCTTTCTCTCTCTCTCTGCCTGCTTCTCTGCCTACTTGTGATTGCTTTCTCTGTCAAATAAATAAATAAAATCTTTAAAATATAAGTGATTTTAGGGGCGCCTGGGTGGCTCAGTCGTTAAGCGTCTGCCTTCGGCCCAGGTCAGATCCCAGGGTCCTGGGATCGAGCCCCGCATCGGGCTCCCTGCTCCGCGGGAAGCCTGCTTCTCCCGCTACCATTCCCTCTGCTTCTGTTCCCTCTCTCACTGTGTTTCTCGCTGTCAAATAAATAAAAAAAAATCTTTAAAAAAAAAAAAAAAGAACCATATAAAATATAAGTGATTTTAGAATCACTGCTGCTGAAAACCAGTATCTGATTATTTATACAAGGAAGAAACACAAAGATATTACCATAGATGCAAAATATACTTCAATAATAGGTAAAGAAACAAAGGATGAGGTCATTTTCCCTATTAGATAGTATGGTGCTGCTTTTTATACATGTGAACAATTAAGTTCAACAATTTTCTAAACTTTAATAAGTACTAAAAATTAAAATTAAACAAGGATGTTGATATACTTCTAATGAAACAAAAATAAACATGTTTAAGGTAAATAGTTAAAAAAAATTGAGAAGGAACCAATCAAATGTGAGAGTAGTCAAAGGAACATGAAAAATTTAAAGGAAAAGACAACCATCCCATTACTAGTAGACTTTCCTATCTTATCTTATCTTTTTGCATTTGCCATACACCTGCCAGAGACATGAAAAAAGATTAATTATAAGGAGGTAGGCCCTACAATAAAGTGACATAGAGAAAACAAATCTACCACATATATAAAATAATTGACTTAAGCGCTACATCAATGATTAGGAACCATTACGCAGCTAATTCATTAAGTTAGTAATTCTGAAAAAGAAAATGCCTATTCTCCAACAGGACAGGTGAACAAAAAGGGCTTCAATTTTCAAATATCTAGAATCATCTAGCAAAAACAAAATGAAAACTAAGTTGGGAAGTCAAAACAAGTCATAAGCAAGAAAGTAAAATAAGGAATATACGTTCTAACAACCTTTAAGTATTTAGATTTGAGGAACCCATATTTGAGAACAAACACTGCAAATGAAAATCCAGATAAAAAACTTTAATCTGATTTTAATTATTTAAAGAATTTTATTTAGGGACATTATCTGTGAGTGTGAATGTAATTGACTATTCTCCACTGTTACTTCTTTTTTTACCTAAAATATTCCACAATTATCTGAGAATTATGCAGCAACCATGTCTTTACACCTACCTCATGCTGACGGTCATCTTCATTATGATCTTTGTGAGTAGCAGCTGAATAAATTGCACTTTTTTTAACGTGTGGTGCTTCTCGTTTTCTAGTATGTCGAAGTTCACCTTCATTATCAGGATTAAGATCTTGGTGTACATGACCAGGATCATGACCATTATGTTCTGGAAGGCGTACATGAGAATGACTTGGGTTATGTACACGATCAGGTTTGTGGACCCGATTATGCTCATACTGTTCACCCTGATCATGGTTGGGGGGAAAACCTGGTGTAATAACTTCAGAATTTTCATTACTTTTCTTCCCTTTTCTCTTCCTCTTTCCTTTAGGTAGCTTACTTTCAGACTGTTCCTGTGTTTTATTGGTCTCTGTTGAAGGTTCATGGCTAGGCTCCCCACGCTCACCGTGAGCAATGGAATCGTTAGGAAAATGGCGAGTGGTGTTATGATCGAGGTGATGATGCAAACAATGGTGATGACATAAGCGATGACTATGGTCATGCATATGTTTATCATCAGATTTGACAGACACTTCAATTGTCTCTTTCTCTGGATCACATTTATGGTTTCTTTTTGTTGATACACTAGTCACAGTTTGATTTTCTGAATTTAAATGATTGTGGGAATGCTGGTGGTTATGGGAGTGAAAATGCTTTCCCTCTTGAACTGCCAAAATATCTAAGTGAGAAACATGATCGTGGCCAAGATCCTCATGATTAATCTCAACTACTTTTATCTCTCCAAGGCCCAAGTTTGTTAAAAGTTTCTCCAGACCAAAAAAGGATAATCTTCCATTTTCACCATAACGGTCAAAAAGTTTTTCAATATAATATTTTTTTTCATTTTCAGCATCCAGCACTGAAAATTTGCTTGACTCCGATTCTGTCATTCCACGACGATGTCTGTGATGTTCTTCAGGACCATGGTCATGTTCTTCATGGCAATGGTTGCAGTGATGGAAAATAAATGTCAGCAAACAAATGAGGCAAAATTTTGTGTGCATATGTACCTTCATTTCTATTTTTCCTAAAGGGATTTAAAAAGAGAAGCAAGCATTAGTTCATACTTAGATACATTCACTATAATAATAAACTCTCCAGCAATTGTCAATCCATGAGGCAAATGTTTTACATTTCTTTCAGTGTTACAAATCATTCTTTCCTTCTTCAATTCCCTTTAAAATTGACCCCTTTTAATTTATCAAAATAGTGTACAGCCCTTCAGATTAGAATAAATTGCTAAT
Organism: Procyon lotor; assembly: GCA_028646535.1. Taxonomy (NCBI): domain Eukaryota; kingdom Metazoa; phylum Chordata; class Mammalia; order Carnivora; family Procyonidae; genus Procyon; species Procyon lotor. The sequence continues at coordinate 32,726,632 of CM053605.1, forward strand.
GACTCCATCTACAGAATACCCTGACTCCCTTTAAGCATAACACTTAAAAATTTACCATATGGTTATACAGGAACTGTTGGTTTCCTTCTTATCTGGTCCTTTATGAAAGCTTACTGATCCTTGTTCTTGAGGTCCTGGTCAATGTAGTAATACAAGATGAAATAGAATGTTAAATGTATAAAAATCAGAAAGAAAAATATCATTATTCACTAATGGCAAGACTGGGTATGTAGAAATCCAAAAGAATCTGTAAGAATAAGTTAATTCAGTAAAACTGCCATATTAAGGACAGTAACCTAAAATCAATTTTATTTCTAGACACTAGCATTAGTGTCTAGTGAAAATGAAATTAGAAAACAGTATCATTTACAGTACCAATAGCTAGGAATAAATCTAACAAAAGATGTGCAAGACCTTTACATAAATAAAAGATCACATATTGCTGAGGGAAATGAAAAGACCTAAATAAATGAATGGCTATATCATGCTCATGACTGGATGTGATACAGATCCAATGTAGTATCAATCAAAATCCCAGAAGAAACTGTGAAAATTGATGAGATATTTTTAATACTTATGTGGAAAAAGTAACATCCAAGAAGGGTCGAGACTTCATGAAGACAGGAGCACTTACTCTACCACTCCTAAAGTAGATGTGCTTTTTGGTGGAAGAACAAACAAATACACCAAAGAAACAAAACAAATTCTAAAAATAGTAAAGATTCTCTTTTCCTCGGTGCTTGGTCAATTTGATTTCCATTTGGAAGGAAAAAAATAAATAAAACTTGACCCCTACCTCACATCATATATAAAAATCAATTCAGACATATTGTAAACCTAAAAAACAATAAATGTTAAAGCAATAAAATGTCCAGAATTGTGCCATTCAATATGGTAAGCCGCTACCCACATATGGCTGCTTAAATTTAAACTAACTACATTTAAAATTCAGCTTCTCAATCATCTTAGCTAAATTGTGAATGTTTAATAGACACTTTTAGCTCATGGCTACTATACTGGATAGTGTAGATATAGAACATGTCCATCACCACAGAAAGTTCTATTGGACAGCATACTTTTAGAATATAGAAACGCAGGTGAGTCAATTTTAAAATGTTCTAAAATAAACAGGTCAAAGTCATTTTCATGTTGTGTTTTATTTAACTCACTATAAATGCAAAATATTATCATTTCAACATGCAATAAATATAAAAACTCTTAGATTTTTAATTTTTTAATACTATGTCATTGAAATCCAGCATGTATTTTACACTTACAGAAATCTTAATTCCGACTAACCACACTTCAAGTCCTAAATAAACCACACGTGGCTGATAGCTACTATACGGAAAAGTGTAGATTTGGAAGATTTGGGAAACTAGCTTCAAGACATTCAAAACCAAACATAAAAAACATTATGAAGGGAAACTAATAAAGTATACTACAATTAAAATTAAGGAATTTCTGTTCTTCAGAAGATATCATTAAGAGATTAAAAAGGCAAGGGGCACCTGGGTCGCTCAGTCAGTTGAATGTCCAACTCTTGGTTTCAGCTTAGGCCACGATCTCAGGGTCATGAGATGGAGCCCCATGTTGTGCTCTGGGATCATCAGGAGTCTGCTTCCCCTCTCCCTCTTCCTCTGCCTCTCCCCTCCAATCAATCACACACTCTCTCTCTCACATAAAATTTTTTTTTTTTAAATAGAAGGGCAAGGGGTGCCTGGGTGGCTCGGTGGGTTAAAGCCTCTGCCTTCGGCTCAGGTCATGATCTCAGGGTCCTGGGATCGAGCCCTGCATCGGGCTCTCTGCTAAGCGGGGAGCCTGCTTCCCACTCTCTCTCTGCCTGCCTCTCTGCCTACTTGTGATCTCTCTCTTTCTGTCAAATAAATAAATAAAATCTTTTAAAAAATTTTTTAAAAAATAGAAGGGCAAGCCACAGATCTTTAAAGCAAAAATGGGGGAGAAGGGGTGCCTGGCTGGCTCAGTAGGTAGCATGGGACTCTTGAAGCTGGGGTTGTGGGTTTGAGCCCCACGCTGGGTTGAGATTACTTAAAAATAAAATCTTAAAAAAAAAGGCAAGCCGTAGACTGAGAAAAGGTTACCACAATGTTACCAGTCAAAAATGTATAAGGAATTTCTACAAGGCAATATGAAAATTATGAGACAATTCAATGGAGAAATGGGAAGAAGTCTGAAAAAGCACTTCTTAAGAAAATAGCCAAAGTACTAAAGCATATGAAGAGTCTCAATCTCAATAATTATCGGAGAGATATAAATTAAAATCACAGTTAGGTACTACTATATACCCACCAGAATGAATAAAATACAAAAGATGTAGGTTAAGAATATGGAGTTACCTAAAATTTGAATGCAGTACTGGTGGGACTGACCATACATTTGTATCTTTTAGAAAAATGTTTGAGAGAATGTTCCAGAAGTGGAACATAAGCACACCCACTCACACAGCAATTCTAATCCTGGGTGTATGTTCAAAAGATATGCATGCACAGTGACACCAAAAGACAAGAACATGAAAGTCAGCACAATCATCATTCATCATAGCTTAAAACAGGAAAAAAGACCAAATGTTCATCAACTGTTGAAAGGACAAACAGAATAATCTTATACTGGAATACGACACAGGAATGAAAATGAAATTATGGCTTCACACATCAACACGAGTATATCTCACAAACAGACTGTGCAAAAGATGGCAAAAACTAAAGAGCACACCAGAGACAAAAGCATACAAGTCATATGTATTTATATAAAGTTAAAAATGGGTAAAACTAAACCAAAATAACAATGACTTTTTTTTTTAAGTAAGCTCTACACCCAACATGGGGCTTGAACTCACAACCCCGAGAAAAAGGGTCACATGCTCTTTCAACTAAGCCAGCCAGGCACCCCAATGATGACTTTTGGAAAGGAAGGTAGAGGGTAATAATTGGAATTAGAAAGTGAAGTAACATTCTTTTTCTGAGTAATAGTTACACAAATATGCCTACTTTGTGATAATTCACTGTATTTATACTCTGTGTACTTTTCTATATACATACTGTGTTTCAATGAAAAAGCCACTTTTTTATTTCTTTAAAGATTTGAGAAAAATAGAGCGTGCGCGTGAGAAAGAGCACAAGCAGTGGGAAGGGGCAGAGGGAGAGGAAGAAGGTAGCAGGTAGCGGGATGACTGACTTGATCCCAGGACTCTGGGATCATGATCTGAGCCAAAGGTAGACACTTAACCAACTGAGCCACCAAAGCACCCAGTGAAAGGCTTTTTAAGAGCAAAATTTCGAGGGTGCCTGGGTGGCTTAGTTGAAAGAGGATGTGACTATTTTTCTCGGGGTTGTGAGTGGCTCAGTCATCAAGCATCTTCCTTTGACTCAGATCATGATCTCAGGGTCCTGGGATCAAAGCCTGCTATCGGGATCCCTGCTCTGTGGGAAGCCTGGTTCTCCCTCTTCCACTCCCCCTGCTTGTGTTCCCTCTCTCGTTGTGTCTCTCTCTGTCAAATAAATAAAATCTTCCAAAAAAATAAAATAAAATAAAATTTCCTTCACTGAAAACCACTTAGAAAATGTAATTAACAAAAATTATAAGGCTTCTAGAAATAAACAGAACAAGACCATCAAAAAAAAGAAATATGTAAGATTACTGAAGGACAGTAAAGAACTACAAAAGCTAGAGAGATACCACCTACATGGAGGAGATATAAGGTATATAAAGTCTTCCCAAGTGTACAAATTTAATTCAGTGTTAATTAAAATCCTAGTAGCTATTTGTTTTTGATAAGACTACACAAACTTATCCAAAAATTCTTATGAAGAGCAAAAACCCAAAAATAACAAAACAATTTGAAATATTAGCAAGGTAACAAAGACTTCTTTATTTATAAAGTTACACTAAAATAATACAGAACTGGCAATAGGAACAGACAAATCCACAAGAGGAGCAGAACAGATTTCAGAAAGAAAATCATTAATACTTGTGAATAAGCGGTTCTTCCTCCCACCATACACAAAAATCAACCCCAAAAGGCTATCCAGACCCATTAGTCTCAAGGATCTGTTGTCTCAACAAGCATTCCATCGTTACACAACTATATCCAAAGCTGGAAAATTTATCTTTATGCCTCTTTAATAAAATAATAATAAAAAGAATTTACTTATTTGAGAGTGAGAAAGAGAAGAGAGAGAGGGACCTAGGGGAGGGGCAGAAGGAGAGGGAGAGGCAGACTTCCCGCTGAGCCAGGAGCCTGAAAAGGGGCTCCATCCCAGGACCCTGGGACCATGACCCAAGCCAAAGGCAGACACTTAATCAACTAAGCCCCCCAGGCGCCCCTCCTCATACCTCTTCTAACCCAGGGAGAAAAGTCTTTCCCTAAAGTCTCTCCCAGATTTCTCTTTACGTACATTAGAGCAGGACTGTACTACATACTCATGCCAAAACCAATCACTGGTAAAGGAAGAAATTATCATGACTGGCTTAGACAAAGAGATATTCATTCCCTTGAGAATGGAAAGAAGCTCTCTCTCCTATATATGAGAGAGGAACTACTCACAGAACATAGGAGGCTTAACAGCAAGGAAAAATTAGGAAAGGAAGCAGCAAGGAAAAATTCCTTACTTATAAGGAATGGCAATCAATTATATAATAGTGCCCATCACAAACCTACATGGTCATCAGTGGAAGAATGGGTAAAATAAATGTGATATATTTATGTAATAAAAAATTATACTACAGTTATAAATGTATGACTATGAAGGAATATATAACATGCACAGATCTAAGAAACAATTTAAAAAGCACAAAAAAGGCACATGTCCTATCACTCAAACACAATTAAAAATATGCAAAACATTTTACTTTTGGGACAAACAGACAGATAACAAGAACTTAATGTGGGGATGATTACATTCTGGAATGGTTACTTTTCATGAAGAGAAGAGTCAGATGGTGCATCTGCAGTGTTTTATTTCTTAAAATGAGGGGGTCTGAAGTACTGTGACAAAACAGTATTTGTTAGAGCAGCATACTGGAATTCAGGTTATATTAGAAATTTCTAAGCATTCTTCCTTAAGTTTGAAAAGATATCACTTAACTTCTGTGACTAATCAAAGTATGGGTGTAGGAGCAGCAGAAGCAGCATCATGGTCACCTTGGAACTTGTTAGAAATATAAATTCTTGCACCCCACCCAGACCTACTAATCAGGAACTCTGGCAGTAGAGCGTGGCAATGTTTTATCTAGTCTCTGAGTCAGACAGCTAATGTTTGAGAACTACGATCAATACAAATAAATCAAACACTCCCATTTATTTAAAATGATACTTTAGTCAACTGAATGTTGGGATTCCCTAAATAAATTAGGTAGAATTATTATGTGAAAGATGTGGCTTAAGAATTTTTAAAAACCAGGAGCCTGGGTGGCTCAATTAAGCAACTGCCTTCAGCTCAGGTCATGATCCTTGTGTCCTGGGATGAGTCCTACATCTGGCTCTCTGCTCAGCAGGGAGTCTGCTTCTCCCTCTGACCTTCCCCGTCAGGCTCGCTCACTCTCTCTCTCTCTCTCTCAAATAAATAAATAAATAAAACCTTAAAAAAAGAATTTTAAAAAACCAAATAGTCTATAATGTTTTCTAATTCCAAAGCTACATTAATTTTGAGGTTTTGTTTTTTTAATCCAAACACTTCAGTTTCTTATACACCCTCATGGATAAAGTTATCATTTAAAATATATTAATTTTACTTGTATACTAATGAAGAAGAAAGAGCATGGATAATTATGGCAATCACTATTAAGCAGAAAGGACAGTTACACTCCCTGCAGTTTACCTTGATTTTCTATTGGAAGAAGCTAGTGAAAGAGAACATTCTTAGGGAATGTTGCTCCATTCATTTGATATGTAAATGTTCGGTGCTTTATTCAGTGCACATTATCTCACTGTCAAATGAATAAGTACCAGTGGTAGGAAAAAAACATATATATATTTTGATCAGGCAACAAACAACTGACCCCATGTGTAGCCAAATAACTTCTGTGCCCAAAGTGCAGCAAAGCCAATCACTGAGACACTAAGTATGCATCAAGGAAAGGGTTTATTGGAGAGGCAGTCAGACAAGGAGACAAGGAGATGAGAGAGCAAGCTTCAAATCTGCCTCTCCTAAGGAGACAGAGCTGTTTCAAGGCAAACAAAAAAAGGTCTGGGTAAAAAGCTGCAGCTGCACTTTTTAGTCCTATTAACCTGTGGTCATCTGTTTGAACCGCCACTGTCTTGATCATTCCTCATTCTTGAGGGAAATGGGACCATTTCCTCTAGTTACCAGTAACCTCTAGTTACTCCTAGCTGAAATGGGGAGAAGATTGGGGATTGGAGTTAGAAGAGTGGAACTTTCTGCACTCATATAGAAATATTCTTTAGTTCCAACATACCGAAACACAGCATTCTACATTACCAAGATTTTTATACTCTCATTCCCCTAGTAAAGTATTCATATCTACAAAGTGTAACCCGGGGATGATAATAGCACTCCTGCTAATTCAGGAGGATCAATACTTAAACTCTGCAGAATCACTGGAGATACCATTAGAAACCAAGAGTGTGGTTAATTGGATGACTTGATTAACCAGATTCTAAACTGATGGGGTGCATCAAATTAGACCAAAAAAAGGTTACAGGCATTACTACTGGATTGCTGTGGTCATACTCTGCACTGGGGTCAGAATGACATATTCAGGAGCGAGAAACACTGCCATCCTTGGCCAACATTGGCAAAATCCTAATGGTGGATTATCTTTTCAAGCTTGAGAGGTTTCCAGCAATATAAAACTGCTAAGTATTGATTGATTTCTTTGGACCAGCTCTCCTGAATAATTTTAGGTCCATCAGAGGCTCACTGATCCAAGCAGGATTCTTTTTGATGTTCTCCTTGCTGACAGGATATAGGGAACCTAAGGATTCTTGCAGAACCAGCTTCATCTGCGTGTGGTGAATTTAACTCCCTTCAGTTTCACTGAAGAATGGATGGTCAACAGCACCACAGAAGGTCCTGTCCAACAAGGTTGGAGTTGGTCCTCTGGATGCTTGCTCTTTCTGGTCTTTAATAACAGCAAGTCTTCAGGATTCGGGCAGTATAAGGGCACATCTGTGGGGTACACATCAATCTGTTGGAAGCACACTTATGTATAGCAGTTAAGTATTTCCCAAAGATTGAACATACCTGATAGTATCCAATTCCCTAATGTAAGCCCCATCAGGAACTCCTAAGTCATGAAAAGCATGCAGAAAGGGTCTTCCACAGTATACTTCACAGGTACTTAAATCATTGCCCAAAGCAGGACAACCAGCAAGGCTTCCCCCCCCCCCAAGTTAAATTGGTTTCTTTACAAATTTTTGCCGAAGTTGTAAGAGTATGGTTCATTTCTGTCCGTTTTCCCAGTTGATTGGGGGCTACATGAAGCATGTAATTTTCATTGAACGCCCAACACACTGGACACTGTCTTATGTGACTTTCACCATAAATACTGTTCCACTGTCACTCTGAATTGTTAGCAGGAATCCAAACCTGATTTTGTTTAGAAGTGTTCTGACAACTTCGGATGTTTTCTCTGAATGGCATGGAAAAGCTTCAACTCAACCTGTACAATATGTTTACAAATATTAGCAAATGCTGAAATTACCTGTTGTTTGTGGCATCAACTGGCTCGTCTTCTCCAGATTTGGTGCCTCTAAGTGGCATACTTTCTAGAACTGGTGGGAGTCCAGTCTCAGGATTGTTTTTAGCACAAACATCACATTTTTTTACTATCTTTTTCACAGTTCTCTGAAGACTGGGACCCACAATATACTTCTGGATCAACTGGAGAGTAACATCTCACCCATGTGGGGTGCTTTGGTGAATATAACTAATTGGTTTTTTTCCACAAGACCTTCTGGGATAAGAATTATCCTTGTTCATTATATTTCTAGCTGGCTCTAGCTAGTGCCAGTAATGTATCCAAAACTCCATTCTTCAGCTCTTCTTTGGTTTTCAGGGGAATACTGGGGTTGATACTTACTTAAGTCTATGTCTGGTACTAAAGCCATTACAGAGGGTTTAAGTCTTTGTATGAGCTGCCAACTTGGCGGCCTGAAGTGCCCGCCTGTTCCCTTAGGCAATCAATCAGTCTAATTTCTGGTCATCTTGGCAATGAATAATAACTGATAGGTTACTCCTCTGCTTCTGTGAAGATCACTAGGTCTGGATTTTCCAGTGGCAGAGCCAGCAAATGAAAACAACTGGAATAAACTTGTTCAATTATCTGTAGGTCTCTGGTGATCTTTAAGTGGCCCATACAGTAACGGGCATAAGGACTGTCTAAACACAGGCCATTGTGGCAATTTTCTCTGAAGTTTATCTCAAGGTGTCTAGCTCCAGTTTGCAGAGCTTCAGGGAAAAAGAAGTTTAATTTGCAATGATTCCACATCAAGAGAAAAGGAGAAAATCAAAAACCTTAGTTTGGAGAGTCTCGGCCAGATATTTGAGAAAATCAGAAGAATTCAGGATACAGATCAGTTTTACAGGATAACAACTAATCCTTAAGGACAGTTCTTTAAGAGTGCGTGGGTGGCTCAGTCCGTTACGTGTCTGCTCAGGTCATGATCTCGGGGTCCTGGGATTGAGCCTCAATGTCAGGCTCCCTGCTGAGCGGGGAGTCTGCTTCTCCCTCTCCCTAATGCCCCTCCTTCCTGCTCATGCGCCCCCCCCCAAATAAATAAAAATCTTAAAAAAAAAACCAGACAGTTCATGAGAACTGGAATCTAACATCCACCAATTATTACTGAAACATAACTTCTAAAATCACCCTTATTTCACCAAAAATAGTGGTTTTTCCATTAGTTCTGGAAATTCTTGGTTTAGTTTTATGATTTTAAAGGTATCAGGTTATTTGTCATTACAACACAACTGACAAGGAAATTCTGCGACACACACTTCAATACTTAGAACTATAAGTGATAACATCATATGAGGATATACCAAAAACCTTAGGAATTTTACATAATTTCTGGAAAAGCAATTGCATTCACTTATACAATATAACCTAAGAAGGTTTATTATCACTTATTTGACAATGCTCCCCCATGTAATTTGATCTATCAGATTAGCCTCATTAGTCAAAAAGACTTCACTTAGAAGTTGAATTTGGAAGTCTGTCAGAAATATCAGAAGGTTTAAAGAACATGCTTAAATAGCATTACAGATCGTTACAAAACTTAGTATAATTATCTCTTTAGCCAAGGTGGCAATAAGAGATTCTAAAGGCAAATGCAAAGGGTTTTTTCCTAGGCATATTAAAGAAAAAGAACTTTGGTTTTACAATTTAGAGAAACAATCTAAGAAACTTATTTTTACAGAGAGAAAAACCGAATTCCAATTTTTTTTAAAGATTTTATTTATTTGACAGAGAAAGTGAGCACAAGGCAGATGCTCAACCGACTAAGCCACCCAGGTGCCCCCAAATTCCAATCTTATACTGGGGTACTTCTGATAAAACTCATTCATTCCAATAAAAAATAAATTTTTTTAAAAATTTGCAGTCCCTCCTTTTTCCTATCACCTCCCACGTTAATATATACTTAGTAAGTATATATATTACTATACCTAGAAAGACAAGGACACCAGGGCACTGCATGGATTGGGAGTTCTTGTCGTGGATACTGTGATGTGCTGATCAGACTCTTCATCAGGGAAGAAAGCTCTCAGCTGCAGGGAATGCTGGCCAACGGTTCTCACCTCTCAGAGGCTATTGAGGATTGCATTGACTGAAGACAGCTGCCTCACCAAAAGCATGCTCTCTTCCCAGGTGGTCACATCCACAGACTGTTCAATATAAGGGTATAAAAGTCCAGCCCTTTTGCCACGATTCAGGACCGTTCTAAGGATGATCCAACTTTTGGAACTTAGGTATCAGCTAAGGTTTCTGTTGATGCTGTTATCAATGCTCACCTTCTGCCTAATCTTGCTCTCCTTATATCCTTCACTTCCACAGGTTTTGACTACTTCATAGTGAACTTTTTTTTACATACTAATCTCCACAATCTTAATCCTAACTGTGCATAAAATTCCTTTCCAAAGATTCTCTTCTCATAAACCTTCTACAACTTTCTTTTTTACATTCAGATATTCTCCCAGGATTTTCCTTTTTAAATATCGAGTCTCACTTTCCCTGCATTCAGAATTGTTTCCAGTTGTCTTCTTTATTAGAATTCTAAGACTTTTTTTCCCCCTTTTCTGACAAATTATGCAACAAAAATAACATAAGCCTACCTCACTTCTGGTAAACACAGGCAGAACAAAAAGTTCTACATCTAATGCCTATTTTAATTAAACCAACAACCTTAAATTATCTTTAATATTGAATATTCTCCCAGATTACTTGGACTTGAACACTTGGGTTAGTTTTCATTTTTGGATTTTAGAAAGCCCAATTCTTACAAGGGTTTGCCTAAGAACCAACTAACTAGAGTTCTTTTACAAATTAATTTTAGCAAAAAAAAAAAATTAATTTTAGCAGTACCATCTGCAGGGATAGAAAATATCTCACAGGGCACCTGGGGTGGCTCAGTGGGTTAAGCCTCTGCCTTCGGCTCAGGTCATAATCTCAGGGTCCTCGGATCAAGCCCCACATCGGGCTCTCTGCTCAGCAGGGAGCCTGCTTCCCCTTCTCTCTCTGCCTGGCACTCTGCCTACTTGTGATCTCTCTGTCAAATAAATAAAATCTTTAAAAAAAAAAAAGGAAATATCTCACATTTACAACATACATGCACACACAAATACACAAATAAGATACAAACAAAATCTTCACTAAGAGCCCAGTATCTTCCTTTTAAAAAATAAATCTAGGGGTGCCTGGCTGGCACAGTTGGTAGACCATGCTACTCTTGAACTCAGGGTTGTGAATTCAATCTCCATTTGGGTGTAGAGATTACTTTAAAAAATAATTTAAAAAAAAATCTAATTGGAAGATGGTGTTTATCTCTTTTCTCTGAGGTCTAATAAATATCGTGGCCAGTGTCACAAAAAGAGGTAATTTTTCTTCCTTTTCATGGATTCATAACTAAACATCGCCCAATTTTGGAGAATATAGCCCAAGGGTCTGCACATGGGAATCATCTTGTCATTTTCAAGTTAGAACATGGCCAGTTTTGTCCAAAGATACCAAAAGCTGCAGCAACAAACCAAATAAGCACTGGTTCCTCCCTTGAAAGTTGTCTTCATCAACGGAACCAAATGACTCCTTATCGGCCTTTCCTTAAAAAGGCTAAGAGAACCAATAACCCCTATGTGGAGGTAATTAAATGGGCGAAAGAAATCTAGGAAAGCCAAACTAAATGAGAGGAAGAAATAAGCTCACAGGCTGGGCATGGCACATAAAGCACTTCCAAGAGACAGCTGTCCAAACCAAATGGTTTCCTTGCCACAAGAGTTAAGCGCCAAAAGTCGATGGTACCCTGTCAAGGAGGGGGTCCAGGGATGGTCCCTAGGACAGAGATCCTAGGCAGCACCAGACTCCCATGACTGACTGGGGGTCAACAAACCACATGGAAAGAGCTCCTGGTTGGCTCACCAAATTTATAACCGAACCCAAGTTTGTAATGCCTGACACACAGCAAAACCAATCACTGAGACATCAACTATTCAGCAAGAAAAGAGTTTATTCGTGAGGCAAACAAAGAGACAAGGAGAGGAGATGCAAAGAGCAAGCCTCAAAAAAAAAAAAAAAGAGCAAGCCTCAAATCTGCCTCCTCCAAGGACTAGAGTCAGGGATATTTAAAGGCAAACGAACAAAAAAGATCTGCAGCTGTGCTTGTTAGTCTCATTAACCTTTTGGTTACCATTTCACATGAAACACAAAAACCGTGGTCTGTATGAGATTTAAATTGTCATTTATGAGTTTTAAATGTACAGTACTCAATTTGTTTATTACAAGAATTCTAAATATCTTGATTTCTCTACTTATTTACAACCAAGAGAGTATCACGGGAATGCAAATACATGAGTGACATCATTGATGTAATTTTAAACCTGTAAATGTTTTTTTCTCAGTAAATCATTCATAAACTTTGCAATATAAGTTCAGAACTGCTATACAAATGTGTGCTTAAGAATCATTTGGATGAAGTATGCATCAGTCAATGTAGACTATTGCAAAGAACCTCTCCCAAAAGGACAGTGGCTTAAGAAACAATCAAGTTTATTTCTCTCTCAAAAACAATCCAAGGTCTGTGAGCAGCTCTGCTCCAGTGAGAGATACATCAGCCTTACATGGGTGCTATTCCAATCAGCTGTAAAGCAGAAAGAATCAAAAGTCCAGGTACAGAAATTTCTTCGGAAGCAACAAATGAAGCAGACTTTGCATGCATCACTTCTCACATTCCAATAGCAAGAACACAGTCACATTGCCTCAATCAGCTATAAAGAGACTGGGAAATATAACCTCAACTACAGCTTGAGCAGTTTCTCAAGCATTCTATGAAAGCTGAGGATCCTTTTCTAATCATCGCACAAAGAGGATCCTTGGGGTTGAGACAAGAATGGAGGAAATGCTGCCTAAGTCCACTTAATACTCAACTTAAATATTGGCCTTTATAGGACTCAGCTTTGCCCAAGCCAAGCTATTCTATTATCTCTTGAGTTTTGGAGTTTCCTACGTTTTTGTGCATTGACAATATGTTAATTTTATAACTGGCTTCTTTCACTCCAGCAAATATACTAAGTTATTTACCCAAGTCTTCTGGGTAAGACATCTATGAATGATCCTACTGCACAAGAAAAGAGGAATGGATTCTGGAGAAGAGCTAGCCAGTTGACACCACAAATTCAAATTTCATTTTCATTACTGATTTCCAGTGAATCATCAGTTAAAAGTTTAAGTGTTCCATCAGTGGATAATTCATGGCCAGGTTAATTCACAATTAAATAACCTAATCACTGTGCTAATTACACTATTTTAGATGGAAAGATTTTGCTTTGGATGCAAATAAAGACATCCACTAATATTTTACTGTAAAATTCACTAATATTTCAACATTAACATCAGAATTAAATGTTTAGTGAGGACAGTGGTTGTGATTTGCTATGGGAAGTGGTGGGGAGGAATCATGAGGGGAATTCTGGGCTGCTGTTAATATGCTATTTCTTAGGTGCTGTTACATAAGTGTGTTCACTTCATGAAAATTTGTCAAGCTTTATACTTAACATTTGGGTACTTTCCTGGAGGTGTGTTTTATTTCAGACAAAACAAATTTTCTAAAAGATTTTATTTTACTTTATTTTATTTTATTATGTATGTATGAATTTGTTTGTTTGTTTGTTTGGCATGAGTAAGGGGAGAGGCAGAGGGAGAAAAGAGAGAACCTCAAGACGACTCTATGCTGAGCACGGAGACAAATGCGGGACTCAAGCTCATGACGGTGAGATCACCTGACCTAAAGTCAAGAGTCAGGCCTTTGGGGCGCCTGGGTGGCTCAGTGGGTTAAGGCCTCTACCTTTGGTTCAGGTTATGATCTCAGGGTCCTGGGATCAAGCCAGGGATCCAGCCCCGCATCGGGCTCTCTGCTCAGCAGGGAGCCTGCTTCCCCCTCTCTGCCTGCCTCTCTGCCTACTTGTGATCTCTCTCCTTCTGTCAAATAAATAAATAAAATCTTAAAAAAAAAAAATACTGTAATAGAAAATCCATTTCTTAACCAGAAAGAAAAAAGGTATTATTGGTAACCAAAGGATCTTGCTTAACAAACTGTATGATTACACATATCTGTGTACATCTCTATTACAAATAGAAGCATATTAGGGTTAATAATCTCCATACCAAGTTCTTTTATAAAGGCTTATAAACATCTTTAATTATATGCTTTCTATGGTAATTTTTTTCTGCATGAAGTGCGAAATTACAGTTTTTTAAATTTTTAAATAAAATTAGAGACCTATATCAAGAACAAACTGAAATATACACTAATTGCTAATAATACAAATCTTTCTATATTCTATCTAAAGATAATTATCTTCACTTCATATAGACATAATAGAGTAACAGAAGGTTTAAGATAAAAAGATATTTAAGCATATTAACTAAATACTCTCATTTTATAAACAGAAATCTAAGACCCAGAGGAGGTATGATATGATTAATGTGATATTTCAAGTATGTGGCAGTTCTCTAACTTGAATGTCCAGGACTCTTTCTATGACACCAGTGTATTCATTCATTTATTTATTTATTTTTAAAGATTTTATTTATTTGACAGAGTGAGAGATCACAAGTACATAGAGGCAGGCAGAGGGAGGAGGGGAAAGCTCCCTGCTAGGCAGACAGCCCGATGCGGGGCTTGATCCCAGGACCCTGAGATCACGACCTGAGCGGAAGGCAGAGGCTTAAGCCACTGAGTCACCCTGGTGCCCCTACACCAGCATATTTATATATGATAAAACCATAACACTGTGAGATGATAACTAATATGACTCATCTAAAGTATACTACCAAAATTTTTAAAGGGAAAACCGACTGTCTCTGATTAGAGTTAATATTAAAAAGTCAGTAAGATTATCAACAGATTAACAAAATGATTGCTTGACATAAAAAAATAACTAATAGACACTAAAATAATTCTATTTCCAACAATAGGTTGCTATTACTGGAAAGGCCAGTAGTATATCCTGTGTATAATCTATTTGACATTTGACTTAAAAAAAAAAAAAAAACACTTTTGGGGTGCCTGGGTGGCTCAGTGGGTTAAAGTCTCTGTCTTCGGCTCAGGTCATGATCTCGGGGTCCTGGGATCGAGCCCCATGTCGGGCTCTCAGCTGGGCGGGAAATCTGCTTCCTCCTTTCTCTCTGCCTGCCTCTCTGCCTACTTGTGATCTCTCTGTCAAATAAGTAAATAAAATCTTAAAAAAAAAAACTTTTACTCAAAAGATAATTTTTTATTTTTTAATTAATTAATTTTTTTGTCAGAGAGAGAGGGAGCACAAGCAGGGGGAACGACAGGCAGAGAGAAGCAGGCTCCCTGCTAAGCAAGGAACCCCACCACAGGCGTTGATCCCAGCATGACCTGAGCTGAGCCACTTAACAGACTGAACCACCCAGACGCCTCAAGAGGGTGTTTTTTAAAAGGACGTTTATATCTCCATCCACTCTCTCATACGTGCACACGCATGCACACACACACACACAAATAATCATAGGAAAAATACTATAAATTGTTTAGCAAGGTTTTAAAACTAAGCATTTCAATGCTTCAGGACTGGTATTTTGAAGGTCAATGAATGAGAGTGAAATCAAAAGAAAAAAATCATGAAAACACAACCTGGATTATATAGATATAGCATACTTTAAATAAACTCTATGTGAAAAATCCATTTAATAAATGTACACAGTACCCCAATTTCATAAAGGACTTCGTTTTTTAAAAGGTTTCATTATAGGACTTCTTTAAATAATAGTAGAAATTAGTTTTATACATATCCTGAATCACATAAACTGGCATTTATACCACAAAATGACTTCACTAATCTTTACACCCATATTGGTAGACAGATACCAATTTGGTTTCCCTCTGTTATTCAACAGCAAGCAGTACACACAATATGAGACTTTGCATACTGAAGAAATACCACTCTAGAAGTCAAAGACCTCAGAGATCTGGCTCTGCCACTCACTTGCTAGGAGTGGCTGAGCAAATCACGTAACCTCTTTAGGTCTTATTACCACTTATAAAGTGGGGATATTAATACCTGTTCTATTTCACAGTAAATTAAGACAACGAAGTAAAATATTTTTCAAAGTGGTAAAAGCTTTAAACATTTTTCCACTTTACTTACAATGCTAAATGCTATTTAAGTGCAAATTATTAATGGTAATATAACCAGGATCTATTTTAAATCCCATTTCTGACATACATGCTGAATATAGTACTTTGTACATAGTAAAGAATCAAAGATCAGAAACCCTTGTCTCTAATTCATCCCAGCACTGTCACTGTTTCCAATCTGCAAAACAGGGGGAGTAGCACTTAGATTTATCCATCAACAGAACTAATGTATATAAAGCTGTTCTATAAAGCAAGTATATTACCCTAAGATATTAAATGTGGCCCTAAGTATCTTTCACTTAACTTCCAAAAAGTATATCTGTTGCGGGGGGAGTGCGGGGCGGTGCCTTTGTTTTGATTCCCTTGAAAAAGTGCTATCAAGAATATATAAGAGCACACTCAGCATTAGTGCAAGACCAATTCTAGATTACAAGACACCCAGTTCACTAGTATTTGAGAAGTAGGAAAGAATCATCACAACATACCTGCTATTACACTGCTATTTGTATATTAATATTTCA
This sequence comes from Procyon lotor, assembly GCA_028646535.1. Taxonomy (NCBI): domain Eukaryota; kingdom Metazoa; phylum Chordata; class Mammalia; order Carnivora; family Procyonidae; genus Procyon; species Procyon lotor. The sequence continues at coordinate 32,743,003 of CM053605.1, forward strand.
CTGCTATTACAAAACTTTTCAAGGCATAAAATTATTTTTAATAATGAGTTCTCAGCAGGAACAGCCACATCCTCGTACAGCTTCAAGTCTTGCTTTTTCATTCCCCCACTTGACCAGATACCTAATCTACTAATGCCACAGTTGTTTTGTTTTGTTTTTAAAGATTTTATTTATTTATTTGACAGAGGGAGAGAGATCACAAGTAGGCAGAGAGGCAGGCAGAGAGAGAGAGGGAAGGAGGCTCCTTGCTGAGCAGAGAACCCGATGTGGGGCTCCATCCCAGGACCCTGAGATCATGACCTGAGCCGAAGGCAGAGGCTTTAACCCACTGAGCCACTCAGGTGCCCTCTAATGCCACAGTTTTAATTTGGAATGCCAATGCAGCTCTTCCCAAGAAACAACCACCATTCGACGAACAGTCTTTTAATATTTCCATTGAGACTCATACATAGAAAAAGTTAGATGCACGCTATAAGTGAACTTGAGTGTATGGAATTCAGTGAAGCTCCTGTTTCACTAACTTCAACAAGAGAGAATAAAAACATCTGAGCCCAGATTCAATGTACCAAATCAAGCATATCAACATATCAAATCCATCTCTATTGTATTTTAAATTTTCATGTACAAACCTACACTTTTCTCATTGTGTGTCAAAACAACTATCTCAAGCCTGCTTTTCAAGTTTTCGTTATAGGGAGCCTGGAATCATACTGTGGCAAGCCACCTATGATATTTCTGTGTCTGTTACTTACAAATACAAAGAACATTTGATGTGACATTAGTAAATGTAATGGCTTTTATCAGTCACAAAATACTGTGATAGCCTTTTGAAACTACTAAAATGTTTATAATTTTAGGTTACCCTTTAAGTATATAGGCTTCAACCTCTTTCACTCCAAATGCTTACAAACCCACATAACATGCAGAGGACTTAAGAGTGTTAACCTTAGGACCTGAATTAGGCACACGTGCCTAATTGACTAATCACTATGGGCAGTTGCCCTTATTCTAAGAATAGTTACTGCCACTCTCAAATTTTTATCAGGCCATTCATCTTGGCTCTTCCCTTTGTGTCACTGTTACATGTCCCTGATTTTGCAGCAGACTGTCATTCATAAGCGCTGCCAGTTAAAATGATCCTTTCCATGAGGACAGAAAAAAAAAAAAAAATCACAGATGTCCAGGACAATCTTTTTGTAACATTTTTGAACATTTTTATAGCATTTATATCTTTTGATGATGACGACAACACAAGCTATATCCTCCTCACCATGAATGAAAGCTTTCTTTTTTTTTTTAAATTTTTTTTAAAAATTTATTTATTTGAGGGAGGGAGAGGGAGAGACAGCATGAGAGGGGAGAAGGTCTGAGGAAGCAGCAGACTCCCCATGGAGCTGGCAGCCCGATGAGGGACTTGACCCCACGACTCTGGGATCATGACCTGAGCCGAAGGCAGTGGCCCAACCGAGTCACCCAGGTGCCCACCATGAAAGTTTTCTGTGTGATTAATTTTAAGTGTCCTTATAGCTATTTTAAGCCATCAAGGTACTCTTAATTGTTAAAGTGAAGATCCAGCTCTGCCATTTAACAAAATCTTACAAAAATCTAATTCCAAAGTCAAAGCTACTTAATTTTTAGTAGCAAACTACCAATTTCATTATCAGTTGTCAATCATCTTTATTATCAAGTTTAACAATGTCCAACATGTAAGAAAACTATAAATTACAGTCTTCTTAGAGCACATTCCCTTTCTTACAGAGCTATATTCAGATACAGAGGTAAGATAGATTCCGTGATAAATAAGCACATGGAAAAGAAGTATTAATGCCAAAAAAAAAAAAAAAGTACAGGGAAGAAAAAATAAGTTTATTGTAATAGCTATATAACATTTATAGTCATAAAAATGTTAACACTACAGTTCTAAACCAAAATTACAGAATAATTGTACTGAAAAAAGCAGGGGTATAGAGGAAGAGTCGTAAATCCTCATCTTTCATTGAATAGATGACTTAAACTGAAAATCAACAAGCAGTAATGAACACACTGGAGACACTGCAGTGAATAACAAAATGATCGCCTGATGAAACAAAAGGTGTTCCAGGTCTCTCTAGGCAGAACAGGAAAGAAGACAGACAGTGAGGACTTTTTTTCCTTTCCCCTAAAAACTTGACATAACTATTTATTACTTTATATTCATGTACAACTCCGATTGAAAAAAACTAAAAACAAACTTGAATAAATCATGCTGCAATTACTCAGTAGGGAAAAAGAAAAAAACCTAAAAATAAATGCCAGTAATTATAAATCTTAAGCTTTTGTTAAACAAAATAACATTTTTGTCACATGTGAAAGAAAATGAATTACTTACAGTTTCAAGATTTTCACAGCATTTGTAGAGTTTTAATAACAATATGCAATCACTTTAATTTCAATTAGTGCTATTATTTTTGGTTACTTGCTTGGAAAATTTCATGATGTAGGGGAAGACTACAAAAAACATTAACACTTTTCAGGTCTTGTTACATACTTCCAAATTGGTTTCTAGGGAAATTAAGCTTGGTTATACTGCCACCAGCAGTATGATCATAGTATTCTCTTTAGTACTTGGTACTATCAATTTTGGAGCGAAAGATTTTGCCCTATTTTTACTTTCATCATTATTCCTGGTGTCTCAATATTCTTACCAACATATATGAGCTTTTATATAACATGACTTGGTCATATTTTCTGCAAAAAACACCTTCGGTTCTGTGCTTTTTATTTTGATTACAGTGTTTTCCCTTTCATGTATGTAGAGGCTTTCATATACATGCAAAGAAACCTATGAATTTTTTTTGCAATTTCTCCTATGGTCTCTAAACTTAAGAAGTTTTTTCTCCTGCCATTATATTCTTTTTAAAAAAAAACTAATTAAAATTAACATGACCCCTAAATTCACTTATTTTTTAGGGAAAAGAAAAACGACCATTTAACTAACAAATAATACATCTTTATCTGTTAACTAAAAAAGTTTATATTTATCCTCAATAAATTTTTAGGTCCTTGTAATTTAGGCAAAAATCTTCACAGGAAAAGCTGTAAATTGTAAATTAAGTTATATATTACATAATATTACAGCGACTTTAAAGAGCACTTTTTTCCTAAGATCTCGTTCAGCGATTTGATTTTAATATATGTGATTTCATTTTTTTTAATTGGTATGATTATTTTCTTGGAAATGAACTTTCTATTTACACTGGCTATGTACATCAAATTACTCACTCTATTTGAAAAAAAAACTAGAGTCTTCCAATTTAAAACAAAATCTTAAAAAGTGTGTTCTAAACATTAACAAATTATGAAGTCTGTTGAAGTTCTACACTAAAAAGGTTCCACTGGGATGGAAAACATGATCTCACTGCTTTATAATATATATTATATAGAATATATAATACCTAACTGTTCTGTATTTTGTTATATAATGCAATTTTATATATAATCATGTAATAAACATTACAGTTACATGTTTTTCTAATAAATTGTTTTACTGATCTGTTTTCTTACATAATAACTAATCATATTATTCTATATATCTTGATAAGGCATATAAAATCAATCTTTCCATAGGCCCCTTCATCTAGAGGTTATGTTCCTCTATAACACAGCACAAAGACTATTTCTTCTCATATAATCAAAATAGAGTAATAATTCATCCTCAGCAGAGGTGTACTGAGAACTATTACACCAAAACATTTGTTCACAGGCCTGTAAACACGCAATCATAAGTTACTTTATGAGAGATGTGAGAGGGGATGAGAAAAAAAGAAAGGGAAGGGAGCAGGATAGGGAGAAGGCATAAAAATAAGTATGAAACACTTTCTGCCCTAAAGGAGGTACAAAGAAGACACTATCACCTTTTAAATTAGACAAGGTAAACTGTGAGAGATGCTACAGAAGTAGAACTGACGGAATTAGGTGGTAACCCAAGGTTGAAGGCCAAGGGCTTCATAGTCCAACTCCAAGCATAATAAAGGTACCATCCTATGGAGGGAAAATGGAAACGGGTAGAAACAAAAGGCATCTATACTATTTAGGTTAAAAAAAACAAAAACCTGAGAACTCAGATTATTACCCACAAATTTCTACTTGAGTGTTTTTCTACTGGTTTTTAACTCTTATAGGTTCTAGGAAAACTTAACTACTTTAAATAACAGCAACACGTCAAATAACCGTAAAACATTAAGAACTGGATCCAGGGATTGGCAGACTTAAAAAAGCCAGTTATTATTTTAGGTTCTGTGGGCAGTGCAGACTCTAAATCAACTATACAGTTCTGCCATTATGCCAAAAAGCTGCCATATATGATATGTAAGTGGATGAGGAGGCTGTTTTCCAATATTTAATTTACAAAAGCAGGCTGATTTGGTGGATGGGCCACAGCTTGCTGACCCTTGACTTAATATACACATTTTTTTAAATCACAAATTCAGCAGACAACGTTAAGGGAAACCACTATTTTAAAACTCAAAACTCACAAAATACATAAAGTGAGTTCAGAAAAAAGCTTATGGGTATGAAGGCATGGAAATGGTTTCTTTTTTTAAAAGGCATTAAAGTAATAGGACAGTGGGATGCATACCTTTGTGATTTTGTTACTACAACTGAAGACCATTTAGATTTCCTAATTTCCACACGAATGAAAATAAATCTAAAACTGAAGTGATCAATGACTGACAAGTCTTAAGATAATCACTACAGGATTAAAAATAACTTTCATACTTAAGTTCATAGTAATTCTTATTTCTGGCCCTATGACATCTTACTATATTAGTAAGAGAAAGATACTTCCTACAACATTCTGATTCACTTTTCTAATCCCCAAAAACCTCTTTTCGGAATGGAACGGATGGGATGGTCCCCAAAAGTAGGGTATGTATTATTAAGTGTAAACATGGCTGTTAGAAATGTTACCGCAAGAGCAAGAGTTACCTCATGTCTCCCTCAATTTTAGCAGTAAAATATCTACAATATAATGAGTAATTATAAAATATAATTATAAAATTAGGTAATTATAAATCATATACCACTAACTCTTAGTTAAGACAATTTAAATACTACTTGTAAAAGATTTTAGATTTTATCCTTATACTTACAACCTGTAAACACTGCCACCAACCACTACCCCATTCTAATAACATCTTTTAATATGAAAATAAAGTATTAAAAATCTATTAAATATCCAATCCCTATACCTAGCAATCAAAAAAACCTGATTTTCTGTTCTGATAACAGAAAAATAAAATTTGACACTATTATGTCATGTCATAGAACAACTGTGTTGTTTTAACATGTTTGAACATTGTGTAGTCTCTTAAACAGTTGGAAATAACTTCAATAATGCTAGTGTTATTTAAAACTTCACAATTTCAGTAGTAAAATCACCTTCATAACAATTAGAGACATTTTTTAATATTCTGATTGTACCTTATTTTATTTTGTTGAAAATACATTTGCTTATTTTGGAAAAAACTTAACAGTCATTGTACGACCAACTCACAGAATTAGAAACAGAAATTAACAAAAAAGAAAAAAGTAGATCAGCATATTGGTAACTGGTCTAATTTGAAACCTGAAAGTTTATATGACTACAGGAAATCTTGTGGTTATCACAGTCCTTGAGACTCTTTATTCCTCAGAAATCAATCTAGGTCACAGATCGAAATAAACTTGAATTTTAAAAAATCACATAATTTTAACATTCTCAAATTTTATTTTCAGTACAGTTGAGGCAATACAAAGCTACATGTGACTAATTAAGCCAGAAAGCAAATTTTTGCACCATTTTCACACCATACGCCCAGATTAAGTGAATAAAATTGCTGTTATTCATATACAAAGTTAAGCTCAAAAAACACACCTTTAACGTATATACGTTACCTCCTGTTTTGAAAAATCCCACATATACTCTTGCAGGAAAACGTGGCATTTGACTGTCCTACCTCCACCCAAAACTCACTCCATATTTGAAAAACTAGGGGCCAAAAGCAACCAAAATTAACCAATTCAAAATGACTATGTCCATCTTACTAGTGACACAAACCCCAAAGTAGTCTAGATTATCATCTAGCACTAAGAAATCAAATTCTAATTTAAATAGATCTTGTTTTAGGAAAAGAGAAAGGTAAAGGAGAAGCTAACACTAGGGGGCAACATTGAGCTGTTGGGACAGCCTGGACATTCTAACATGTAAATTTTAAATCAAGGTGAGTGTATTTCTTTTTAAGGTGAGTGTATTTTTAACGAAAACTACATTACAATGAAAGACAACTTTATAGGATTATAAAATTTGTTATAAAGGAAAAAGGATAGCTTTTTGTTTTGATTTACTACACTTCTTTCCCTTTTCTACTATGTAATTTCTCTTGCATCTTGAGTATCAGTTTAAAATGCATTAGTAATGTTTAAGACTGATTGATTCTGAGAACACGAGGGGAAGGGAAAAGGGCAAGGGAGAGAATCTCAAGCAGAACTGTTAAGCTTAGGACTCTATGCAAGGCTCTATCTCATCACCCCAAGATCATGAGCTGAGACCAAACCAAGAGTCAAGACACAACAAACAAGCCACCCAGGCACCCCAATAATGTCTTTTTGATAAAAGCAAAACCCATGGCATTTCCACTGAGGTAAGCACTACAGACAAGGACTGGTATTTTTATTCAAAGCATTCCCTTGGATTAATGCTAAATTTAAGTTTTGTTACAGTAAATTAACATTTTAAACTTTATCTAAAAGGTTGACAAGCAAGCTTTGACCATTCATTGAATACTGTCATGAGCACTGTGACAAGAAGTTGTGAAGTATGTGGTGCCTTGAGGATTTAGTACGACAGGGAAAACAAGATGTACATAGGGAATTTTAAGTTAAAAAATGAGAGACAGAAAAAATTCTATGATTATATTTAAGTAACAGAACAGTAACAAAAGGATAACTGTATCTCTGGCAAAGGCCCAGTAGAAACCATTTAATCTTAATCAAGTTATCACAGTTAAAGATAGAAGTAGTCCTCCAACAACTAAGGAAAAATTTAAACATTTGTACATAGGAGAGAAGGTAAAATGAACTAAGTTTTTCTGCAGCCCTTTGTTTCATCATGTCATTTATGAAGATCACAGTAAACCCATGAGGGAGGTTTTTTAGCACAAGTTCATAGATAAAAGATTAAGATAAAGAAACTTGCTCACCAAACTAGTTAATGATGGGTCATAGTTTTAAACAGTAGTCTCACTCCAAAGCCCTAAATTCTTCCCAGTACTGGGCAATACTTGAGGATAGAGAGGTTGGAGATAACTGAGTAACAAAGTAAATTCTCTTTAATTATAACTATAATTTTCCTTGCTGTAACACCTATATCCTATATTCTCCATAAAGCAGTAAAAAAGTAAAATAAAAACCCACCCCTAGCATAGTACTTGCGTACTGTACTCAGGCCTCCTAAAAGTGCTTCAAAAATCAGCTGCTCAAAAAAAGGGAGAATTGGGCGCCTGGGTGGCTCAGTGTAGGTTAAAACCTCTGCCTTCAGCTCAGGTCATGACCTCAGGGTCCTAGGATCAAGCCCCACATCGGGCTCTCTGCTCAGCATGGAGCCTGCTTTTCCCCACCTCTGCCTCTCTGCTTGCTTGTGATCGCTCTCTCTGTCAAATGAATAAATAAAATCTTAGAAAAAAAAAAAAAGGGAGAATCTGTTGGCCTTTAAGTTGTAGAATATAAACTGGTAATGGGAAGAATACAGCTTATTATACAACATATTACTGGTATCAACTCATAAGGGTCTTCCCTGACCACTTATTTTAAAGTAGCAGCATCAAAGTCTTACACAGGGATTCTGAACCAGGAGTCTGTGTATAAAATTCAGGCTTGTGAATTTAAAAAATACATTCTCAACTTAATCTCTGAAAATTATTCTTTCAGTTATGTAGGCAAAACCAAAGGAATATGTGGTACCAGATACTTTATCAGAAAAATCATACAAATTATATTCTTTGAAGATCATTCAGTCCTCACTAGTTTGAATGTGGCATTAGACCTGAAACTACTCTTGATATTTAATGCTCTACTAAAACATGGATTCATCTTATTTAAAATATTTTTATTTCAGTGTAATTGGTTTGTTGTGATCCTATATATTCCACATTTAAAAATCATCAGTCAAGTTAATCACAACTCGTCACACAAGTTAAAAAAAAATCCCTCCAGTACATCATTTTCTTCATACCACTTGTCACTGATACTATTTCTCTCTCCCTACCAGAATAGTCAGCGAGTATAGGGTCGTGGGTTGTCTGGTATGGACTCCCAAAGTGTTGAACAAGTGCCTGACTGACTCATAAAGGTACTCAAAATGTGTAGAACAGGAAGTTCTTAAAAAAAGCATACAAAAGTCTTGATTTAAGGTTTTCCGCTGCATTACAATTAACTACATTCTAAATTTCCATCTTTTCCAGTGTATTACTTGTTCTTAATTACGTAAACCTGTCACATGTTTTCTCCATCGAGAACGACTGTTTGAAAATAAAACTAGAACACCGAATAGTGTATACGACATCAAAGGAGAAAAAAAAAAAAAACAGCAAAAACAACAGTAAAACCTACTTTTTAAGAAATTATGTGCTTTAATGTTACTCTTTACTACTTAAAACAGGGACTTGTGTAAACGACCCTTCCAATGAGGGCTGCAGATGTTGCTGACACTTATTCCTTGTGCCCAACTCCTAAAGACAGCCCATATGGACAGGCTCCCACGTGAACAGTTCTTTATACAAGCCAGGAGAAGATCTTCAACATTATCGCCCGCGCCCTCACTGGGGTACTCGAGTATCCCAAGCGAGAAGCGAGCTGAGCAGACCCCTAGACCAGGGGAGGGCTGCGGCGACTCTCCTACTACTTCCCCAGCCGCGACCCACGCCGCTCACCGCCGCAGGGCTTCCAGGAACAAAGCCCGGGCCGCCACGCCACCTTTGGGCCCACCCGGCCTCCCCCACCGACTCAGCCTGAGCCCCACCCTCAGCCCTCAACTCCGGGGACCCCGGCCCGCTCAAGTGTTAACTCCTCCGCGTCCCGCCTCGGCTTTTCGGTTGGTGGGGAAGGAAAGCCTCCACGAGGCCTCCGGGCCTTCCGCGATAGGAGCACAGGCGCCACCGTCCGTTAGCCTCCCGGTGCCGGAACAGCGGCTCCCAGGCTCCATCCCGGGGGCCCCTCGACCGATCCCATGAGAGACCGGCGGGAAGGATGGGACAGGGAAAAATGGGGGCATTCGTCACCGCCGCAAGTCCTTCGGAGGCCTGACTGCGGATCCACCCACCCTCCGGGTACAGGGTCCCCGCCTCCTCTGGCGACGCCACCCTCGGCCCCCAGGCCGCCCGCGCGCAGCCCCCTAACCGCCGCCGCCCGCCCAGCGGTCATCCCCCACTCCCCGCGCGGGTCCCCGGCTTCGACAGGAGGATGGGTCGAGCGCGGGGTCCCGCACGCGGAAGGAAGGCTGCCCGGCCGCCAACCCCGCGGCAGCCCAGAGCGCACACGAGGAGCCGCGGCGCCCCACGCGCAGCCCACCGCGCGCTCTGCTCCGGCTCGCCGCCGCCGCCGCCGCCGCCGCCGCTGACTGCAGCGCCCGGATCCCCGAGGGACCCAGCCCGGACTCCCCGGTTCTTGTCTCCCTTTCTACCCCCCCGCCGTCCCGGGACTCGCAGTCTCCGCCGCGCATGGGGCCGGTTCTGGGGGAGGGAATGTAAACAAATCGGGGTTTTATAGTTACCTCACACTCGAGTGCCGTGTGCATCTCCTCTCCGCTCGGTACCAAACCCCGGCTGCACCAAATCGTGTATTCACCAAAGCCGGCTGCGCTAAGTGCGTCGCGGAGGCCCGCGCGTCAGACACCACGCTACGCTACCGGCGTATAAGGCCCACTCAGGTCCCTGCGCAGCCGCACCCCGTCCGCCTATGGGTGCTACGCTCTGGGCGTACACGCACCATCCAGCCATTCACTTCGTATAACGCAACTTGCGGAAGGGAACTGCACCACTCTCGGATTCCACACGGACAGACCGAGCAGTGGAAATTCGAGTCTACGTAAACTGCGGAACTCCGTGGCTCCGCGGTAGTTTTGTTCCAAGAAAGGACGCTGCGGGGGAGTTGGGGCGGCTTCTAACGCATGCGTGGAGCGCCCTTTACCGCTCGCCTTTTCTCCTGGTTTTGCATGTCGGTTGCTGCAGCCCCGGGGAGGCAGATGAGTAATGTAAGCTCTAAGCGCAAACGCTTTAGCCAAAAGGTTTCAGATTGATAAATTGAGATGTTTATCTGTACATAAGTTAAACATCTACACTAACTTAACCCCATCCTTTTGTTAAAATAACCTCTCAGTCTCTTAGAGTAAAAAGGAACTAATATTTAGTGCTAAGTACAAGGTATTTTGCATAGTTCTCTCCCCACCCCACAATTTATTCTCAAGCGCACTTCCTGTGGGCCTTCCAAGTCTAAAAGAAAAAGTTGAGTTCAGAGAGCAGTCGCTCACTTATGGTAATTCTTGAGACTCTGGCAACTTTCCACGGTCTTCCACCACCTCCTACGGCCCAGTTCGCCGATTATTTCATAACACCCAACGGCAAAAACTCCTGATCCAGCCAAGCAATTCCATGGACTCCTGCCTACCTCGTGCTCATTCTTGCTCCCATTCCTTTGCTCACACCATACCTGCCATCTGAATTGTCTCCTCCTCCTTTCTTAAGCAATTCATAACCCATACTTTCTTAAAAGGAGGCTCCGGACACCTTCCCTTTGCTCTATTACTTTGTTTTCTGCAGTTATTTAATCTTCACGGTGAGGCTTATCTGTATTCTGTCTGGTGTGCCAACTGTTTCTGCAACCAGCCAGAATCTATTCAACACAGTGAGTTCTGGGGGTGCCTTATTGATGTCCAGCAGAGTGCATTAAGCCATGATCAATAGTAAAAGCAAGCTTTACTATGTGTCAGGTACTTCCTAAGTGCTTTACATATATATTAATATCACAGTGAAATAGATATTGTTATCCCACCCCAGGAAACTGAGGCACAGGAAGTTAAGTAACTTGCTTAAGATCACAAAACAGGGAGGAGAACTGAGATCCAAACCCCATTAGTATGGCTACATACCCTGCTGTTCAGCATATTTATCTTTGTGGAGCAAGATTCCTTGTTTTGTAGCTCTACAAAGAACATCTTTTAGATGGTTAGTAAATATGGACTGTCAAGATACTAAGCTTCTCATACCCCTTCTTTCTTGTGTGGGAAAGTCAAATCCCTTTTTCTCAGGATTCTCCAGACCTTCTACATTTCAGGAACTTAGGGGTTAATGCCTTGCTAAGGTGGGGGTGGGGGGGCCTAATAAGACCCATCTGTTATCAAAGACTTTCATTCTAATTGGTTGGTGCCCTTGCTTTACCAACTGTTACATATTTTAAACATCATCCTTGCATAAAACTATAGGGTAAACCTACTTGAAAATAGACCATGTCTCCTCCCACTTCTTTACATTTACCCAAACATTCATATATGATCAAGTATATGCACTCTGATTAGGGCAAGACTTAGAGTAAAATTACTACATATGTAAATGAGCTGCAAACTAGTACATTACTTTTCCTACTGGGAAAAGGAATCTCAGCAAATGACTTGAAGGCTCACTCAAAATCACCTGCTGAGTTAAACAACGGAGAGTGCTGCAAAAATATTACTGTAATAATGTATGGCTTATTTTTGTCCACTTTATGTATAAGGAATGTGTCAGAGTAAGGAATTTCTTATATGTTAGAAACAAAGAACTTTTTTTTTTTAACATTTTATTTATTTAAGAAAGAGAGAGCAAGGAGAGCTAGAGAGAGAGAGAGAGTGTTTGTAAGAGGGAAAGGTTGGGGGGAGAAAGAATACCAAGCAGGCTCCACACACAGCGACAAGCCCAGTGCAGGCCTTGATCTCATGAACCTGAGATCATGACCTGAGCCAAAATCAAGAGTGGAGGAACACTAAAGCAACTGAGCCACTCATGTGCCTAGCATCATAGAATTTGTTATTAATTTTTTTCTATCCATCCCACTTGATTAATAAAGAAGCTCACCCGAACTATAAAGATAGTATATATTATTTGCATAAGCTTGGGGGGAAAGAGAGATTACTGAATTATTTGTAAATTATTTACTTTTCATTTGTTTTACTCATTTACACTGCTTCAGTCAGTTTTATTCCACATACCTAAAATATTAAGCATGACCAATCTACCTTTGTGAGTCATGATATAATAAATCCGATGGCACCTGGGTGGCTCAGTCGGTTAAGCATCTGCCTTTGGCTCAATTCATGATCCCAGAGTCCTGGGATTGAGTCCTCCATCAAGCTCCTTGCTCAGTGAGGAGCCTGCTTCTTCCTCTCCCTCTCCCTCTGTTACTCCCCCTGCTTGTGCTTTCTCACTCTCTGTCAAATACATTTTGCTCCTAAGAGGATTAGAAAAGAACCAGCTGCAATAAGTACAAAAAATAACCACACTTCCTACCTCAATCTTCAGTTGTGACTAAAAGAAGTCTGTGTCATAAACTTGGTTTCCCTCTAGTAGAGGAGAAAATTGTCACCATCCACAACAAAGTTAAGAACTTTTAATTAAATTTCTAAAGAACATGACTGATTTACAGATATTAGACCTTTCAAACAATTGTTCTTTCCATGAATTAAGATTAGTAATAACTGAAGATAAAACTCCTTATATTCACATTCAGTTTAAACTCTGATTTTTAGGGGCAGGTGGGTGGCTCAGTCAGTTAAGCGTCTGCCTTCGGTTCAGGTCATGATCCTGGGAGGCCTGCATCTCCTGCTCCCTCTGCCTCCAGCTCCCTCTGCCCCCACCCTTGTTGTGCTCCCTCTCTCTCCCTCTCTAATAAATAAGATCTTTTTAAAAATAAAATAAATAAATAAATTGATTTTTATTTGGCCAAAAAGTTTGGTTCAGACAAAGTCATGCCTAGAGGAAAGAGAACAAGGAAGGCTAGATTATATGGATATACAGCCCTGAGGTGAGGGGTTACAAAGTACCAGGAAAAGGTGTTAATGAATTTAAAAAAGAATATATAAATCTAGGCCTCAAAATTAACAACTGTCTACTCATTTTTGGAAACTATGTATAAAGTTTCAGCCTGGAGATTAAGGCCCCCCATTCCAGATCTGAAGCCAGAGAAATGTAAAAGGCACACCCCATTTCTGTTCTTTAAGTCCCATAGCATTGTGTGACATCTAACATGTCAAGCCCACGGTCAGGATGGGAAGTGGAATCTGTGGGGCAGTCTTTTCCTGATCCCTCGAGAAATTATGGCTCTGCCATCTCATCTAAAGACTCACCATTCCTAAAATTAAAAGAGACTGTGAGTGAGAGTTTGCATGGAAGCTCTCATTAGAGCAGTTTGGCTGCCCTTGTGACCCTTTCTAATGAGCAGGGCTCATGTGACCGACAAGACCATCCTCTTCTACAGAGCCCACCAGGTTGAGGAGGGTACCAAAGGCAGGGAGAGAGCAACCCATCCTACCCTGGTGAGAGACAAATTTGACTAATGTGCCTGTCAGGTGAAACCATTCTGAGTTGGTAGGCTTAAGCAATCAATTGAGTTTCAGGCTATCTGCACAAACGACAATAGATTGGAGAAATGAAACAATTAAAACAACAGTTCAAACTACTCTCCACCTCCACTAGAAAAGTTAACTCTTATGTCATTTGCCTGGATGATGCTAACATTACACTAGGCAGATCCCTCAGTTTTGGTCCATTGCAACACAAACAAAAGAACTTTTAACATTAGACAGGAAGAAGGACAACAATGGAGAGGCTTGAAGATTCTGATTTACCATGGCAAGTCCTTTCAAAAATGGGAATGGGACCTAGCCTAGGAGAACTGATATCCACTCAGAAGAATGAGTGAAAGGAGGAAGCTCACAGCTAGAGCCACTGTAACAGGCAGATCACACATTTGCCTATGTGATGGTACCAGGAAGATGTCTTGCCCCAGACCTACTCTATTGTGCTCATCAATCCCTGGAATTCCACATTTAGAACTTTATTCCTGGGACTTGAAACCAAAGGGACTTTGACCCGAAGGGAGGCCACCACTATTTTATTACTTATTTATACTGCTGTGAGAGTATATTTTTCCATGCCTTTTCTGAAGAAGAGGAAGTTTTAAGAAGGGAGGAAACATGATTACCCAGTTTCCTAAGGGTAGTGTGATACAAAGGGACAAAAGGAAGACTAGACAAACTGCCAACTTCTCAATCCTGCTTCTAGCCAGCCTTATTCACTCACAGAATACTAAGATGAAGAAAACCAGTAGGTTTGGTAAGCAGTCACTTGAACCAAGCATGGGGGCCTAGATGCCAACAGGCAGCAATTTTGGATCTTTTAGAGCTCTGAAAGCTCAGGGAAAAAACAAAAACTTTCCAAACCTTAACTCCTAGTCCAAAGGTATTAAAAAAGCAACATAAATAATCCACACATGAACGTTGCAAATGCAAAGAGGATTTATGGATGGTTACTCTTCAACTTAAGGAAAATTATCAACATGGAAGTGAATTAGCAGTAAGTTACCATGTAAATAGTTTTTTAAAGATTTTATTTATTTATTTGAGTGAGAGTGTGCGCACATGCACAAGCAAGGAAGGGGCAAAGGGAGAAGGCAGGGGAGAGGGGACAGGGAGAAGCAGATTCCCCGCTGAGCACAGGAGTCCAACCCTCTCCATCCCAGGACTTTGAGATGTTTAACTGATTGAGCTGCCCAGGTGCCTCTCCAAGTAAGTATTTTTTAAAGCAGTTGAGTCGTTTAACTGGTTAAAATTAATGAACTCATTTTTAAAATTCATTTAAAATGTCATCACATGAGAGGGCACCTGGGTGGTTCAGTTGGTTAAAATGTCATCACATGAGAGCATATTTCAAATCTTGCCTAGAGACTCCAAGATAATTAATGAGATCAATTTTACAACTGACATTTATGAAAACAAATACATCTTTTAAAAATCAAGATACACTAGGTTTCATTTAACAAATATTGCTTACCTTTATTTATTAAAAACTTGACAGTAAGAATGCAGCAAAATTCTAAACATCAAGGAAGGCAATAAATGAATTGTCAAAATAAGAGTAACTTTCAGGGATTTCCAAATTTTTCTTGCACTGTTTCTAAATAAAGCTCAAATTATATTTTATTTTTACTAGAATATGCCATTTTTACATTCTTCACAGAATCTCATAAACCACCTCTTCTTACCATTTCACATCTTTAGAAAAGTTCTAGATACTCCCCAGTGTTTTTTGAGGAATAATTCTGGCAGTAGTCAATAATTAAGAACCTACTATGCTTGGCTTGCTTCCTCATAGATGATCTCACCTACAGCCTCCAATGATTTCATCAACTCAGGTTTCATTCCAATTACAGTGACAGTTGCTTTCTCTAGGCAATTAGGTTTCACAGTCTTTCTTCCCACCCTAAATACAGGAAGATGTAGAGTTTGAAATGTGATGATTAGCTTAAATGAGTTAAATATGATAACTTATTTTATCCCTGTATAGCCCTGCAAGGTAAATGTCATTATGCCCATTTCACAGATGTAGAAAACTGAGGTGGTTACATAGCATGTGGCCGACCCAGGATCCCAGTCCAAACAGCCTGGCTCTGGAGGCTATGCTCTTAATCCTTGCATTACTTTCCTTCTTATATCAAAGCTATTCCAATTTTTGTGAGGATATCTGTATTAGTTTCTCTACAAAGGTTGGTAATGTAAAAAAAAAAAAATCTGCAGAACCATAAACTGGTGGCTTTTCCATCTGTAAACGTCGCAGGTCAATGGAAATTTTAAATGGAATAAAGAATAGCATAAAAACATTTCAAGATACTTATAATGTGAACATTTGTTCTTTTTTGCTTTATCTTTCAGCTTGACTAGCTTGAATCAATTCCAAGGGAGATGTTTATTCCACAGTCTCTTAAATTAGAAAGTTAATTAGCCAATCTGGTTATACATTTAGTTGAAAGCTTTCCCCTCTTTACGGTTATTTGATGTAGTTGTTCAAGTATTTATTTATTCCAGTAAAGTTATATTAAAAATTAAGCAGAACCAAGTGTACGTTAACAAATTTGATCAGTCGTGTAAAAGTGGGCTATTAACGTGCTCATCAATAAAGACTCGGTCAGGTGCAGGAAAATATATCCCAGCAAATTTAAAGTGAAATTCACTTAGGGGAGTAATTGTTCACTCCACTCCAGTCCTTAGATTTATCTCTATCCTCTGCAAGTCTCCCTTGGAAAAACAGACAAGTGTTAATGAAGGGTTGGAAATATCTTCAAGCAAAAGTTTGTGTCCCTTTTATACTGGCAGGCTACTCTTCTTAACTAGCTAGGAAATGAGGGTGAATAAAATAGGACTCTTGGCCTTCAGTAGCTTACAGTCCTGTGGAGTCCTTTAAGGAGATCTTAAAGGAGGCAATTTCAGTACAGTCTGAAAACTGCTATATTGGAGATAGGTACGGGTTGCTGTGGCAACCAAAGCAAAAACGCCTTCAAAAAGGAAGTGAAATCCAAGGTCTGACTTGAAGGTGAGTAGGACAGAGCCAAGTAAAGGGCAGAGGGCAGAGCGACGCAAGCAGAGGGATGAAATGAGTAAAAGTGTGGTTCTCAGTTGGGGAACTGAAACCTGGATGTTGATGTGTGTTTTTGACATGCAGGATTAGAAGAGATGAGACAGGATCAGTAAGCCAGGCTTTTGTGTACCATACAGAAGAGTCTGAACACTACCCTGAAGGCAATATGAAGGATTTTAAGCAAGTGTCATGATCACAGGCAAGAAGGAAGTAGGTAATACGATTAGTTTGGGTAGGCAGAATAATGCCTCCCACCACCTCCTGCAAATGATATCCACATTCTCACCTCTGGAACCTATGAATGTTAGTATTCATGGCAAAGGAAAGTAGAGCTTGGGAATAGAGTTAGGTAGCTAGTTAGCTGACCCCGAGATGGGGAGATAATCCCAAATTAGCTGGGCAGGCTCAATGTAATCGCCAAGGTAGACAGAGACAGGAAAGTCAGATGGTGCTGACTAGGGAAGCACTGAGTGGTGCTATGTTGCTCAAGAAAGAAAGCCACAAGCTAAGTAACGTGGGTGGCCTCTAGAAGCTGGAAGAGTCAGGGGAATGGATGCCTCCCAAAAGAGCGTGGCCCAGTGAGACCCATGTCAGACCTCTGGCCGACAGAACTGTAAAATTATAAATGTGTATTGTTCTAAGCCGCCAAGGCTGAAGTAACGTGTGACAGCAGAAATAGAAAATGAATACATTTGGAAGCTGTTATAGCAATAATCCACGTGTGAAGGAATCATGGATTTAAAAAAAAATGTTGATTTGGTAAACATCAAGGAGATAGAATCTGACTGGGAAGCACAGCTCTCTTAACTTACTAGCTAGCCTTGAAAGGCCCTTCTTCAACCTCATCATTCAGCTTTGAGTTCAGCACTTAAAAACTGAACGCTATTTTGCAGGATTTCGTTTGTTTCACTTTCTATTTTTATGAAAGCAATACATTAACATTAGCTTTAAATTTCAAATAGAAATTACGTGGTACAGTACAAATGAATCATGAAAACATTATGCTAAGTGAAATAAGTCAGACACAAAAACAAGTATTTTATGATTCTTCTGATATGAAGAATCTTGAACAGCACATTGAGACAGAAAGTACTGGAACCGAGGTTACCAGGTGCGTAGGGAGAGAGGGTGATGAAGAGAGTGGGGAATTAATGTTTAATGGGTACAGTTTCAGTTTAGAATGATGAAAGAATTCTGGAAAAGGATAATGACATGGCTGCACAACACTGTGAATTTATTATTTTTTTTTAAGATTTATTTATTTATTTGATAGAGAGATCACAAGGAGGCAGAGAGGCAGGCAGAGAGAGAGAGAGGGGAAGCAGGCTCCCTGCCGAGCAGAGAGCCCGATGCGGGGGGGCTCGATCCCAGGACCCTGAGATCATGACCTGAGCCAAAGGCAGAGGCTTTAACCCACTGAGCCACCCAGGCGCCCAACACTGTGAATTTATTTAATACAACTGAATTGTACACTTAAAAATGGCTAAAGTGGTAAAATCTGTGTATACTTTACCACAAGAACAAATATAATGATTTAAATCCACTCAATTCTATTGTTTAAAATCTTAGATGCTATCAAGAAAGAAGTGGAACTTTTAAATGAACTTTGCTTCATCTACTAATAAATACTAATAAAACCTGTTTGAGTGTCAGACCTTAAAAAATGGTTTAAATGATATATTTTGTTATGTTTATTTAACCACAATAAAAAAAATTAAAATACAATAGAAACAGCAGTGTATTATCAACTCCAGGATCTACTTCCCAGAACAAAACCTTCCATTACTTTAGCTTTTCTTCAGGGAATTATGTCCATATTTTAAAATGATATGCTTATCCTGTTATCTCATCAATTTTAGGTGTCTGCTATTGACTTTCAATAAGGAAGACCATGATTTAACTCTCTTAAACACACACGCTCATAATCTGGGAGTCAGCTCCTCACACAGATTTTCAAACACCCTCTTGTTTCCAGACATATCATTCACCTCCTTTTTCACAGGGGCTCAGTGCTTACAATTCAAGTGTTTCTGGGGTGCTAGAGCCCCAACAGGCTTCCTTCTTCCTGCTATTCCCTTTCCCAAGGACTAAATTCTCTGAGGAAATAGTTCACCATTTCCTTTCTGTCTTTCAAACTGTTTATCACTCTTGCCCCTTATCTTCTGTCTTTATTGCCGTATTTTTGTGATTTCTTTACTTCATTTTTGTCATTTTTTAGTTGAGAAAAAATAAACACGCATGTTCAATCTACCATATTTTACCAGAAACACTCCGGGGCTGCTTTTAAGATTAAATGAACTAATACAGGCAAAATGCTTTGCAAAGTCCCTGACATCTAATAAGGTATAAACAAAGCAACAGTAAGGTCCCTATTACCACCATCATCAATTACCCAGCAAAAGGTTGTTAATATAGACCACAATAGAATTTCATAAAATACTGCTTTCAGGGCTCCTGGGTGGCTCAGTCAGTTAAGCAGCTGCCTCTGGCTCAGATCGCGTTCCAGGGTCCTGGGATTAAGCCCTACATCAGGCTCCCTGCTGGGCAGGGAATCTGCTTCTCACTCTCCCTCTGCTGCTGTTCCCCTTGCTTGTGCTCTCTCTCGCTCTGACAAATCAATCAATACAGTTTTTTAAAAATATATCCTGCTTACAACAGAGTATCACTGTTGATTTTCCAGCGTTACTAGCATCTGATCAGGAATCTGTTTTTCTCTTATTTGTTGTTGTTGTTTAAAGACTTTATTTATTTGAGAGAGAGTGAGAGAGAGCATGAGTTGGGAGAGAGGTGGAGAGGGAGAGGCAGACTTCCCCACCGAGCAGGGAGCCTGATGTGGGGCTCAATCAGGGCTCTGGGATCATGACTTGAAGGAATTTGTTTTTCTTTAAAAAAAAAATAACTTTCATGGTGTATTTATATGGTACAGTGCTCTGCAGCTAAAAAGGATAATCTAGATTACCAGAAACTTTCTCATCCTTAAGGTTTCACTTTCTCCAAGAGGTCCCTATCACCACCATCTCTATCTTGACTGCACTAACTTAGCATGATTCTCTTCTCATTATATACTATTTCTTTCCTTTATAGCTCTAATCAGTTTTAAAGTCCCATTCCCCACAATGATTCCCCCTTTCTCTGTGGGTCTTTAATTGTGTTTTGTCCCTAACCAAACTCCTCCAGCCACGGGAGCTGTCATTATCAACAAGGTCCTCTAAAGGTTCAATAAAGTGCCTTGAATGACTGGTCTGAATGAGCTGAACGCCCCATATAACACTGTAGAACATATAATGAGATGGTGTGTTTGGAGAAATAAACACTTCCAAATACTTGGAAGTTGTTTGTGAACTGCATTAATAGTGGAGGGATTTGGGCAAGGTTATCAGCATTTTATAACTTCTCTATCCTAATACTGTTACTACCACTACTAATGATGTTATTGAATGTTTTACTAGGCATCAGAACTTTCCTAAGTCCTGAGTCCATGCACACATTTCCTTATTTAATTCTTATAACAAACCCAATTTACTGTCATTACATAACCATTTTACTGATAAGAAAATAACTGCAGAGAAGTTCTCTAACTTGCCCAACTGGGGATATCTGCTAAAGTTCAAACCCACAGTCCAAGCTCGAAAGCCCTTGATCTTAAACCACTAAGCTGTTTATCACGTGTGTCTGTTGTGTGTCAGAGAGAGAAAGTGAAAGAGAGAAGAACATGTACTTGCTAAATTCTCAACTCCTGTTTTAAGAAACGAAGGGCCAAATTGTTTTTGCCAACAAAAACGTTTTTCTGAAGCTATAAAGATAGCAGTGGCTGAATCACTAGAATGGCACTGCCAACTTTATACAAGTCCACAACCTAATTCCCTGCACTACGCTTACCTGGCTCTCTGGAGGCACAGGTAAACTGAGGCTTCTATACTGTACCAAAGCCAATATTCTCCTATCCTAACTTGCGTGTGGGCTATGTCCGGGAGACCCAGAATATGAGCCTTTTATCCTCTAAGGGCAGAGAATCCACCAAAAAAAAAATTACATATATCTTTACAACAAATTATGTGCTTGCCTGTGTGACTGCTACTCTTTACTTAAACTCTCTAGCATTTACATGAAATAGAGCAGCTACTTTTGAGTATGGTTCCAGCATGAGCCTCTTCCTGTATGTTTCCCAGTTCTTTAGAGTTTTATGTTGAGATACCTGACTTATTAGCAATGCTATAAATGTAAATGGAATATAACTCGATCCTTTCAGTTGATATTGATTGCAAAATAACCAACTTCTTTAGGAGAGATATTTTGTTTTCCTTTATAAACCTTTTTTTAAATGGGAACCACACTTGGGAAATATTTGCACCTTTGCTGCATCATCAAAGACAAATGTTATGAATCATCTGTATCATCTTTTATGTTCTAATTTTGCTTTTAATCTGTATAGACAAAAAAGGGAGTAGAAAATGGAAATCAACTATCAAGAGAATTATCTGAATTTCCAACTTCCTCTGCTCTATTAAGCCCCTGGGGAACTGGTCTATCCAAAGACTAGATCAAAGACTAGACCCTAGAGAATGACTCCTATTAATTAAGTACCAGATCCAATATGTAATTATGTCCCTTGGGATTTTGACCAAAGGTTGAAAGACAAAGTCAAAAAGCCTGGAAGTTTGGAAATCTGTTTGTGTGACTTTAGGTTCAGAGGGTTCAAGTTCCTGTGTCAGGCCAGGTGGCATTTCTGCTACTGAAATAAAGATCAAATTGGAAAATTATAATTTTTTTATAATTTTAATTATAAATTAAAAATAATTTTAATTATTTTCCTAATTGGTATCTGTCAAAGAATGTCTTCTGAAGCATTTCAAGTCTTTTCATCTGGAATTTATAGCTAAATAAACAGTGAAAGTACAGCATTTCATTATGGAATGTCAAATTAGGAACCTGTCTGCTTCCTAATTTGAAGAATCCCATTGTAAAAAGAAGTATGAGATAATCAGGACATTTTTAATACTGACTAAATATATGATAGTAAGGAATTATTTTTTAATGTGTGATAATAGTATTGTGCTTCAAAGAAAAATAGAGTCCTTCCCTTTTAGAGATATATACACTGATGTATTTACGGAGGCAATAAGGGAATATAGAGGTGATGCAAGACTACTCATATATGAACCACTGACAGTGGATGATGGTTATATGGGTATCATTTTAGTATTTTCTCTGCTCTCACGTTTTAAAAATTCCATAACAACGGTAAAAAATAAAGCATTATAATAAAACTAAATTAGACAAATATACAACCACTGTCTATAATGTTCAAGGAATTAGAGTGAATTATATAGCACATAAACAATTTTATAAATCTTAAATTTTTAAATTTAATTTTCAAATGTTTCAGAAGTAGTAACTTTTCCTCTGTATTTGCATAAGAACTTCAAATATAGAATAAATTTTGTAGGTGGTGCAATTCTGAAATAACCAAGTATGTCAGTAGTGACATCAGCTGAGATGATGCTGTCCTACCTCTGCCTGGCACCTTTTTAAAGCAGTTAGATGGTCATGTGTGAGGTGAACTGGGCACACCTTGAAAGTGATGCAAATGTGACTTGTAAATTATTTGGCTTCATTCCAAAACAGACCCATCCTCTTTGGCAGAAACAAACAAACAAAAAATAACTAATTTGCAAACCTAATTGAACTTTCAGCTGTGTTTAGAAATGAGGCTCTAAGGGGCTTCTGGGTGGTGCAGTCGGTTGGGCTCCTGACTCTCGATTTCAGCTCAAGTCATGATCTCAGGGTCCTGAGATCAAGCCCTGCATTGGGGTCCTGACTCATTGTGGAATGTGTTTGAGTTTCTCTCTCCCTCTGAATGCCCTTTCTCTCTCTCTCTCTAACACGTAAATAAATCTTAAAAAAAAAAACGAAGCTCTAACACTCCTATTTATATTTCATTTAAATTTTTATACTTCATAGCTCTCCACATTCACACTGGAAGCAAAGCAAATCTTTTAAATATTTACTACATTTGTGCACTATTTAAACTGGTACTCAACATTATTAAAGAGTAAGTCTGATGACTGATAATCAATCAGTCCTAAATTAACCTAATAATAGGTGTGGTGGGGAGGAGGAAAGAGGAGGCACCAGCTAACACAAAATTACTGCCACAATGAAGTTCTGATAAGCTCTTCTTTACCAGAGGGAAATGAACTGCCCTGTGGACTTAGCATGGTTAAGGGATTCTAGAATCTTGCCAGCTTTGGGCTGGGCAAATGGGTTCTGCCAAAGATGCATGATTGGCTGGTAGAGGACAGGTAAGAAGGAAACTGAGAAATTCAGGTTCAAGCTTCTGGTTTTTCCTCCTTTCTTGCTTTCCTCATCCAGTCCTAACCTACCACAGGTTGACATATCTTTCAAATTATCAGTAATTGGCTACTGCAAAATCGTTTCTTCATTCCAATAATTAGTAGAAGAGGTGATAGTATGACTATCATTTGACTGATTTGAACATATAAGCACAGTATTATTTAATAACTACATTCCGTGAAGCCATGGACAGAAATTCTATGGTTTTACAGTACGAATCAACCCACACAATGGAAACACAACAAGGATGGACAGAGACTCAGAAGAAGTGCATGTATCTCTTATTATTGCTAAAGCGAACATCTATTTATGCACTCTGCCTTCATTTTTCTCTCTTTTATAGCTAAAGCGAACATCTATTTATGCACTCTGCCTTCATTTTTCTCTCTTTTATAGCTCAGATTCTTAAACAGTCTTCTTTTACACAATGACTCAACCCCCTTTGTCCACTCACCTATGGAAATTGGGCTTCTACCCCTACCAGCTCATCCGAATGGTCACTAATGACCTTAGTTCCTAAATTCAGTGGTTACTTCCAACGGGTAATCTGTTTAATTTCTCTGCCCCCTTCGAGGTAGTTAACCACTTCCTCCTTCAGATACTGGGAATCTGGTGGGTTTGGTAGTGGGCTGAGAAGATATGCCCAGAACACACAGCTTGAGAAGTAGCCAGAGGGTGGTGGCTTTATCCCAGGCTGACTTCCCCACCAAGTAAAGTACCTGCTTAGCTGTCCCACATGCAACCTTGTTCCCCTTTAGGTAAGAACCCAGATCCCCTGCCATTTTAATAGCAATCCTCTTCTGATTTTTCACTAACCTCTCCATTGGTTCTTCCCTATCTTCTTTAAGGGCTTCGTCCTCTAAACTTCCATAAATGTAGGCAATTTCTTCTGGATCCTCTTAGCATTCTAAACCAGTGTTTGTAAAGAGTGTTTTAATTTTAAACATGACTTGCATCAGCATCAGAGACTCTAGGAATTCTTTTGTTAAAGATACAATTTCCAATGTCACCCTAGTGAACCAGCATCTTGGGGATAGAGACCAAAATCTGCATTTTTAAATTACTTCCTAGTTAATTCTTACAAAAAATTCAGGATTTAGAATTCCTGTTTTACATACTCGCGTTGGGTAACAGTATCCAACCCCATGACTTCAGTTACTATTTATATAATGGTGACACCTATCTCCCTGTTTTCAGATGGCGGCGTTCCACTTGATGTCTCACAGGCAACTCTTAGAATTTAAGATGTCCCTGAATGAACACTCTCTCACAATCCTACTACACTTCCTCTTGTTTCCCTCAGTTCTCAAAATGGTTCTACCAAAGGCCTGACAGGGGTTAAAAAAAGCAAAAGTGGCATAGCTGTTCCTGTTCCCTCTCTTCATTCACTCTCTCCTTAGGACTCTTGACTCCTATTTCTCACCACACTCGAGTCACTCCCTAGTTAAAAATATTATCATGTATGGCCTAAAACTCACAGGCTTCTGGTGGAGCCCACCTGCAATCCATTTCCCACAGTGAACATGGAAGTCATCACTAATTTGATCAGATTACTCCCATACATAAACTTTTCAAAGCCTCCTATTACCAGTGGGTGAAGTAATTTTGCTGACAAACCACGTCCCACCTAATCTGCTCCCATATTATCTCTGCAAATTTCTCTTTATTTCACTCTATAGCTGTACCGTCCCAAATAGCGTCCACATACCACATGTGGCTATTAAGTATTTGAAACGTGGCCAGTCCAATTTGAGACATGCTCTACGTGTAATTCACACATTAGCTTTCTCAAATGTGGTAAAAAAAAAAAAAAGAAAGAATGACTCATTAATAATCTTTCATACTGACATGCTGAGATGATACAATTTTAAATATATTAGACTAAAACATTCCATTTTTTAAGATTTTATTCATTAATATAAGAGAGAGAGAGAAAGAGAGATCACAAGCAGGGGGAGGGGCAGAGGGAGAAGCAGACCCCGTGCTAAGCAGGGAGCCTGATGTGCAACTCCATCCCAGGACCCTGGGATCATGACCTGAGCCGAAGGCAGTCGCTCAACTGACTGAGCCACGCAGGTGCCCACACTGAAACATTCCTAAAAGTAATTTTACTTGATTCTTGTTACTTTCTTAATGTAACTACTCAAGTTTTTTAAATTCCATAGTTGGTTTGCATTATACTTCTACGACTAATGGCAGGTCCAGACTCCATGATCTTGCCATAGTAAAAGACTTGTTACTCCCTCAAATGTTAAATATTTTTCCTGGTTTAAAGTTCACTCCTCTGTATCCAACTTCCCTTGCTTTATCTTCCTTCGTCTCCCACTCATCCTTCTGGATTTAGTTTAGTTATTGCTGTGAGGAGCTTCTCTGCCCTATTCCTTTTTCCCAAACCAGTTTCAGGTTAGCTGTGCTTTCTAAGTGCTCGTACATACAGCACATAGCTTGCACTGTCCTACACTTGTGGTTTATTTGTCTACCCCCAACCTATGTCTCCTGTACTCACCGGCCGCTTGTTAGCAGGACTGTGGCTTGGTCAGGGTAGCATCCTCAGGTTTGAGTACATGGCTCAGTGCAAAGTAGATACAGAGTAAATACTGGTAGAATGGCTGCTGGAAGTGACTTCTCTGGACCCAAAATATGAAACATGACTGATAATAATGTGTGGGAGGAGTCATGAATTAATATTGTCTCTCCATCCCTTAACCTATCCAAACCCTATCAACCAAAACCCCACAACCCTCTCTTGCTTCTTTTGTCACCTGCAAAATTTTAAAACTTCACTGGTTAATTCAAATGAGGAAATAATCGCAAAACAAAATGAACAAAACTTTTGTCTTCTAAATATTTTTAAATTCCTTTACGGCTAGAAGATATTCACCATGAGAAATATGACCTATTCATTGGAAAGCATTTTTATAGCATTTCTGAAGATCAAGTCTTTGCAGGAATTTAAATGAGACCTAAAAATCAGGGTTTTTTTTTCTCTATAATCCCACACTGTTGGCATTCAGAGAAGTTTGGAGTGCATCAGAAATTCTGGCATACCCACGTTATAATTAACATTTACCACATTACTCTCTGTTAAAAGCAAAAATTAGGGTACAGCAAATATAAAAGTGGTAAGAACAGGCAGTCACTATTTTTTCAGTCTCATCAGATTATAAATTTTAAGTGGTGTCCTCAATGATTCGTCCCATTTAACTACTCTGGGTTTTTGGTATTTTTTTGTTTTTTGGGTTTTTTTTTTTTTATGCTTAGGGCCCTCTCATGGCATAGCCAGACCTTTCATCTCTGTGTTTTTATGATATTAAAATGTCTAGAAGACTTCCAAAGAGTAGGCCTCACCTTGATTTGAGGTCCAATGTAACTGTTTTCCTGCTCGCACTGCTTTACCACTTATTTACTTCTCAACACACTGTTATGCTTGTGTTCCCCACACTGGTGAAATGCTAACTCAAAAGCCCCGATTGAGCAGGACTCTGTAAAAGGAACACAGAAGCCACCGAAAGCACTCCCAATGGCTAAAGCTGGAATGATCTGAGCAACAACAGGAATGCAGTTTTGAATTACAACCCGAAGTATAAAATATCCAAGAATCCATACTGCTAGAAATAAATGATTAAATAAATTTTAAAATGAGGGAGAACAGGGGCACCTGGATGGCTCAGTCAATTGACCATCTGCCTTTGGCTTAGCTCAAGTCATGATCTCAGTGTTCTCAGTTCTGCTGAGCAGGGAGTCTACTTCTCCCTCTCTTTCTGCCCCTCCCTGCCCCTCCAATAAGAGCTTGTGCTCTTATTCTCTCTCTCAAATAAATAAATAATTTTTTTTTTTTAATGAGGGAGAACAGACAAATATCCCATGCAGAAAAATTCCAGATAATTTATGTAGATTTTCTGTCTTCAAGGAAGGGGGCGCATAACTCCCCACCTTAAGTGTGGAATACACAGAACTTCCTTTCCAAGAGCACATTATGGAAATATGGGGGAGGGAGTAACTTTACAGTTGGGAAACTTGACAAACCCCAACTCAACCAGGTGATCAAGGTCAACATCAACAGTGATAAATTATGTTGATAGTATGTACCATTGATATAATGTGACTAAAATAGCACTTTTAAAAACTCTGTGGTCTTCCTCCTGAAAATTCACAACCCCAGTCTAATCATGAGGAAAAACATCAGGACCATTCTACAAAATATCTGACCAATACTCTTCCAATTGTCATGCTCATCAAAAACAAGGGAAATCTGAGAAACTGTCGCAACCAAAAGGAACCTAAGAAACAAGGACAACTAAGTGTAATGTGACAACAGAGACGGGATTCTGGGACAGAAAAAGGACACTAGGCAATACAGAAATATGAATAAACTATGGACTTCAGTTAATAATAATATACCCATATTGGTTCATTAATTGTAACAAATAATATCATATCGATGTAAGATGCTAACAGGTAAAATGGATGTTGGTCATATAAGAACTGTCTGTATAATCTACCATTTTTCTTTATATCTAAAACTGTTCTATGGGTGCCTGTCCGGCTCAGTCAGAAAAGAATGCCACTCTTGATTTTGGAGTCATGAATTCAAGCCCCACATTGGCTATAGAGTTTATTTTGTTTTGTAAGATTTTATTTTTAAGTAATCTCTACACCCAACATGGAGCTCCAACTCAAAACCCCAAGATCAAGAGTCACATACTCTACCTCCCAGCAAGGCACCTTTTTTTTTTTTTTTTAAAGATTTTATTTATTTGACAGAGAGAAACACAGCGAGAGAGGGAAACAAGCAGAGGGAATGGAAGTGGGAGAAGCAGGCTTCCTGCTGAGCAGGGAGCCCGATGCGGGGCTCGATCCCAGGACCCTGGGATCATGACCTGAACTGAAGGCAGCCGCTTAACAACTGAGCCACCCAGGCGCCCCAGCAAGGCACCTTTGACTCCCTTGGCTTATCACTTCATCTATCAGAGGGAAAGAAATCTTACCAATTCCTAAAGGTTCAAGTGTGACCTTCATGTTGAACACTCCAAGATCTGTATTCTAAGCCCAATCTCTTTTTTAAAGGTCAGACAATATTTCCAACTGCTCAGTGGACATTTCTACCTACAGACATGTAGGAACATTAAACTCAATATATCCAAAGGAGAAACCCTCATTTTAAACCCTAATTCCGTGGCTCCCAATGTGTCCTCAATCATGATTAAGAGCATTATAATTTCCCCTTGTGATCTAATGAGAGCCTAGCATATACTCAATGACTGTTTTCTTTATGATCATTATCCTCTCTGGTTTCATACAAATATTGTTTAATTCTATTTCTACATGCTCCCTTTACTCTCAATGCACTAACTTTTTTGAATAATTACCAATCCATCAATCAAAACTTCTGGAGGCTGGAGGTGTGCCCAGGTACAGCCAAGACCTCCAGTCCTGATATGAGCAGTGATATGGAATGTCATCGTTTTGTGTTCCCTGAGAAAGAAATGGGTCCCCAGCTTGGAGCAAAGAACACCACTGTTTTTTAGGGCCAGACTAGAGATGCAGGGTGATCCCCAATGGGCATGAAAGCCAACAAATTGCTCTGTCCATTTCCTATGTGTAGCTTTTGAAGAAAGTTTCCCCTAGAAGCTGGCAGCCCATAAGCATCGCAGTATGAGATCCTTGTCCCTGAGAACTGAGAACCCTTGCCAACATTTCCCAAAGATAGGTCACGGTTTACAGACTGCCACACGTCACTGGGAAAATTCTCCTTCAGCTTAACTATGGCAGCTCATTGCTGTCTAATCAAGCCATTAACCACCCTGTTAATAACCACCCTGTTAATTGAGACAATATAAAATCACGTACACAGGGGAGACTGTTGACAAGTTGCAAATGGTAAATCTTTGATTGGTCTAAACCAAAACACGTGGTTCTCGAACTTTTTGGTTTCAGAACCTTTTTGTACTCTTAAAACTATTGAGGACCATAAAGCACATTTATGTGACTCATATCTATCATTATTTACCATTTTAGAAAATAAAAATTAAAAATTGTTAATAGAGTTATTAATTCATTTAAAAATAAAAGTAACAAACATTACATATTAATGTAAATAATAATTTTATGGAAATAACTATATTTTTCAAAAGAAAAAAGATTTGAGAATTCTGGCTTAACAGAAAATGTAGATGTTCATATCTGCTTCTGCATTCAAGCTGTTGTTTTGTTTGAAGTACATTTAAGAAAATTCAACTTCAAAAAAAAAAAAAGAAAATTTAACTTCAGGGGTGGCTGGGTGGCTCAGTGGGTTAAAGCCTCTGCCTTTGGCTCAGGTCATGATCTCCGGGTCCTGGGATCGAGCCCCACATTGGGCTCTCTGATCAGCAGGGAGCCTGCTTTCCCCCCTCTCTCTGCCTGCCTCTCTGCCTGCTTGTGATCTCTCTCTCTCTCTCTCTCTCTGTCAAATGAATAAATAAAATCTTTAAAAAAAAATAAAAGAAAGAAAATCCAACTTCATACAAATAAGTAGTTAAAGAAAAAAAAGGAAGTGTTTTAATAGCCTCTTCAGAAATTTTTGCATATCCTTCTTTGAAAGGATACTAAAACACTAAAGTGGTAGTTCCTCAAAGGTTAGCTATAAAGTAGAATCTGAAAACAGATCCGTGAGATTGCATACTGTTACCTTTAAATCTTTTAGTCTATTTTGGTCTTAAAATGGGTCTCTTACCCTTGAGTCATTGTGTAATATGCATTAGTCATTCAGAAAATACTGGTTCACTGAGTCATGCAGATCTTTCAAATGCAGACACCATTCATCATACCATACCAAAAGATCCCTTTTGTTAATATCAGCACGGATAGCATCAGAAAAATGTTTAAGTATTGGGAACTTTTCAAGCCCAGAGTAGTGGATACAAGTTATCCAGGATTCTAATTTTCACCTGAAAGCTCAAATTTTTATCATTTGCAACAAACATTGTCAGTAGTTTTCCTTAAAGTGACAGGCTTATTTTTTCTGTTCATTTTCAAGAAAATGTCTGCAAAATACCCAAGTCTGAATAATGATATTTTGTTTGTCCATTTTTCAGGTTAAAAAAATAACAGTAGGGGGGCTCCTGGGGGGCTCAGCCCTTAAGCATCTGCCTTAGGCTCAGGTCATGACCCAGGGTCCTGGGGTCCAGCCCCACCCGGAGCCCCGGGGAGCCTGCTTCTCCCTCCCCGACTCCCCCTGCTTGTAATTCCCTCTCACTGTCTCTCTCTCTGTCAAATAAATAAAATCTTAAAAAATAATAATAATAATAAAGAAAAAAGAAAAGTGTTCCATGAAAGCAGCAACCATCTCAACTTAAAACTCAATCACACAGTATGTGACTGAAATAACAAGAGTGCTTCAGTATGGACCAGAAAATAACAGCAAACTTTATAACTGGCAGTGAGGCATACAATGACTACTAGTGCATTTTGGTGCCACATCCTTGATTTGTACTAAACAACCGCTAGTTATTACCCACCATTGGTCCTTTTATACCATCAGTGGGTGAAAAAGGCGGATGATATCTAATCATTGTTAGAGGAAAGGATTTTAACCTTGTGACCTCCCTAAAAGGATCTGTGTCTCCAACGTTCCATAAACCACTGCTGAGTTAAGCCAATATGATGTTCCATTTCATTTGCCAATTAGTTCTGGATTAGGTATGTGACATAATTCTAGCTGAAAAACCAATGGGGCCTCTGGGAACGGTTTCTTTCTTCTAATAAGACATGTGGAAACAAATTTCTGTTTTCTGCCTCTGGACTTTGTCATCTACTTGGGAAACCTAGAAATAACCTGCCCAAAGGAACAAAGAACAAACTTTTGGAATTTGGAAAAGTAAAAAGATGGAAAACATCTGGGCAAAGTGATGTCATTGATGAATCAATGAATCATTCAATTTTGAAACTACCCTACCTTTAGAATTCTTGTTATGTGAAATGATAAGTTTCCTTATGGTGTAAGTGGCCTTTAGACAGGTTTTTGGTTCCTTAAAGTCCAAACCATTTTTACTCATTTATAATCTTATACTTCTTGTCAATCCATCACTATGCAAAAGACCCCAAGAGTCTGATCACCAGAGCTTGATGCATTCCAAACTCCCTGAAATGGGCAAGCAAAACAAAATTATTACCAGCCACGGAACTATAGCTGGAAGGAGGCCTTCCAAGTTGAACATATAAACAGGTGTCTTATATGGAGACAACTCAAATAAAAGAGACAAGATTAAATATTAATATAAACATAGGAACCATAAAAGGGATTAGAACAGAACACCAAAAATTTAGGTACTAAAAAACATTATTCCTGAATTATGGAGTAATCAGGACTAGAAAGCAACCAGGTGTTCAGAAGGAAAACCCCTGGAATATATTCAAATGTCAAGAAATCAAGCCACAGATTATGTAGTAGATTCCTAGGAAAGTATTCATCATTCTGTGTTATTACAACCTATGTTCTCTACCACCACGGTTGAAGATATGATCCCAAGCAAGAGAAGTAGTAAAAATATATTTGTGAATTATTAGGTTAAAGTAAGTAGTTTTCAAACTAAAATAGACCCATCTTTTGATACCTGCATGTGGGTTTGAAGATTTAGTTAATTCAATTTTTTTTTTAACCTTTGTATCTCACACTGTAAGATAAACAAGGGGAAATACTTGAAGAAATACAAGAGAAATAAACCTGTCTTGTAGATAGAAAAATATATATCTATGTTTTCAAATTTCTCCTACTTCCCCTCTATCAGTAAAAAAGCAGAAATGGTTCACGGCTATTTGTACTTTGCAAGATCAAAGTTCCTCCCTCTACAAGAAGAATGTAGTCCACTACATTAGGACAGGCTTTGAGGAAATAGCGATCTCTATAAAAGTCAACATTGAACTCCTCTAATGCATAATAATTCTATAACTAAATGAGATAAGATTATGTTTTAAGCTCAAAAATTAAATACTATTGAATTACTTACATATTTTAATTTCGACTACCTTTGGAATGAGTAGACGTTACCACATCAAGATCTATTATTTTGGAGGTTTCAGAATAAAGATGTGCCATCCTTTTGTCACTAGAAGAGGTCTAGTAATAGTCTAGATTCTAAGAGGACCGGAGGAAATCATGACTCTTAATTCACATTAGCGGATCAAGCAGTACAGTTGTTTAATAAAAGGATGGAGAATGACAGCTGACGCTCTCTCTCTATTTGACATTACACTTCAATTCAACTTCATGGAAAATGTTTGGATAAGAACAAACAATTTGGGGTGCCTGGGTGGCTCAGTTGTTAAGCGTCTGCCTTCGGCTCAGGTCATGATCCCAGGGTCCTGGGATGGAGCCCCACATCGGGCTCCCTGCTCAGCAGGAAGCCTGCTTCTCCCGCTACCATTCCCTCTGCTTGTGTTCCCTCTCTCGCTGTGTTTCTCTGTCAAATAAATAAAATCTTTAAAAAAAAAAAAACAACAAACAATTTAATGTCTCTGGGTATTCCTTATCTCAATTCAAAAGCATGATAGAACTCCTCTTGTCTGCTCTCAAAACAAATACAAATAATGCAGACCTCTAAAATCCTTGAACAGAGAGAGCCTAAGCAATGAAAATTAGGTTACTGAAGAGTCACAGCCATTGTATGATGGAACAGCTTCAGTAATTGTGTTTTATAAAGATAGTTA
Source organism: Procyon lotor (assembly GCA_028646535.1). NCBI lineage: Eukaryota > Metazoa > Chordata > Mammalia > Carnivora > Procyonidae > Procyon > Procyon lotor. Next base: position 32,775,717 of record CM053605.1, read on the forward strand.
GTGGCCTTATATACAGGAATAACTGTGTATTTATTGAAGTTCTCTATCCTATTTCATAAATAAAATCTAATTGTTTTGTTCCTTATAAACATTGAGCAGTATATCCATAAAATTTTTCATTGCTTTCTATGTTAGAATGTAGTAAAATTCATCTTGTGGTTATACTTTCCCCACATACTGTTACAAATGCACATAGATGTTACATACTGGTAAATATTATTTTTTTCTTTTTTAAGATTTTATTTATTCGCACGTAGGCTCGAGAGAAAGACAGAGAGAGAAAGCAAGAGGAGGGACAGAGGGAGAGAGACAAGCAGACTCCCATACACGGGGAGGCCTACTTGAGGCTTGTCGATCCCAGGACCCCCGAGATCATGACCTGAGCCAAAGTCAGCCACTGGACCCACTGAGCCACCCAGGCGCCCCCTGGTAAATCCTCTTAACCACAAATTGAGATTGCTTTCAGAGGCTATTTTCAGAAGTAACTCCAAATCAAAGACTCAGCAAGGATTAATCTATTTCCATTCAATCACATGTTTTTAACCAACCTGTAGCACTAACAGAAAATAAGGTATCAGTAACTTTTAAGTAAATTATGGTTGAATGAATTAAATTACAATTTTATCTAACAACTTGGTTTCATTTTTTATTTTTTTATTTTATTTT
>CM053605.1:32776482-32807051 GCA_028646535.1 Procyon lotor
GGTTTCATTTTTTAAAAAAGAAATAAGTCCTTTAAACTTTGGAGTAATATTGTGTATTGAGCTATTGTTAAACATGTGGTTGAATTTCTTTAAACAGCTGTACAGCTTGGGGCTAAGATATGTTTGGTGTTTAACTAGAGAATGAATTTTTTAATCAGAGATTCAATTTGACATTCTAAACATAGTTGTCAAGTGAAATAACTAGTTTAAACCTTCTAGCAGTAGTATGGAAATATTTCTTCTTCAAATTGTCCCTTTCAGCCAATCAGGTACCAAGAAATTGGTATGAAGTTATTGGTAGGCTTGTTGGCCATTAGAAAAGAAATTTTGCCAAGTCATTTGTGTAAGTGTAAAGCACTTGCCATGACACACTTGCAAATATTAGGTGAGAGAGTCTCCTCCACCTGAGACTAATATGCCTGGTCTGGCTCCACAGCTATGGTTGTGTGCAGACACAGATGCTGATTTCGAACTCACTGGTGCTACTGCAATAATCCGAGCAAAAGATGCTTATGCAAAAGTAGTAACAGATTTGAGATATATTTTGGTGGTAGAATTGATTAAGACTTACCCTGAAGTAATGTGTGCGGGGGATGTGGGGGAGGTCAAGGAACTCTTTTTCTGGTATGAATAAGCATATAGATGGAGGTATCTTTTACCAAGAGGGACAGGATTGGAGGAGGAGCAGATTTGGAAGTGGTGGTGGGGGACGGAGACTTACTAGCTTGAGATATTTTAAGTTTGAGATACCTGAGACATCTCAGTGGAGATGTCAAGTAAGTAATGGAATATCCAGGTCAAGCTCCAAAGAGAAGTGTGAGTCAGATAATAAATTTGGAGTTGTCAGTGTTTAGATGATATTCGAAGCCACAAGACTGGGTAAGATTGCTCAAGAATAATTGGAAAGCATGTAAAGAAGGCCCAAGATCTCCGCATAGAAAACTTGAAAAGTTGTCTTACCCTATTTTTACTAGACTAATTTCTCATATATTTAGGTCTCTCTGCTTAATTTCTTCAAAAGAATTTTCTTGACCCTACAGTCTAAATTAGGCACCCTAACCCCACAATATGTCCTCAACCTTTTTCTTCCAAGTGTTTATCAAAATTTGCAATGAATTACTTGTCTTTATTTTGTATTTGTCTTTCCATTAGAATGTATGTTTCTTCAAGACAGAGGCCACTTGCTTTTAATTTGTATCCCCCATGCCTGGCATGTAATAAATTAAGTATTAAGTAATGAATTAAAGTGGATGTGGATATTGATGGAATATTAAGATGAGCCCACTAAGGTGATAATAATTTTTTTTTTTTAAAGATTTTATTTATTTGACAGAGAGAAACACAGCGAGAGAGGGAACACAAGCAGAGGGAATGGTAGCAGGAAAAGCAGGCTTCCTGCCGAGCAGAGAGCCCGTTGCGGGGTTCGATCCCAGGACCCTGGGATCATGACCTGAGCCGAAGGCAGACGCTTAATGACTGAGCCACCCAGGCGCCCCTAAGGTGATAATAATTTAGCAGGTGTGTGTGTATGTGTGTGTGTGTGTATGCATATATTTGAAATTAATTATCCTTTTTCTTGAATTTTCCTAAGGGAAGAATAAATTAAATAGCAAAGGATTCAAGCATTTTCATTTACTTGTTCACTCTCCGTGGAGGGTGTGTGATATATGAATGTTTATGGAGAACTTTATATGTTCAAAGTACAAACAATTCATCAACTGTACAAGTGTTCTCTCATAAACTCCCAGAGTTTGGAGCCTATGTTATTCATCTGTACCTCCCTCAAGGTTCCCCTACACATGATGGGTAGTTCGTAAATGTTTATTGTTTCAATGCACCCTTTAAGTGTTACAGTAACACATTTATTCATGTGTTTCAGTTATAACTTTAGTAAACAAGGTGGATATGACATTGATTTTGCTGACATTTTGCTTTTACTCAAAGTGCTCATTTTTGCAAATGTTCCTTATACCAGCAGTTCATTTCTAAAGTTGATTTTAATAGGTCTAACTCACAGATTTCTTCTAGGAGGGACTTAATAAATTATCCAAGAGCAGACACTACCAGAAGTGTGAAGTCTACAAAAATGCATACTGACAGCAATCTGTTCCCACCTTTGACATTACTAGTCCTCCCTAAAAACACCAGTGGTTTTTGCTGTCCCTTAGTTTTAGAGATTTTCAAGGCAACGTCTGGCCCTTCAGTACACTACATACATGTGTACATCTCCCTTCTCTCAGATTTCCCTGTCTTGTTTCTATTTCCTTACCAGTTTTATTTCTTATTGTAAAAGAACATGTCTGACCGTGGGAATACAAGTTTTTTCTAAGAGTCTTAGAATGTTGGTATTGGCATACCTATAGAAATCTGTCTTCTGTACTTTTCAGCTACTCAGGTAATTACATCATCTGCTGGGTTTTGTTAATTTGGGTAATATAATTGCCTTTCGGGTGTGTTGCTAATGGTGGGAAGCTGGTACTCCTCAAATCACATCCCCCGGCCTCTGGTACACTGAATGACGTAAACCAGCCACTCACAGAAATGAGCGTCTTCATTGTTCATGTCATTTTTTTAAAATTTTTTTTATTAACATATAATGTATTATTTGCCCCAGGGTACATGTCTGTGAATCGTCAGGCTTACACATTTCACAGCACTTACCATAGCACATACCCTCCCCAATGTCCACAACCCAACCACCCTATCCCTATCCCCCCATCCCCCAGCCACCTTCAGTTTGTTCCGTGAGTTTAGGAGTCTCTTATGGTTTGTCTCCTTCCGGATCCCATCTTGTTTCATTTCCCTCCCCCTGCCACCCCCCCATCTCCGTTCATGCCATTTTAAAATGGAAGAATGGACAATTATTGAAGTTGTAGCTATTTTGTTTAAATAAATCACTTTGAGGAGTATGAGTCATTGAGTGAGGTTTTGCTTTGTTTTGTTTTAGCATAGATTATTCTAGACATATCATTTCGAAATGTTTTGAGCGACGGATGAGGAATAAATTATCCAGAGTCATTACAGCAAATTGGAATCTACGCATATCCCTGGTTAAAAGCTCCCAAATTTAGATCACTTCTTAGGTAACAGTGAACCCTCAATTTAATATAGAAAGGTAATATTTTAAAATACAATTTTAAGGCAATCTTTGAGCTGTTGAGAATTTACTGATGCATCGTCATGAATTTATTTTCCCCAAAAAACACAGATTAATGCTTTGAGATAAAACAGCCAAGGGACACGGGAAGACATTTATGTGCAAGGAGAGAAATTGTATCTCCAGGCTACAACTATTTATCAATTTTCCTGCCACTAAAACTTACCAGCCAGTTTGTGAGCCCGAGATACAGATGAGTAACTCTATATAGAAAAATCTTCTCTTTGGGGAACATTTACTCAGGGAAAATATTACCCATTGATGATATTTTCCCCAACATCTTCTTCACCCTTATCTGCACTTTGCACAGTGACTCTCCAACTGACCCTTTCTAATTACTGTCTCTGCTCTGTGATAAGAATCCCTAGAATCTAGAAGTAATACGGTCTTTAAAAGGAAGCTCTTCTATTTTCGTTTCCACAGAATTAGAGAAGGCTTGTTTGAGTTGGGTTTTTTAAGACATTATATAGATTCATAAGCCATATTTTGTGCCCATGAAAAAAAAGTACTGTATTATTTTCTCTTTTACACATGAAAATGAACTTTTCTTTCTTACCCTCTCATCTCAAAGCTTCAGGAACAAAGCCACCAAGAAAGAAGACGTAAATGAGAAAGCAGCCCTACTATATCGTCAGAGAAATTTAGATTCACTGCTGTTAGTATGCTACTATCTGAGTGTGGCCTTCTTACCCCAAGGGAAGTCTGAGAAATTTTGGGTTTTCTGAGCATATGACTCCTATCTCCAGGAGGAAAATAAAGAGTACAGAAGAAAATTTCAGAGGTTTTCATTTCCTCAAGATAAGGAAGGCCAAGACAGGGCCTCCTTTGGAACTTTTAAAGGCCTAGACCTTTGTAAAGATTAGAATTTCTCATACATTGTGTAAAGAAAATCAGTACCAAGCTACAAATAAATGCCCCAAATGCAACCCTTACCTGCATATTTAAACTAAGAACCTCTCTCCAGTTTGCTTTTTTTTCTTCCTTTTGCTTATAAAAATTTGGATAAGCTTATTGTGGCTGGGCTTTCAACTGTTTATATCCCTGCCTTCCTGGTATCTGTTGGGCAATCCAGAATGGGCAGAGACCTTTTTTAATTTATTTCATTTTCTACTTTGATTCTTTTTTAAAGATGTTATTTATTTATTTTAGAGAGAGCACAAGCAGGGAAGGAACAGAGGGAGAGGGTGTGGGAGAGAGAATCTCCAGCAGGCTCCCAGCTGAGTGCAGAGCCCAACCTGGAGCTTGATCTCATGACTCTGAGATCATGATCTGAGCTGAAACCAAGAGTTGGATGCTTAACCGAGTCCGCCCCCCAGGCATGCCCCTAGAGAACTTTTTATACATGTATTTTCTTTGTTCATCTTTCATCCCAATGCTTTGCACACACAGATACTTCCTAAATAGATGGGGAATAGATGGGGATGGGAATGCTAAGTGGTAAAGAAGCACTTCTTACATAACTGGCTGATCAGAATAAGTTGTCAACAAAGTCTTAAGTCTATAATGCTGTACTGGACGAAGATTGTGACTATTCTCAAATATATGTTATTAGCACCTTTGGGAATTGCCTTTTTGAAGTTTGCTAACTTGTGAGGTTCTCTCTTCTCCCCTCGGTAGTCAATCGCCACACTTGGTTTTTGGGTTTTAATTATATTTTATTTATTCTTTTAAGTAAACACCACCCCCAATGTGGAGACTGAACTCGAGACCCCAAGATCAAGAGTCCCATGCTTCACCAAGTGAGCCAGACAGGCGCCTCCACACTTGTGTCTTTAACTAACGGAAAGTGGCTTTCTTTTTTTTTTTTTTTAATTTTATTTATTTATTTATTTATTTATTTTTAAGGATTTTATTTATTTGACAGAGAGAAACACAGCGAGAAAGGGAACACAAGAAGAGGGAATGGTAGCGGGAGAAGCAGGCTTCCTGCCGAGCAAGAAGCCCAATGTGGGGCTGGATCCCAGGACCCTGGGATCATGACCTGAGCCGAAGGCAGATGCTTAACGACTGAGCCACCCAGGAGCCCCGGAAACTGGCTTTCTTTTATGCAATGGATACAACACCAGGTTTTGGCTGGTGAATGGTCTTTCTCCTTTATCTTCTTCATGACTATAAATTTCAGGAAAAGACAAAGCTTTTATTTTAGATTTTGAATCATTGGTCTAATTTTTTCCAATCTGTCTACCTAAGAGAGGGTGAATGTGTGTTTTGAGTTTTACATTTTTAACAAATGATTAAAACTATTACTTTAATGGAATTCTTTAGCAATGTTACAAGTACATTGGCATGTTTCTGGCCCTTTCATTTTCAAAGGATGAAAAAGCAAGTTGCTGAGAAACATGATCATATAAATAAAAGTATATAGGGGCACCTGAGTGGCTCAGTGGGTTAAAGCCTCTGCCTCCGGCTCAGGTCATGGTCTCCAGGTCCTGGGATCAAGCCCCCCACCTACATCAGGCTCTCTGCTCGGCGGGGTGCCTGCTTCCCACTCTCTCTCTGCCTGCCTCTCTGCCTACTTGTCATCTTTCTCTCTGTCAAATAAATAAATAAAAACTTTAAAATAAAAAGTTAAAAAATAATAAAAGTATATAATAAAGTATATTCATTTGGGCTCATTTAAAATTTAGAAAGAAATCATTTTATAAAGCCAAAAGTGTTCTTTTTTTTCAGGGCCAAATTTCTGTCTGAGAGGCAAAGCTTACAATTGATGGGCCGCCTTAAACTTTAGCTATATAAAACCAAAATAAAAATTACTCAGGTGTGGTATCTGTAGAGTACCAGTTATTTGCTTCACAGTAAATATTTGGTTTAGTATGGCCTCTTCTGTTTAAGAAATATACCTAGCCCAAGAGGATACATTTACTCCTAGTACAATCTGCTTACAATAAATTACATAATATTAGGCAAGGTTGGAGTGGCAGGGGTTAGGGAGAATCTATGTTCTTATAAAAATGTGTAAGATGACTAGCATAATTCACAATGAACCTTAAACAGAAGTATTAATATACAACTTACACTTACGGGGGGAAAATCCTATTATTGATAAAAGAGTACACTCAAAATCAGTTAAGTCATGAAAGCACATGCCCTTGTGTAATTTTGGCAGAACAGCCCTGAATACAATGGACTTCTTTTTTTAATGGACTTTTTTATTAAATGGATCTCAAATTCCATTATAGTGACATCATTTATTTATACAATTTTTCACCCTGACTTTCCTCACAGCTCTCATCTAAGCTTTCGGGACTCAGCTGATGTGTCATCATTGCTTGGTGATTATTATCTCTGTGGGATCTCTAGCTATTGCCCTTTCTGCTTGTTCCTGAGCCCAGGCATCAAACTTCCAAACTGCCTTTGGCTTTTATTCACAAGTCACTTTGTTACATTCATCACTATTTCTCTTTCAAACACTTGAGTTTTCCTTAAACCCTCTGTTCTCAAAATATTCCCTTGACCTGTGCCTGGGAAGCGTTGGCTGATAGTTTTGGTATTCCCATCTGATGGCCTCAAACTGAAAATGTTTGCTTTAGCAGGTCTACTTAATCCAAAACACTTCTGGTTATGTTGGAGTGTTTGAACTTAATGAGGAAATTCCAAACCACTCATTTTCTAAAAAAGTGTAATAGGCACAATAGTAAGAATCAATGTGACATAAGGAAAGAGTACAGATTTAGAACTAGATTCATTTGAGTCTGAATCTCGACATCACAATTCTCTAAATAGGGGAAATTATTGAACTGTTTAGGCCTCGGTTTTTTTCATCTGCAAATTATTCTTACATAACAGAGGTCTACAAAGATTGAATGGGATAATGTTCCTAAAGCCCTTACCATTATTTTTCTACGTATAGTGAGTTCGTCACTGGATTGATGATGATCATAGGCAACTGTTTTATAAAAACACAATTGATTTTGCAAAACTCTGGAATCTTCCCTCCTCACCCCTTATCTCTCTGTTCTCAAAAAATCATCAAAGTCATCAAAGTCTGCCTGGTTACACGGTTACAAAAATCCACCTGTTCATATCTATCTTTCCAGGCCAAATTCAGTCCCATGCTGGATCACTTCATACTTCAACTACTACAAATGAATTCTGGCTAGTCTGCACATCTCTGGGTTGGTGAAAACTTTACCAATTAGAAAAAACATAATTTTTTCTAATTGTGCTGGCCCTTTACTTTTGATACTTAATCCTACTTTCTGCCACTGCCAAATCCTCTATCTGGAGAATTGGATCAAGTGATATGAGGATGCCTCAAAGCATTTGGAAAGAAGAACAGAAGGAATAGGACGTCTTGTCTACAGGTAGCTTCTAAATTGGTATGGCTAACACTTCTACAAAGCAGGCTTTTGCCCCTATGCTGTGTTCAGTACCAAGAAAGTGAACTCCATCAAACACAACCTTCAAAGAAATCAAAGAACTCACAATCCATATAGCAATCAATTTCCAATTCCAAATATGCCTTTAAAAAATTCAGCTAATTTCTAAACATGTGTGCTCATAGCAGCCTTCCAAGTATTTCACATTATTAAACATCTAAAAAATTTATGGCATAGCTACATTTGTTACAGAAACACCTAAATGATATATATTCTAATTTTGCTTGTCTGAACAACTTAAAAAGTCACTCTTGTTAAAATCAGTCTCCAATAAGCACCATCATTGAGCATGATGCTGTCAAATTCAGTAGTGCCAGTCAGACAGCAGATTGTCAAAAAAGAATGAGTAAGCCCAATGAATAAATTACATCTTGAGTGCTTTCGATACAAATTAAAACTACAGGCAATCTGTGTTCTATTTGAAAAATATTAAATCCACACTTTTGAACTCTACTTATTTTTGGAGCAAGGACTCTCCAGTCCCCTGCACTGATCTCTGAGATACCAGACTCCGGCAGGGATTTGAGAGGAAACAGAGTAGAAATCCAGCAAGTAGGGACTACGGCAAGAGACAAGTTTCCAAGAAGGGGCGGTTTCGAGTTAAGCAGGTAGTTGCTCAGTACCTGACATAGAACAATACTCAATAAACTTCGGGTACATTCATTTCTTCTGTTTTATTCACTCCGTATCCTTGGCACCTAAAATAATAACGTCCCATATGTAGGATTCAAAAATAATTATGGAAATAATGCCTAACTCTCAAAGGGGCACTGACAGTGGTGACAACCTTCTTGAATAGGGATCTTATGGTGGCAATTCATACAAGATCTGTGGTGGATTTTTGCTCGCAGGGATATGGAATTGGATCCTTAAGCACAGAGTGCTTGCTAAATAGAGGATTTCCTGTTTAGCTTTCCATGCTTTAAAGATTCACAGATTTCACAAACCTCCAGACAACTTGAACTACCAAATTTAACTCTATTATTTAACCTTCTTCTCAGGAAGTTTTGCCCCATATCTCATGCACATCAATTCACAATTTAGTCCCTTCTTCTCTTGCTCTGAACTCTGAGGAAATAGTTATTTCTATAGTGCTTTCATCTACTGTGAATGGAATAACCATTTGTTCTTCTTTTCTCCAGGCTAACTCAAATATATTTCATGCCTCAGCTATTATTTCTAACCCTTTAATTATCTTTGTTGTTCTTTGAATGTTCTCCAGGATTTTAATGTCTTAAGGCCTGGAGCCCAAGCTTGGGCACAATATGCTGAGACTGGCTGGTGGTGGCTAACACTGAATTATTACTGTAAGATCACCTCATGCTTCCTAGTCCACTTTACGTAGACTGATATCAGCTTCTGTTGTTGTTTCCATTATTACCTTCTCCGTTGGCAAGTTCATCTTTTCCCACAATTTCTGAGGCAGTAGTCTTTCATATTGAGAATCCATCGACCTAACTGGTCATTTTTTCGGCTTCTGTCCTCAAGTCATGACTTTGTATGAATCAACACTAATTCTTCTCTTTATTGCTAAACACATTATAGTTTTAGCCCAGAGCTAGGCAAATACAGACAGTCCTAATACAGTATTAATATCTGACTAAAATCCACACTCATTCCCTTTATCATCACCTCTCCATCCCCAGATATGTTCTTCTTCCTAAGTTCTCTGAGTCTCCAAACCACTATGTGTGTTACTTTAAGAAACCAATCATTTTTTAGTCTATCTTCTCTGCAGTACCTACAGCTAATTTCTTCCAGTTCCTGCAGTTCAACACTTACGTGTCCTATTGAGTTTACCTCTTAAATTGGCCAATCCTCTCTACTGCACTGAACTGCCTGAGTTCAGATATTCAGTATCTCTAAACTGGACTCTTTACAGTAGCTTTTGGTTTCTCTTCTTCAAGTCATCATTCTCTCCCAGCCCCTTGGTTAAAACACATATCATGTCACTTTTTGCCCTTAAAAAACAAATAAACCAAAAAAATAAACAAAAAAACCCCACATGATATCGCCATTGCTTAATATGCATTCAAGACCCTGACATCACTTACCTTTCCAGTCCTTCTCTTGCCACTTCTCTTCCCCCCCACTACTTCCCAGATCAAATCCTACAACAGGGATGGCAAATGGATCCATTTTGATTAATAGGAAGTAGCTGCCTAAAACAATGTTTTAGGAAGTATCATGTCACATTGGTCATGTCTACCACAAGGGGTAGTGACAATGGCAATGTCCATGTAATATATTTACTGTTCATACTGCTACACAGACCAACCAATAAAATTTCCTTGCCTTTTTATTTCCCTAGGACTGGTCTCCTAGACTTGAGTCTTACTTCCCATTCTCAATGCTCTCACAGTTATCTTTTTAAAAAATTAGTTACTAGGGGCACCTAGGTGGCTTAGTGGGTTAAAGCCTCTGCCTTCGGCTCAAGTCATGATCTCAGGATCCTGGGATGGAGCCCTGCATCGGGCTCTCTGCTCAGCGGGGAACCCGCTTCTCCCTCTCTCTCTGCCTGCCTCTCTGCCTACTTTGTGATCTCTCTTCTCTCTGTCAAATAAATAAAATCTTAAAAAAAAAAACAATTTAAAAAAATTAGTTAATAAATGGTATTTTGATAGCAGATGGGCATTCGGAAACAATTAGATGAATGCCTTACATTATATGCCAAATGTATATGAAAGATCAAAGATTTAAATGTAAAAGAGCAAAGCTATAAATATTCTAGAATGTAACAAAGGAGATTTTATTTATAGCCTCGGAATGGATTAGGCCATTCTAACTATGACTTAAAATCCTGAAATCCTAGGAAAGATTGGTAAGCTTAACTCTTATCAAAATCAAACTCAACTACATGGTAAAAATAAACAAGTAAACAAGCAACTAATAATAACAAAAACTCCACAACACTATAAGCAAACACAAAGACTGGGAGAATTATTAGTAATTCATCAAAAAAGTATAAAATCTCTGATACATAAAAAGCTTTTAGAGATTAACAAGCAAGTTACCAACAATCCAATAAAAAACTGGACAAAGAATATGAAAAGAAGAAGTTTAGGGGGCGTGTGGGTGGCTCAGTCATTAAGCGTCTGCCTTCGTCTCAGGTCAAGATCCCAGGGTCCTGGGATCGAGCCCCGCATGGGGCTAACATGCTCGGCAGGAAGCCTGCTTCTCCCGCTATCATTCCCTCTGCTTGTGTTCCCTCTCTCGCTGTGTTTCTCTCTGTCAAATAAATAAAATCTTTAAAAAAAAGAAAAAAAGAAGTTTAGGAGTGCCTGTCTGGCTCAGTCTGTAGAGCATGTGACTCTTTTTTTTTTTAAGATTTTTTATTTATTCAACAGAGAGAGAGAGAGAGCGATCACAAGTAGGCAGAGAGGCAGGCGGGAGAGAGAGGGGGAAGCAGGCTCCCCGCTGAGCAGAGAGCCCGATGCAGGGCTTGATCCCAGGGATCTGAGGATCATGACCTGAGCTGAAGGCAGAGGCTTTAACCCACTGAGCCACCCAGGTGCCCCGAGCATGTGACTCTTGATCTCAGGATTGTAGTTCAATTCCCACGTTGGGTGTGGTGACTTTATACTTTTATACTTTAAATATAAAAGTAAAATCTTAAAAAAAAATACATTAAGTTTACAGAAAAAAATTTAAATGCCTCTTAAACATATCAAAAGATGTTCAACTTCACTCATAATAAGAAAGATCCTAATTAAAACTATTAAGATATCTTTATTTGTACCTAGTAGGGCTAAACAAATATCTGAAAAGCTGACAACACACTATTGAGAATGCAAGAGAGAAAGGGGCTTTCGTGTATTTCTGGAGAGAATGTACTAGGTGGCTCAGTCAGTCAAAGCATCTGCCTTCTGCTCAGGTCATGATCTCAGGTTCCTGGGATAGAGCCTGGCAAAGGCCTCACTGCTTAGTAGGGAGTCTGCTTCTCCCTCTCCTTCTGCCCCTCCCTCCCCTCGTGTGTGCTCTCTCTCTCTCTTTCAAATAATTAAATAAATAAAATCTTTTAAAAAATACTTTTGGAAGACAATCTAACAATATGTCTCAAAATTGCCAATGCATATGCTCATAATTCAATTTCTCTTCTGGAAAATTATCTTAAAGATGTACTTTCATATATGAAAAATGTCTAAAATTCAAGATTATTCATTGTGGCATTATTTGCAAGAGTAATAACACTGTACTCAACCCAACTATTGGGGACATACTAGTTGATACAGCTACATAGTAGGATAATGTTCAGCTTTAAAACAACTTTTTCCTCATGAAAAAGAAAAAGGCATCTCTGTAAAGAAAAGAAATAAAGAATAAATTATTAAAGGGGAGAAAGCATAGTTCAGAGGTGAAAATTCAGTCCTTAGTATACATTTGCTTGAACATGCAGAGGCTGAAAGGATACACAAGAAACTAATAATTGTTGACACCTCTCTGGGGACCTATGTAGATGGAAGATAGAGGCAGAAAGAATTTTGATTGAAAAAAATTTTAATGTCTTTCTAAAATTATGCAAATGATACCGTTTCTTCTATCTTGAATACTCTTCACCCTCATTCCCCACCCCCGCCTCATTATATATTCTTTAGATCTCAATCCTTTCCTCAAAGAAGACTCTTTCCAATCTGGAAGAGTTTCGATTCTATCTTGTCTTGAACTCTTACGTGTGTTTTTGTAAATCACTTGTGCATATTGGTCTTCCTCAGATGACTGGTAAGCTCCTAGAGGGAGGAGGGAACCTATCTGGCTTGCCTCCTGGGCCACCTGGCACACTGCTCTATGTGAATGCTTATTGAATGAAGAAATGCACGCTTAAGGCACTGTGTGGGGGCACTGGTTGGGAAACCACAGAGAAAGATAAAAGAGGTAAGACAATGTCTGCCTTTAGGTAGTTTATCAACTAGGGAGGTTAAGATAAATACACATATAATTATAAGGCAGAATGTGGTCATTGCCTTAGGAGTTACAAATAAAGCTGAATGGGATTCAGAACAAGGTAAGTGCTAGAAGAATTTTTAAAACATGTTAAATATCTGAAAAGGGCTGTAGTGTTTGAAAAGGGGCTTTGAGAGCCTGATGTGATTTCCTCAAAAAAGGGCAGAGCATTTAACTCAGAAAATCAAATGCCTACAGAGACGGGACGGCTGATTCATATAAATGAATGGCTTTCCAAGTAGAAACTGACCACAGACAAGATCTAGAGGTTCTGAAACCTGGATGAACATTAGCATCACCTGGAAGCTTAAAAAAGCTGCAAACTCCGGCCATAACTCAAGGCCAATTCGATGAGAAACTTAAGAGTGGATTGGGGAAGAGTGTAGAGGGATGTTCTGGAACAGAGGTGAAATCCAAGGATTGGTAGCTTTAAAAAACTGCCAGGGTGATAACTTTGTAGACCAGCAGCATTCTCATCACCTGTGACTTGCTAAAAATGCAGATTATTAGGTCCCTCCCACCCCTGGACTTATTCAGAACCGTACTGTGAGAGTATCTTGGGTATTCTATACACTGGAAAGTTTGAGAAGTCCTCCTCCAGAGAACTTTGACCCCTTCGGAGGGAGTGGCCACTCATTATGTAGCATCAGCATTAGTTACCCTGAGGGAATGCGGACACCCTGGTGTCTCATTTTTCATTTGTAGCATAGGTAACGACTCAAAATAACTGACATCGGGGGAACAGCCATCAGAAGACAGCAGGCCACTATACCGTACACTCGAAACCAATGTTAACACTGTGTGTCAACTACACTTCAAATAAAAAAATCCCAAATGACTGAGGCCGCACGGTTTGCTCAAGATGGTTTATTAGTGGAGTTTGTCTAAAGCTTAGGTTGTTTTAACCAGAAGTGTTTTTAGTGTGGATTTTTGGTATTTATTTTAAAAAATGTTTTTGGAAGAGCAAAAGCATCCCTGACAACAATATCATAGGGCGAAGTCCAACATACAACCTTGTTCTTCCTTGAGAGTACAGAGGTCCTAGAGGGTCACCAGCTCAGCGACCTGCCTTCCCAATTCCCATAAGCAAAATTCAAAGGGTGTATTGGAAATAAAGCTACAGGTGTTTGGAAGGCTTGGAACAACTAAGTAAATTAAGTCAAGCTTATTTACTTAATTTTGGCAATGTCCATTCACTCATTATTTTACAAATCGGAATTATAACTGCAATACAAACAAAAAAGCGAGCTTGCTCCCTCATTATCTGGTTGGAGATATAATTGGCACAAAGGAAACAGTCGAAGACTTTTATCCAGCAAATATTTATCAAGCTCCTGCCGCGTACCAGTGCTATTTCAGGTCCTTTAACTTCACCCCTCCTGTGGCATCCCTAGCCAGCCAGCCTCCTGGAAAATTAGTGTCATTACTCCTAGAATGAATGATCTCACAGGATAAAAGTGTGGATGAGTCAGAGCAGCCCATCGCTCCAGCGGGAGACCGGCAGCCGCTCTGGAGCATTGTCTTTGAATAGAGAAGGACCTCTGAGATTGTGGGCTGAACAAAGGAGGAAGGGAAGTTCAGAGCCAGTGAAGATCCACACTAGAAGGTCTCTTTCTCCATTGCTAAAGAGTTGGACAACAGTTATAAAATTTCAAATAGCAATGCTAGGACATAACTTTTAAAATATCAGCAACCATTTTCTCTTGCTCCCACAAACCTTATCTGTCATTCTTTTTCAAGTTCAGTTGTTGCACTGAGTCATGTTTGTATCTCCCTCTGCGGAAAGATTATTTAAAAAAAAAAAATCACTTCTCTGGATAAATATCCAAAATTAATTGCAAATGGAAAACCAGTTTAAAGCTTTAACTCGTTGAACTTTCACTGCAATGAAACATGCACAGGTATTTCTGAAACACACTGGGTGTTTTTGTAAACCACCCATTAGAGCAAAAATCAAAAACTTCACAAAATGGGTTTCTGTAAGAAGTTTTTTGATAACTTTTGTTAAAAAGAAATTTCTAAGCGCTTCCAAAATTTCAGATGCTCAAAGAATATAACCACTGAGGACAGCTGTACCATTTCCTTGATAATTTTAGAGAGCATGCATTTATTTTGTTTTGATACAAAGCTCAAGTTTGTTTTCAAGATGTGTACGAACATAGTAACAAAGGAAAAGAGAAACAATGTAATGTATTAGCAAAGGCACACAGACATGACAAAAAGGGGGGGAAAACCCTCCTTTTGAGCTAAAAAGAAAGCAGCACAAAAAGCTATCATCAAGGAGGAAGAAAGGCACCTCTGAACAAGAAAGGAATATTTTCCCAGCAGTGAGCTGGGGAGCTTTGAAGGTGGGTTGGAGAAACAGAAGGTACCAGGTGAGAAAGTACTGTTTATGGTCCCTGCAAACAGAACTTTGATTTTTATAACAAATCAATCCACTTACAGGACCAGGACGTGCTTAACTTCACCTGTTGGGTTCAGTCCCTCTCTCCTTTGAATGAATGGGGAAGGCTTTCCACTCACCCTCGACCTCACCACAGGAATGTGTGCAAGATTTCTACAGCGTTGTTTGGAAACCCACAGCACTTACAGGAGTTGTATCAACAGGTTTCTCCTTCTCCCTAACGTTGAGCCAATTGTAAAGGTTGAATAAGAATCTTGAACAAATTAAACACTATCATAGGAATTCAAACCCAGCTCCAGCTAGAGTGTTGTTTTTTTAAAACAGAATCACAAATTCTATTTTTATCGCTTCAGCCTTTTATGAGCCCAGAACCATAGAGCTAACAAAGGGCTATTTCCTGATGGCTTAATGCAAAGCACCTTTTAAGGAAAGACTGAAAGTTGGCGTTGGAATGCGGGTTAGGGCAGAGAACTCTTTCTCAGATAGATGGAGCTGCTAATGTGGTTTTCAAGAAAACTCAGAAGACTCCAAAATATCCTTCCAGGCAATGTAATAAATGCCAAGCCTTTTATATATTTTTATCTAATGCATTTCTATGGTCACTGCCCTTCAACACAAGTATTTATCTCTTCTCCCTCAACTTTGGCCTATATAATCTCCATTCAGCCTTTAAATAAAACTACTTCGAGCCCAAGAGTGGTAAGGTAAAACACTCATCATAGAAGCTTCACTCATCCCAGCCCTAAATGCAACCAGGGGTGGGGGGAGATCACAGGCAAATATTTTAAACTTCTACCTCCGATGGTTAAAAACAGGAAATTGAGAAGTCGTTTGCATTTTCTTCTTAGACTCTCTTTGATTAAAGAGCTGTCCAGAACTTGGCTTGCCATGTTTGAACAGCCATGTGTCACTACTTTTTTTTTTATTTTTTAAAAAGATTTTATTTATTCATTTGATGGAGACACAGAGAGAGCACAAGCAGCCCAGGCAGAGGGAGAGGGAGAAGCAGACTCCCCACTGAGCAGGGAGCCCGATGTGGGACTCGATCCTAAGACACTGGGATCATGACCTGAGCCAAAGGCAGCCGCTTAACCAAATGAGCCACCCAGGCACTCCCATGTGTCACTATTTTAACATCATTTGTAATTTATTCTACAATACCAAGTGGCTACTCCTAAGAAGTTCTAAGAGTTGATATAATTTATCATGACACCTCTCAAACTTCATTTGGCAGGAACTTAAATGAGAAAGATCATAATCTGATTTCAAATAGTAATAACAACAGGTGATGTTGTAAAGAATGTGTATATTTTCCCATAACTAAACAACAACACAATTAAAAATAGGCCAACATTCCCAAAATGAAAAAACACACAATAAAAAATTATTCTTTTTCTTTTAAGATTTCAAGTAATCTCTACACCCAACACACGGCTCGAATTCATGACTCCAAATTCAAGAGTCACACACTCTACTGACTGAGCCAGACAGGCCCCTAAAAAACAATTTGGGGAGGGCAGTGATAAGCTGCAGGAGTGAGGGAGAGACAGAGGAAGAGAAAACAATCTGAAGCAGGTCGCATGCTCAGCTTGGAGCACCACGTGGAGTTCAGTCTCATGACCCTGAGATCATGACCTGAGATGAAATCAAGAGTCTGATGCTTAACCCACTGAGCCACCTAGCCTCCCCATCCTAAAAAAAATGATTGTTAATCTTAATGATAGAAATTAAAATCTGTGTAATAAACTGTTGAGTAAATATTACCTTGCACTGATTATTTTAATTGACCAGCTACTTAGATGATCTATATGTCAATATTTTTGAAAAGGGATAGGTTAGGTAATTGTCTAGATAATTTAAAGGAAAAAACTTTAATGTCTGATGGCTTTCCACATTTGAGGAAGCAAATTAAGTAACCACGAAAGTAGAGAAATCTGGGGGAAGGAGAATAAGGAATCAAAGGATACAAAGTCAGCAATAAAGACTGCGGGAAACAGTCCCCCAAACAGTGACTACTTAAAGATGCATTTCATGGTTTTCCTCAGTCTCCATGAGATTTGTTCAAGAATGTGGATTCTTGGGGCGCCTGGGTGGCTCACTCGGTTGAGCTTCTGCCTTCGGCTCAGGTCATGATCCCAGCATCCCAGGATCGAGTCCCCACATCAGGGTCCCTGTTCTGCGGAGAGCCTGCTTCCCCCTTTGCCTGCCGCTCTCCCTGCTTGTGCTCTCTTTCTCTCTGTCAACTAGATAAATAAAATCTTAAAATTAAAAAAAGGGGGGGGTGAGTTCTTCATGAAGTTTAAAAAAGAGAAATGTGGGTGCCTGGGCGGCTCAGGGGTTGGGGCCTCTGCCTTCCGTTCGGGTCTTGGTCTCAGGGTCCTGGGATCAAGCCCCGCATCAGGCTCTCCGCTCAGCGAGGAGCCTGCTTCCCCCTCTCTCTCTGCCTGCTTGTAATCTCTCTCTCTGTGTCAAATGGATAAATAAAATCTTTTAATAAATAAATAAATAAAATAAAAAAGAGAAACAACTTTTAGGAAAAATACTTAAAAATCTACTACACGTCTTGGTGAAGATGGCTCTGAAACTTGTACTCGACACTGTGATTTTATCTCTTCTTAAAGGGATATGACAAAGCTCTTTAAATATTTCCAGAGGACATGGAGTATTTCCAAGAGTGAAGTAAAGATTCATGTAATCATATAAGCATTACTTACTTAGTTATTGCAAATTAAGATGATCAGATACCTCTATAAAACAAGAATTATAAATTAAAGGTCATGCCTGTGCATTTTCTTCCTCCCTTCCTGTCTTCCTTCCTTCCTCCCTCCCAGCCTCCCACCCTCCCTTTAGGTCTTTCTGTCTCTGCCCCTCCCTCTCAAATTTAGGCAACAGAGGATTTCTATCTTCCCTTGGGTTGTGGTGCCAAAGTAAGCTGAAAAACTGACATGGAGCAAGATTAACTGGGCCTTGGAAACACTCTCCACAGTTCTATTTGCCATTTCCACAGAGAGGGGCCTGGAGAAAACCGACAGTGCACGATGGGAGGGGCTCCTGACTGGCTCAGTAGGTACTGCATGCCGACTCATCTTGGGGTTTTAAGTTCAAGCCTTGTGTTGGGTGTAGCGATTACTTAAAAATAAAATCTTAGAAAAGAATGCACAGTGGGATCTCGAGGCAGATTCACTTAAATAGCCAAACAATGAAAACAATTATTCATCAACAGAGAATAAAGAAGAAATCGTGTTATAATCATGCCACAGAACACTTCATAACTAAAACCACAGGGGTGCCTGGCAAGCTCAGTCGGAGGAACACGCAGCTCTTGATTTGGGGGTCATGAGTGAGAGCCCCAAGTTGGGCACATAGACGACTTAAATAAATAAGCTTTAAAAAAAAAGGAGAATGAAACGGTATGAAAAAAAAAAATGGAAAAATGGCCAACCTGTATTCCTTTCAACCTTTCCTCCTCAATAGGCATGGAATGTGGAGAGAGAAGAGGAACTGAAGAATGAGAGAAACTCCAAATCACTTGCAGGGCTTGGGGACTTCAGTTAAATTTTAAGGATTTCTTGATCAGGGAGACCCTTCAGCCTCCTCATTCTTGTAGGAAATACCGTGATTATTTTCTGAGGGAGACTGTTGCAAGGAGTGATCAGAAGGAAAGAGTTAGCTATCTAGGTTTCAGGCAGAGAATTAAAGTTGGGTCTCAAATTTCCTTTCCTTATTGTTCCACACGGTTCAACAGAATGGCAAAGGAGGGCGGGCTGAGGGCAGAGGCGCTGTCCAGGAATGAAAGGTGTGCATGCTGTTGGACTTGCCTTTTGTTCTCCCTGTGAGAAATCTCAAAATGGACCCCCTGGATTGGGAGCAGAAGGCTGAGAAATACCAATATCTATTTCTACTCAAAGTCTCTTGGTATCATTTATGTGCTCTTCTGTTTTATAGAATCCTAGCAAAAGAATCCCTATCTCCTTAGCCTTTTTATTCCCCCTCTAGGGTTTTTAGAAACACCACGAATCCATTTTCCCTCTTCTCCTCCCTCTGGACACTTCTCAGCCCTGGCAGATCATTTCTAAACACCAGAGGCTGTGACTGGTGATGAATGTGTGGAAGAATTGAGGCTTGGCTCCTGAGCTTCGTGCTCTGGCATTCCTATAATGTCTCTTGCATTTTTAACAGCAAAATTGCTGCCTCATTCACCACCGCCCAAAGTACTGCCCAGTAGAGCCTGACTGCATTCATGAACTTATCTTAAATTTTAAATTATTTCGTTATGGTAAACTAATACTAGACAAAAATGAATAGACACAATTACAGAAATGCTAAAGCTGACCACATGATGTAAATAATATATACGGGGTGCGGGGCTACTAAAAATTTGGGGCTTACCTATGAGATAAGTATTTTATATACATTATTACATTTAACCTCCTGAAACTTCTGTAAGCTAAAAATCAGTATTCCTTTTTTAATAGTGAACTCTCAGACCTCAAGGATCAGAAGTACTAAGCGTGCCAATGTTCAAGCCCTGGTCCATCTGACTCAAAAATCATTTTATCTCACTATTGCTCAGGCAAAGTGCTTACTCAACATACGCTTAATTATTCTTTCTTCCTATGGAAAAAAAAAAAAAGATAGGGTAAACTAAATCAGCTAAAATAGATGGTAATCTCCCCAAGGAAAAGGTTGATTGCTCATCTTTTTGCCGACATAGAACAGGACCTCAGTGTGTTAGATGCATACGTCCAAATAGTGCACATGAGAAAAAGGTTCATTTTTTTTTTTAATTACACACATATCACATACTTTTTCAAAGCATGTGTAAGCATCTATATTGTCATTAATGGATTCAAATACCTGCAGAAAAAATAAAATTTACTCATCTAAACAAAAAGTGAGGTCCATGAAAAGGATGGCTGAAAATGCCAAATAGTAACATAACCAAAAAATGTAAACACTTGGGTACTGGATTACCTTTACAGATCTTTTAAGCTTTAAAGGCACATTGGCTAACATTTCTGTTATTCCAGGAATAACAAGCAAGTATAAAAACTTTTATGGTACAATAGACCCTAAACATGAAATCACCTAAAGAACATAGGAATACAAGATGTTCTCCTTATATAATACAGAACCTAGAGGAGCCGACTGAAATCCAACTGTTGGTAGAATTACACTCTGATGACCAGTTCTTTACAACAAAGAATCCAAAAACTGACTGAACACTTTTTCTTTATTGGGCTTTTCTTCTCCCTTTTCATTTTAGTTTCTCTAGGTGGAAGAAAAGCACAGAACAAGATTTGAAATTCTTAACTCCTATTTTTTTCTGAAATTAGTTTCTTTTCTTTTAAATTAAGTCAGAATTTGTTTCTGAAAGAACTACCCTGTATCTTTAATTGCTGTATTGTTAATGATTCTTTGCAGTTAAAGACATGCAGAATTCCAAGGTGGGCTGCTTTGTTATTTACTTTTTACTAGTAACTCAGTTGGCCGGATGTTGAGTACTTCAGAATTTAAAGGCTTTTTCCTAGAATAAGGGGACTTCTTTCAAAAACAGAGTTCCATTTGGCTTCTAAGGTAGAATTATTCATGTTTTCTAAGTTTGTGACTGCTGTTACTTCTGCTTCAGAATTATCTAGGATGAATTTACTTGTGAGCCTAACCACACCCATAAATAATCAGATAATCTCCCTTAAATGTCAGCAGTTCTGGTTGGGTCCATTTCTGAGATTGTTAAGAGAAAAACCAAAACAGTTCTTTCTTTCTAGATCTGCCTCCCTTATTTTGTTCATATTACTTTCATAGTAAATGGACATTATTGAAATTTTAATAATGTATACCTATGCATTGTAAATGTTTTCTTCATTATCCAAAATGTTTACTGTTTGTTTACTTTTGTGAATCTGCATGTCTTTTTGAGTAGTCATTACCTGCAAAATAAAGGTCTGCATTGGCTAATTTTTTTTTTAAGCCAAATACCTTGTTTCTATCATTTTGGGTTATTTTTGAGAACAATTTCCAACTCATTCCTGCATAAAATCCTTGGTCCACATTATGGTCCTTAAGGTAATGTCTTTGCAAATAAATCTTGACATACCTGCTTCTCTGCTTTTAATGCTTTCCATAATCTCAGCATTCTTTGACTTTAATTCGCACTTTTTCATTCCTTTGTATTAATTCACATACTTCTTCCTTTTGACTAGTACCTACTCTGCTCTATTTGAAAGTCTTTAGTTTTTACTTGTGGTCTCCATGAAGTTCCCTGGTGATGCAATTCATGAATACACACCAAAGGTTTGTTGCATGGCACCCTCCCTAAATGTGAGACTTCCTGGTGTGGGGGGGACGGGAGCTTAGCTGTCACTCATGGTACTAATGATCCCTATCCTCCTGAAGGCACTGTTACCCAAAAATGAAATCTTAAAATAAATGTCCAACTGTTTAGCCAATAGCATATACTTTGCTAAGTAACTATACCATTTTTAAGAAATGGTAAATAAATGAAACTTACCCTTTAAAGAAGATTTCAATAGATGATTTGGGATCCTTCCCTCTTTATTTCAGCTTAATCCAGTTCAGGGAAATTACAGAAGCCTGTTGGGTCCGTCCAGAGGCTGTGGAGACCACAATGCAAGGATAAAACAAGTCCCTCCTCCTAAATTTACATTCATTTAGATCAGTTGGGAGGCTAGGGTTTTCAAATCCCAACCTTTATATAAGGTGTTTCCCTTGATGAGTGAGTAGTAACTGTTTTCCCCAGCCAGTGAGGATCTTAGGTTTCCCCCTTTTAAAGCCTCAAGTTGTTCTTCAGCTCTTCTTTTTATGTTGCATAACCCTCAGAGCTTTATATCCGACTTCCATATTTAATGTATTTTAATTTAGCCTTGTGATGATCTATATACACTTTCATGAGCTCATCTTTCCCTTAGGACTTAAACAGGTAGCAGAAATTAAACTGGCATTCTTTACTACTTCCTGGCAATTGCAAGTCTGACTTCATGAATACCTTTATTTCTGCTCTTGCCATCCAAAAGTGTCGGAGAGAGTGTGATTACTTGATTAAACAAATAAAACAAGGTCTTTTGGACCGATCCAAATAACGCCAATGAACGCCAATTCATAACGCCATATACACTGGCAACAGACACATCCTGTCTTTGCCTCTTCTTCATATGTGCCCCCTCTAGTGTTTTCATTCCTGTTAGTTTCCCTTTAAAATCTGGAAAGTTCTTGATTACTTTCTCACAGAGTGCATTATGCCCCATCCCTGAGTCTATTCCTTTACCACATCTGCCCGGGGCAAAACAATACAGTTTGCATTTGAAATGCAAAGAAAACAAAATTATTTTCCTTCCATCTCTTTCTTTGGGCAAGGGAAGGAGGATGGAAGAGAAAGGTGTGAGTGGGAGAGAAGTAATGGCCAAAAGAGAAAACACTGAAGGTTGATCCAGCTGTACTTGTCACCTTGGAGAAGGTCACAGTCTACAGTAATTCTTAATTGAAATGGTATATCACATACCATCTCCTGTCACCAACTTCTCAGATATTTCCCACTTCCCCTCCGCTAGCTGCAAATCTCCTCATTTAATAATGCCCTCCTTTACAATATTGCCATTTCTGTATTGTCTCATCTCCACATTAGGATTCTGCTGCATTTTGTACTCTCTGCCTATAGCACCTAGCCTGGTCCTAGGCTTTTGAAAAATGTTTGCTGGATTTAAATAAGTGGCTTGGCCTTGCTCAGACTCTCTGTTTCTAGCATGTAGAAGAACCTTGTCTCAATGGACACCTTCATCTTTACTGCCCACTATCAAGGTATAGTGACCAGAAACAACATAAAGAAAAGCAACATGGTGGACTTTTAAATTGCAGCATAAAACTTTTTAATGCTTTTTTTTTTTTTCCTGAAAGAGCTCATGATGAACCATTCTTTTTTTTTTTTTTAAAGATTTTACTTATTTGACAGAGAGAAACACAGCGAGAGAGGGAATACAAGCAGAGGGAATGGTAGCAGGAGAAGCAGGCTTCCTGCTGAGCAGGGAGCCCGATGCGGGGCTCGATCCCAGGACTCTGGGATCATGACCTGAGCTGAAGGCAGACGCTTAACGACTGAGCCACCCAGGCGTCCCATGATGAACCATTCTTAATGTTTGGGGGTATAAGCCTCAAGATGCAGGCAGAAATATTTCTGTGATTTTAAATACTTTACACCTAGCATGGATAATAATCAAGGATGATTAAAACACATTAATGTATTTTGGGCAACTTTCACAAGTTCACAAAATAAAATGCAGCTTAAACTTGAGGTTTAAATCAAGCCACATCTACACAGTGTACAGGAACATAAAATATTTGGACAATCACTGGATTGTAGGTCTCTTATGTTAACCCCACACTCAGATCTGGAAAAGCCATAGATTAACTTGCTTCATGTTTTTTTTTTTAATCTGCAAAACTGAGCTAGGTCAGGGGAGGGAGAGACAGAGGAGGGCAACTAGAACTAATAACCGTGCAGTGTTTCTCTGTAACCTGCTCTGTTCTCCCATATGCAAGATGTGAGCTACCAAACTATCGGCAGCAGGGGCAAGGAAATGAGAGCACATGTCTTGTTGGTAGAAGGTTGCTGTGTTAGAATGGTTTAGGAAGGGATATTAGGATTTAAAAAGAAGACCAAGATATCCCACTGTATCTGTGTCTTGCTATAAATAATTACAATTAGATTTTTAACCTCTTGGAGTAAGTTTATGTATCTTTATTTCTTCCCTTTCCCCTAGGCTTTGAACACAAATATTTAAATGAAGAATTTTAAGTCATACTGCAATTTGCATGTATTGAAATACCACATATATCTTAAATAATTACCATAACATCCTACAAAGCAAGTGAATCGGTAGCATAGGTATTATAAAATTGGTTATGAAAAACTTTTTGATCATCTGGGGTGAGAAAATTTAATAAACTTTTTTTTTTTTTTTTAACATTTCTGATATTAGGTTCAAGGAGCAGTAGCCTATGCTTTGTTCTTGGAGTGGCTGATATTCCCAAGCTTCCAGGGCTCTGGACACCAACAACAATAGTCTGAAAACTGAAAAAAGTAGGGTGCCTGGGCGGTTCAGTAAGTTAATTATCTGCCTTCTGCTCCAGTCAAGATCTCAGGGTCCTGGGACCAATGGAACTCTGTATCAGGCTCCCTGCTCAGGTGGGGAGTCTACTTCTCCATCTCCCTCTGCACATACCGCACCTCCTGCCCTGCTTGCGTTCTCTCTCAAATAAATAAATTCTTTAACAACAACAACAACAACAAGTGAAAAGAGACTCAGAAGGCTGTCATTTTTAGGCATCATTAAAACTTTGGGGAGGGGTACCTGGGTGGCTCAGTGGGTTAAGCCTCTGCCTTTGGCTCAGGTCACCATCTCAGGGTCCTAGGATTGAGCCCCACATAGGGTTCTCTGCTTGGCAGGGAGCCTGCTTTGCCCTCTCCCTCTGCCTGCCTCTCTGTCTACTTGTGATCTCTTTCTCTGTGTCAAATAAATAAATAAAATCTTTAAAAAAAATAAAAAACTTTAGGGAAAAAAGAAGACTGAGCATTCTTGCTGTTGAGCTAAATAACCAGCCCCCTCCTCCCTTGCTGAAGGTGAGAAACAGCCTGTATCTAACCAAGGATGTGGAAACTATGTGGTAGATAGCTGTCTGCCCACAGTGTGGACAGTGAGCCCCAAGGAAACAAAATGAGATAATGGAACATGGAGAGTGTGATTTACTAGATTAGGACACAGGCAGAATTGGAAATCCTCCACTGTCTGGAAAGACCAAATGAAGATTGGGCCATGAGACCAAGCCTTGGGGTGTTTGTAATAGGTGCTCACACTTTGCACCTCTTTCCACCTCACGGTGTTCAAGATAAAAGCATGTTTAATAATATTTAAGAATGGAGGAAAAAAATAATGTTTAAGAGTTGGCTAGTTGGGGTCAAGTAGACCTGAGTGCAAGTTGTGACTCGGTCATTGATTGTGTTATATAACTAATACCACCAGCCTATATGTAAACTCAGCTTTCTGATTTGTGAAATGGAATGATAATTACACTGACTTCACAGAGCACTTGTAGTACAGGTTGGATGACATAATGTGTGTAAACAAAACACTTAGCACAGGGCCTGGCATTCTCAGCGAATGTTAGCTAAAAACAAATAATGAAACATTAAAAACATCGACTCTCTGGTCGCTCTTATCTGTAAAAAGGTGAGAGTGAAGGAAAGCCCCCGCAGTATGGGAGATCAAATTGATTGTCCCTCTGATCAAGGCTGCTGTGCACCCTGTCTTCTTGTTATTTTGGATGGCCTTCATACATCTCGTCCTTGCCACTGTCAGAGGTGGCTAAAGACATTCCTTCCCTCAAATGTCTAAGTGCCAGCTCTGCGTCAAGTAGTAGCTATGTGATGCAGGTGTACTGGTAAATACTTCACAAAGATAGTTGAAAAGATGGGTAATAAACAAAACAAATAAACAAACACAATCCTTGTCACTTCTAAGAAAAAAAATGGGACTCCACTCTCAATCGGTTGACAAAGGAAGCCCTCTCTGAGGAAGGGAAATTTAAGCTTAGAGACCAAGGATAAGAAACAGCAGACATGGTTTCTGTCCATACCTTAGGGCCTTTCCTGTGGCACTTGTGACAATTGCCAGCCATATGTGTCTTGTAACTCCCCAGTAGTTCTAGCTATCACAATCCAGAAGTGATCTCAAGAGACATTCAGGACAGACTATTTCCTGCCAAGAGTGATCCTAGGGGCATGGCTGTGGATGGAGCAGCTGGGCTATAGACACGGGGCCAGCAGAGAGTCCTGGCACAGGGCTGCATTCCCCTGTCTCTGAGGAAGGGGTGCCTTTTCTACTCTACACAACCAGCTAATGGCCCTATGTAGCCTCAAAATAAAAGCACACTTATAAGTCAGTGAAAGGTTTTTCTAAAAGCAGGCTGGCACCAGGGACTCAAGGTGTTACCCAGGAATAGCCCAACTTAATTCCAAAGTACAGGTGACATAGAGGACTCATCACTATGGACCTGTACCATGAATTATAACCACTTTTCAGGGGAAGTGTGCATTTCCTCCTCTTGGCATCAGAAGGATCATGGTTTGGGTGCACCTAGGGGGCTCAGTCAGTTAAGAGTCTGAGACTTGATTTTGGCTCAGGTCATGATCTCAGGATTGTGAGATCGAGCCCTGCATCAGGCTCTGTGCTCAGTGGGGAGTCTACTGGAGATTCTCTCTCCCCCTCTCCTTCTGCTATTCCCCCTGCACACCAGGGGAAGAGTAGCTCAGGCCCCTCCTGCCAGAGGCCTCACACCAGCCACTTGTTCCAGTAACTGCTCCTATAGGGCGGTGCTGGTCCCCAAAGCTTCGATAATGGCCTCCTTCTCAGGCTCAAATCTTGTTGGATTCAGAATGATTCTCCTTCATACCAGAGCAGAATCATTCTTCCTGATTATCTAAAAATAAGCCACAAAGAATCCCTTTGTGGGAGTAATATGAGAAAAAAAACAGTCAGAGGGAAAGTGGAGGAGACCATGAGCTAAAAACAAGACTACGTCAAGGTAATGTTTGTATACTCAGAGCAGTATTTAATTAAAATATTTTGGAAGGTAGAGGGAAATTTTATAGTGAATTGCATTAAATTGGTTTCAATAGGTTTAACCCCTCCAAATCCACATATCGTATTATTTTGGCTAACTTTCTGACATATTAAAACTGAAAATTATGCAGAGAAACTCTCAGGCTAAGACATGTTTTGGCCTAATTAGCAGCACTTCAGACCAGCAAGCAGAATTCTGATTTTAAAGATAGCACTTATACTTGAGGCAAGAACTAACAAAACTGGCCGGACTTGATTTCCATCAAGGTTTCCTTGGAGGGAGTTAAAGAAGAAGAAGAAAAAGGACTGAAATGACAGGAAGCAGAGCCAGACTTTAATAGTGCACGAATTTTATGTGGACTTAGATGTATTAATTTAGGAAAATATAATGCTCTCACCACTTTTGGACATGATACAAATCATAACTCTCAGTTAATAGGTTTCACGGTTACAAAACAGTTACGAACCCAATCCAGAAATCCTGGTTTTCTGGCATGCGGTGTATCCATAGTAATCAAGGGGGGGTTGTAAAAGTCTCAAAATAAAATTAATGTTTATTTGCCTGAATCTTGAAGAGAAATAAACATGAAATACAACTTTTGGTGGGGGGAACTGTGAGGCTATTCTAAAAAGACTGATTATCTTGACTGCGCGTACTGCCATTTTTATTCCTGGGCCACAAACATGATTGACATCGCTTTTAGAAGATTAGTGCAAAGAAACAAATTCTGTGTAAAGAGAAAGTACATTAAAAAATTGTGATCCTTGGGCGCCTGGGCGGCTCAGTCGGTTAAGAGTCTGCTTTTCGGCTAGAGTGGTGATTCGAGGATGCTGGGATAGAGTCCCGCATCCTGCTTCCTGCCCTGTGGAGAGCCGGCTTCTCCCTCTGCCTCTCTCCTTCCACTCTCTCTCACATTTGTCTGTCATGAATAAACGAATGAAATCTTTTAAAAAACTGTAATCACTAAAGAATGTACTTAATCTGTAAAAATTTCGATGCCGTGATTGCCCTCCCTTCTGGCCTCTCACCCATCCTCAGCAGTCCCGCCTCAAAATCAAATTTGTGCTGACCCTCCTTACATATATATGTAAGTCTTTTTCCCCCGGATGTTATCTTTCAGAACATTACTGAAAGGCAGTTTTCATGTACAAAGAAACGATCAGCAATGTCTTGAGGTGTAGGTAACCAGGAAGACTGCACACAGCAAGCCTTGCGGTGACAGATCTAGAATTGACGTAAGAGAAGCCCTACAGTCTGAGTGGCCTTTCAACATGCTGCTCGGATGGGACATCTGGATGCTAGGGAGATAGATGCCCTGATTAGTTTTGAGATTATTCTTCAGCCAGGCCACTGTGTCGAGTTCCCAGTGGAGGGATAAAAACAACAATCAAAGTCACGATACAAATCATGCATTCATTCATTCATGCAACAAATATATGTGGAGAACTGACCATTCTCGGCACTTGGGATGCGGTAGCAAACAGAAACTATCAGTACCATCAGCCAGCTTGGCCTAATGGACAGAGACAGAGCACTCTGTCCAGAAACAGCAGAATTCCCATTTTTTTCACTGTACATGAACATTCCCGGATACATCAGCTTTTAGGTTTAAAATAAATCTAAATAAATTTAACAGGATTGAAAATAAAAAAACTATCTCTGACCAAAAGAGAAGTATATAAGAAAGCAGTAGTTTTCTAGAGACATAGAAAATTCTCAAATGGTTGGATTAAGCAACACACTTCCAAATAACCCAGGGTAAAAAAATATTTTGAAATCAAGAAAAATAAAAACACAACGTAGCAAAATTTATGTAAGGCAGCTAAAGTAGAGTTTGATGAGAAATTTATAATACTAACTGTTCATATTAGAAGAGAAGAAAAATCTAAAATAAACGAGGACTTGCTCAGTTGTTAGAGCATATGACCCTTAATCCCTGGGTCATGAATTTAAGCCCCACATTGGTCATAAAGACTACTTTAAAAATACATATAAATAAAATGAACCATCTAAAAGCTTTCACATTAAGCAACTAATCAAGAATTAAGGATTGATGCCGACATTATCCATTAAAAATTAAAGAAAACAAAACAGAATTAAGGATAAGATCAAAGTAAACCAAAGTAAAACAGAAAAAAGAGTAGAAATTAGTGAATCAGAAAATGGACAACAGAAAAGAAAAATGAATGAAACCAGCAGTCTTTTTAGATAAAGTAAACATCATTATTCATTAAGTTAATACAAATTAAAGTCACATAAATCACCACTATAGGGACTAAAATTTAAAATATTGATAATACAGTAAGTATCAAGGTTTGGCTATTATGTAAGACAACTGAAACCCTTATACACAGCTAGTGGGAATGCAAAGTGGTTGAGCCACTTTGAAAAACTGTTTTCAGTTCCTTAAAAATACTAAACATACATAGGGGCTCCTGGGTGGCTCAGTTGGTTAACTGTTTGCCTTCAGCTCACTCATGAGATGAGCTGGGATGGAGCCCTGCATCAGGCTTTCTGATCAGAGGGGAGCCTGCTTCTCCCTTTCCCTCTGCCTGCTGCTCCCTCTGCTTGTGCTCTCTGTCAGATAGGTGAATAAAGTATGTATTAAAAAAAAAAAACATACATTTACCATACGATCCAGCAATCCCTCTCCTTGTTATCTACCCAAAGAAAACAAAAACTTACATTTACACAAGGACTTGTATGAGATGTTTGTAGAAGCTTATTTGTAATAGCCAACAACTGAAAACAACCCATATGTCCATCAACTAGTAAACTGATAAACAACCTGTGGTAGATTGACACAATGGAAAACTATTGCACAATAAAAGAATAAACTACAGATACACATGATATGAAAAGAAAAAGCCACTGGCCATGGACAAACCTCAAAAGCATTTTGCTGAGTGAAAGAAGCCGATGACAAAAGAATGCACACAACATGACTCCATTTATGCAAAATTCTAAAAAGGCAGACTGTAGTGACAGAAAGATGAGTGGGCCTTTCAGGGGCTGAGGGGGTGGGGGGAAGGAGAGGATTAACAGGAGAGGGGCAGGAAGGAAGTCCTGGATGATGGAAGTGTTTTGTATGTTGATTTTGGTAGAGGTTAGAGGGCATTACACATTTGTTAAAACTCTTCCAAATGTACACGTAAAATTATTAAATTTTATTGTATGCAGATTATATTTCAATAAAACTGAAAAAAAAAAAAAAAAAAACAGAAGCTATAGGACTGACATGAAAAAATCCAGGGTAATCAAAGGGAGGTTTTTAAAAAAACATGTTGCTAAGTCGGTTTCTGACATGCTAAGAAAATCCATACTATCATTTCTTTTGAAAAGTGTGTTTGAAAACATGAGCATATTCACATTTAAAATTGAAGTTTATGGGGCGCCTGGGTGGCTCAGTGTTAAGCCTCTGCTTTCAGCTCTGACCATGATCTCAGGGTTCTGAGATCGAGCTCCACATTGGGTTCTCTGCTCGGCGGGGAGACTGCTTCCCTCTCTCTCTCTCTGCCTGCCTCTCTGCCTAGTTGTGATTTCTCTCTCTGTCAAATAAATTAATAAAATCTTTAAAAAAAAAAATGAAGTTTACAATCACTAAAGAAAATAAAATCGGAAAAGCAAACAAAAAAATTTAAAAGTGAAAAAAACAACTTTGGTATAAAGCCTTTAAAATAATAAGAAAAAATATACCAAAAAAAAAAAAAAAGAAGAAGACAGAAACCAGAGAAAGAATCCTGTTCAAAAGTCGTGATGGGGGGACACCTGGGTGGCTCAGTGGGTTGGAGCCTCTGCCTTTGGCTCAGGTCGTG
This sequence comes from Procyon lotor, assembly GCA_028646535.1. Classification (NCBI taxonomy): domain Eukaryota; kingdom Metazoa; phylum Chordata; class Mammalia; order Carnivora; family Procyonidae; genus Procyon; species Procyon lotor. The sequence continues at coordinate 32,806,813 of CM053605.1, forward strand.
ATCTCAGGGTCCTGGGATAGAGCCCACCGTCAGGCTCTTTGCTCAGCGGGGAGTCTGCTTCCCTCCCCTCTCTCTGCCTGCCTCTCTGCCTACTTGTGATCTCTCTCTGTGTCAAATAGATTAATAAAATCTTAAAAACAAAAACAAAAAACAAAAGTCATGATGGGGAGTGGGGTGCCTGGGTGGTCCAGTGGGTTGAGAGGCTGACTTCATTCAGCTGGGGTCACAGTCTCAGTGTC
>CM053605.1:32807151-32867153 GCA_028646535.1 Procyon lotor
TATTATATGAGATGCATTAGCTAGAGATCGTTGATATTACTTAAATTTCAGTTTTTGCAAGAAGCCTTACTTCTTGCTTACGCAGAAAACGCAGCCAGCCACCAAATTCATATTCAAGGAAAGTGTTTCTTCTACTTCAAGACTAGAACTGTGTTCCCCTTTTTGGCAGTTAAATCTACAAATTCTCTGGGGAATGAAGATTCCCTGGAGATTCCCAACAATCCTAACTTGCCTAGCACCATGTTACTGATGCTTGACACTCCCCTGCTGATCCAGGCTCTGCTACTTAGGTCTGATGAGACCACAAGCTCTTATAAGAGAGAAGAAATCTAAAAGACAGTGTGCTGTTGACTTAGGAAATTTCATTTTCTACTTAATGTAAGCATTCTCTCTTTTTTTTTTTTTTGAAGATTTAATTATTTGAGAGAGTGCAAGTGGTGGGAGGGGCAGAGAGAGAAGGAGAGGGAGAAGCTCAAGCCGACTTCCCACTGAGTACTGATCCCCATGCATGGCTTGTTCCCAGGATCCTGAGATCCTGAACTGAGCTAAAACCAAGAGTCAGCTGCCTAACTGACTGAACCACCCAGGCGCCCCGAAATGTAGGTATTCTTTTAACCTAGATCCACTAGACTGGTTAAAAGGAGGCGCTGTATATCAAATTGATGGGGGAGCGAAAGGCTGGCTGAAGACAAAGCATAAGCTGACACTCGGCAACCTCCCCCCCACCCCCACTCTCGGGTGGGACATGTGGGACATTCTTCTAGGAATCTTCCAACTATCTTTCTGTTAATGCTTTGATAAAGGGGAAAAACATCTTAACTTGACAAGGGCAAAGCCTGTGAGTCTTCTTTAACATATGAAAGTCCTTTTGACCTATTTGTACCATTTTCCTTACCCCCTTTTCCTTACCCCCACCCCAACTCCCAAGGATATAAAGAGCCACCCCTCACAAACCCAGTGCAGCAGCTCTTTCAGGTCCTGTCCCCACGCTTTAATAAAATCACCTTTTTGCACCAAAGACATCTCAAGAATTCCTTCTTGGTTGTTGGCTCTGGACCGGTATTTCACCAATATCCCAAAACCATATCAAAATGATATTTTCCCTCAAACAATGATTTTGATGAATGCTTATTCCTGAAATCCCTGATGTCTTAAATACTTGAAGGCAAAATATTCTGAGAAGGTCTGACCTTAGAAGAGAGCCATTCACGTCCAGTGAAAATGAGCATATTCTTTTTTTTTTTTTGAAAGATTTTATTTATTTGACAGCGAGAAACAGCGAGAGAGGGAACACAAGCAGAGGGAATGGTAGCGGGAAAAGCAGGCTTCCTGCCGAGCAGGGAGCCCTATGCTCTATCCCAGGACCCTGGGATCATGACCTGAGCCGAAGGCTGATGCTTAACAACTGAGCCACCCAGGCGCCCCAAAAATGAGCATATTCTTGAGCATGGAAATAGAGCATGCATGGAAATAAGTAATCCTGATGCCACAAAATACCAGCCATTTATGAGCTTTCTGGGAACCTGTGGGGAATGATATCCAGCGGAGGCATGATCCCTTACTTATACCCAAGTCCAGTGGGACTGAACAGCCCACTGCACAGATGGGCAATGGGTTCCAAAGGGGTAAAGTATGTCAGAAGTGGAGTCAAATGTGAGGCTGTAAGAAGCTGTTAACGTTCACCTTCCAGGAGCCTGTTTGCACAGAAATACATGATAGTCAAATTCACAGCTCCTCAGGCTGCTGCTCAGAGAATGCTCTCCAGAGGCTAAAGAGCCAATGCATCCCAAGTTTTGGCTGTGTAACCCAAACTAAACGTGTTCTCAGGCCCTAGCTCTTGTTCAGCTGAGGTCTTGTGACTAGTTATATGAGATGTGTCCCAACCAACTTGTTGTTCCCTAGTCCTAAAATTGGCATAAATGTACTGAAGTTTACTTAAAATATTCACAAAAGTGGATTCATAGTTTCCTTGTATTGACTTGCATTCTACAAGCCTGAGTGTGATTGCATCGTAAGCAGTGGATTCTGGGATTATGTCCAACCTTGGGCACACCCCATGTGAACATCACCCAATAGGTACATTAGCAGAAAGATGGAGAAGGACTCTGATAAGGCAATGGTACAATGATAAATCCAATTGTTTTATTTTTAGGTTGGCTAGGACTCCCCCGCAAAAAGCACCACACTCTCCAGACTTGAATAGTGGGACACGAGACTTAGTTAAATTAGAATCACAACTAGACTTTTAATTAAAAAAAACACCTCTCCTCTGTTCAAAGCAAGCCCAGAAAACTATTCTTATGGCTTCTTCCTTAATTCAAGAGGAATGAAGTTTCAGAAGAAACATATCTGAATGTTTCCTTCCTTTTGTCATTTTCCCAGCACATTGAACCATAGACAGTTTGACAAATAAGGTCAGAATTTGAACTTGCACACACTGATCGTTAATTTCTCCAAAAGAAAATTGCTGATCAAATGTGAGTGTCCAGTTCCCATGGGGCTGAAACTAGGGCATTTCCATTTTTGATATGTGAAAGGAAACCTAACAGCAAATCATGGAAAAGTTTTCCATTTTCTTTGGAAGAGATTACTTATAAGTATCACAATAACCCTTGGTGTTTTGTTTGTTTGTTTGTTTGTTTGTTTTTTTGTGTGTCTTATCTTTTTGTTAGTCCTAACATTAAGAAATCTGGTCTCTTGGATGCCTGGGTGGCTCAGGTCATGATCTTAAGGTCCTGGGATTGAGGACCCATGTTGGGTTCCCTGCTCAGTGGGGAGCCTGCTTCTCCCTCCTCTTCTGCCCCTCCCCCTGCTCATGCATGTTCTCTCTCAAATAAGTAAATAAATAAAATCTTTTTTAAAATTTAATTTAAAGGGGGTGCTTGGGTGGCTCAGTGGGTTAAAGCCTCTGCCTTCGGCTCAGGGCATGATCTCAGGGTCCCGGGATCGAGCCCCACATCAGGCTCTCTGCTCAGCAGGGAGCCTGCTTCCCCCTTTCTCTCTGCCTGCCTCTGCCTACTTGTGATCCCTCTCTCTGTCAAATAAATAAATAAAATCTTTAAAACAATAAAAATAAAATTTAATTTAAAAAATAATAATAACAAAAAGAAATCTGGTCTCTGCATTTTTAGATGCACCTATAGAAGAACAATGAACTCTTATTAGAACACTCTCAGCAGAGTATTAATATAATTTGATTGATGTTTTAAATTTAGATAACCCAGGCTGCAATTATAGTGGAGATCATGGCTACAATTTTCTGTAAAAGGCCAAGTAGTAAATATTTTAGGCCATATGGTCTCTGTGGCACCTACCTAACCCTGCTCTTAATGGCAAGAAAGCAGCCCTAAACAATTCAGAAACAATGTATGGTGGTGCCCTAGTAAACCTTTATTTGCAGCTGAAATCGAATTTCATATAATTTCATATCATGAATATTGTTTTTTTGATATTTTTTACATGATTTCAACCACGTAAAAATCATTCTTAGCTTGAAAGCTGTAGAAAAACAGGTGGTGGGCCCAATCTGGCATATGGAGAGCAGAGTGTTGACTTCTGACTTAGAGTCACACTGGCCCACACAACACCTTGTAACTGCTGTAAAAAGACAAGTCACAATGCCTCCAAACAGGTGTAAATAATTAAATAGTAATTTGGGGGTACTGGCACATTGCATATTTGGATTCATCCTCAGGAATCCCCAAGAGACTGACTGCTGGAATATGGCTTCTCTGTTTTCCAAAAAGAATTAACAGTGAAAATCATGGGGGACAGGGGAGTTCGGCACGGGTGGCACGCAGCTGTCCTGTCCTAAACAGGATAGGTCTTTCTAGTTCTACTTTGTCTCAAATGTTGTTTTGAATTTGGCAGTCTATTCATGTCTTTTCGCCAAAAATTTCTAGCAAAAACTAATGCTTTGGGAGCCCTGTTCCTTCAAGGATACGGTACTTGAATCTGAAAAGCCAGAGGGGCAGGCTTGGGTACTGCCACAAAGGAAAAATTAGATAAAAAAAAAAAGAAAAATTAGATAAAAATTTATATCATATTTACTTATTTGAGAGGGAGAAAGAGTGCAAGCAGGGGGAGTGGCGGGGGGATGGGGGGAGGAAACCAATCTCCAGCTGACTCCTCGCTGAGCCCAGAGCCTGCTGTGGAGCCGGATCCCACAACCCTGAGATCATGACCTTCGAGGAAACCAAGAGTCAGACGATCAACTGAGCCACTCTGGTGCCCCAATAGACAAATGTTTTAAAAAAATAAACTGGTGCAATGGAAACTTATCTCATTTAAGCTTTTCTGTGGGAAGGGGAAAGCTGTATAAGGTTGTTAACACATAGGAGGAATGATTTAAGAATGAATGTATAGGAAAACTGCAGGATCAAATCCATTGACATAGAGTCTTCCATATGTAAAGCGCAGTTTTTTCCTTATCACCAAGGTAACAAGAGAGAAGCGAATTGCAGAGGGCCATTTCTCTTAAAGCTCCAATTCTTAGATGAATGTGCATATTTAAGTTGCCGTGCAGCTCCAGTTGTTTTTTACTTTCAGATTCTTTCTTTTAGTTTTGCTATCTGGTATGTGTCTCTGCTTCTGTGAGTTCCAACCCTCACCCACCCCCTAGATTTAGCAAGATTTACCAATTGACTTATTTCTATTGTTTTCTCCCAAGACACCAACTCTCTCAAGGTCCAAACCAAAATCTTCAATCGATCCAATCCACTTCCCAAAAGATTCTTTTGTAACTCTTAATGCAAGCACTCGAGGCTCTCTTTTAAGAATGTAACCCAAAATTATACCGTGAAGCTTCAACAGTCTATACCCCTGTGAGTTACCATGACAACCCTCGGATTAGCTTCAGGAAAACAGTAAGTTTCATCCTATTTCCATCACTGTATTACACAGCCCCATCTAGCCCTTTGGGTCCTATCAAGGGAAAGATCAAGACTAATTCTTCTGCTTCCATTTGCTTCTTTGAAAAGATGAGATTGGAGAAGGAGGCTCCCTTCTCCTTGAAATGATTGCAGTCAAGGAAAGAAAACTTGACAAAATTCTGGCGTCAGATATTGCTTTGAAGCCCAGTTTTTGTTTGGTGTTTCCGTTGTTTTTGTTTTCTTTTCACATCATGAGTATGGCTACAAACCTCAAGTTACGTCTTACAATTTCGGGTGTCCCACCTTCACAGCTTTACAATCGCAGCCAATGACTCACGTTGGAAGGTCGCTCTTTCACCTTGAGAAGAGTTTGGAATCTGACTGGGTACAGCTCAGTGCCTTCATTTTGTTTGTAACACAAACTTGATTTCCAGTCAAAGGCAAAACAAAGCCCTTTTCCCTCCTTTTCGCCCCCGTGCTCCAAAGCTTCAGTTAGCCTATCTAGAAATGACTGGTAACTAAGCTATCAGGGTACTCGGCCAAAAAAGATGGTAAGCCAGAAACTGTTCATCACTGGGCCAGGGTTCAACCTTAATTTATTATTATTGTTATTGTTATTATTATTATTATTATTGTAAGAAAAAAGGAATGAACTGCTAAGGTGGTTCTTTTGGAAGGCATTTAGAATCATGTACTAAATAAGCTCTGGGCAGACTTCAGATATTTTATTTTAGAGCTCTATAGAAGTGTTTAAAATTTAGGGATTCAAACAGTGCAAAATACAGCGTGGTCCACTGAAATATTGCAGTTGTATTCAGGGATCTGCTGACAAGTGTCCTGAATATTTCTGCTCATTGTTGTCCTTGAGGCACTGAGTACCAGAGGGCTGTGTCTGTGATTCACCTGTCACGCACCTGCCCTTCAGTCCTTGGAACCTCAATCAGTTGTTGGAGTTTCACGGCCAACAATGGGCTATTTACTTAGAGCAGGGTGATGCTTCTCCTACCTGAAGCGCCCTTATGAGAACATCTGTCACACACACAGCTTTATTTGTGGATACTATTTCCTCAACCATGAGCATTTTGGTGTTGGCCTTTGAAAACTGAAGAGTACTTCTGTTTGTGGTAATTAAAAAAAGGGGGACATGGGGGTTGTGAAGAGAAACCTGAGTTGAAGGGGACGGCACATTAGGAAAAAGAAAGGAAGTTTAAGAGGTAGAAGAAATTCCAGGCCCCCGAGGTGCATTTGGATAGTGCCCTCAGCAAAAAGGCAATCGAGACTTGAGTGAAAATCTCATGGCCCAAGCTTCCGTGTGAAGTTATCAGTAAAAGAATTTAAGACTAGCTCAGTTCTCTAGTTCTCAGTTCTCAGTATCTCTAGTTTTAGAGAAAATGAAGACACATCTACTTGGACTATTGGAGTAGGTTACATAAAGATAATTCAGAACTTAAATTTGTATTAATTATTAAAATTATTGTACATTAAAAAGCTTGAGGATTGCTATCCAGAATCAAACAAAGATGCAAAAAAAAAACTATTACCACTGGTGTCAACAGAAGAAAAGTAAAACTCAAGATTCACATTATCTGGAACAAGAGAGACAATCTCACTGAAGCTCTGTGAAGTTGAAACTTCAAATAGTTTCGAGCATACAGCAAGGTACAATAAAAAAAAAATTAATCCTATGAACACTCCCTATTACTGATGTGTCACAGATATTAGGTTTATTTACTGTGCTCACGACATTGCTTTGTTTTAGTAAGTGGCAAAGCAATCACAAAGGCTTCCGTATGGCTACTTCTGACCTTCATTTCCTGAATACTATTCTCTGTAAGGTTTTGATCTTCTAGGGGTGCCTGAATGGCTCAGTCGGTTAAGCATCTATCTTCAGCTCAAGTCACGATCCCAGGATCCTGGGATGGAGCATGGAACGGGGCTACTTGCTCAGCGGGGTGTCTGCTTTCCCTCTCGCTCAGCCGCTCTCCCTGCTTGTGCTCTCTAGCTCTGTCAAATAAATAAACAAAATCTTAAAAAAAAAAAAGCCACTATTTCTCCTTAAGGTTTTAATCTTCTAAATCACATACTTTCTAAGAGAGAAGTTTCCAGAACTCTAAACTTGGCTTGGGCCTTCTACATTGGGGAGCTGAGAGTATTTCGGCTGGAAGAAAGTTTGTACCAACAGAGTAAATTCACACATCAGGTCTTCCAATAGCCTGGAGTCTGAGCTTCTACCCCAGGGAGTGGACGCCCCCAGTACAGTTCCAAGTTGGCACTGACCCGAAATGCGTACTGCTCTGTCTGGACCTGTAATTTTCTTTTATCTTTAAAATTGTACCCTTGGCATAGATAATCTAAAGGTGTACCATATTAAAAAAAAATTAAGAGCACAAAGCAATTCCAACAGAGAATATATAACATAAAGCAGGATTTGCAAAATCATTGCACATCTCCTAAATTCAACATTAGGTCCCCAGGAAACATGTCTACTGTTTCATCACCTCGTCTTAGTCTTTGTATTATACAACTTGTATAATAAGATACAACTTATCTTTGATTCTTCCACTTCTGCTTTTCCCATGTGGTCAGCATTATAAAAAGTGCACATGCTCTCCAAATGTCTTAAGGTGACTATTTACATTATATGGAAATTTATCTGCATTTATTTTCATTGTTTATTATCCTTCCTAACTTTCCTTTACATTCATTTACTATTCCATTTCATCATTTCCTGAAAGTGTTTTGCAATTCCAATCAGTCCTTCTAATTGACTGGTTTAGCACAGGAACTTTTTTTGTGTTCAGTTTGTCCCTTGATTTTTCTGAATATATTCCCTCATCACATCATTCAAGTATTTTGGAATTAATGATCAATTCAAAGAGATAAGGTCATGCTAGCAACGTATCTTTTCCACTACAACGTTATGTATCTAACGATTTAGCAATTTACTAGTTCAATTTTCTCATCAGCCTGAAAATCTTTGCTGATCAAATTGCTTATTTTCTGACTAAATTACACACGAGCCTCAGACTATTTATTTGGCTGTTAACTGAAGGACTAAAGTGTGTTTACTCTGCAAATTACCGAGACTTTATGAACAATGGGCATACCTATGCAGCGCTATCTGTGGCAACAAACTTATTTCACAGTAGGAATTTAAAAGATGTTTGTTGTTTGAAAGTCTCCTTTTTTCTAATTTGAAAAAGTTTATCAGGTGAAGGGATTAAGAACATGCCATCCCTGGGATGCCTGGGTGGCTCGGTGGGTTAAAGCCTCTGCCTTCGGCTCAGGTCATGATCTCAGGGTCCTGGGATCGAGCCCCAGATCGGGCTCTCTGCTCAGCGGGGAGCCTGATTCTCCCTCTCTGCCTGCCTCTCTGCCTACTTGTGATCTCTCTCTCTCTCTCTCTGTCAAATAAATAAATAAAATCTTAAAAAAAAAAAAAAAAAGAACATGCCATCCCAAAATATACCTCTTTGGCATGTTGATTATTTTAAATGGAAGGCACTTGAGAAATAGAAGATGCAGGAAGAGCTGTTGCGCCTCCCCCTTTCTGTCTAAAAGCAGGCATTAAATGTCCAAGGAGAAAAGCGCCCTCCCTCTACCAGGAAGAGAACAGTCTTAACATTAGAGGCTAGGAGTCATTGTGGAATGGACCTGTGTACACACTTAGTAAAATAACCCTTATCTCCCATTAGTCTCCCTTCACCTAGAATTTCTAATCATTGTCCCACATTTCACTGCCCCGGCCCACACCCCTTTGGGTCTTAGCATATCCTCACAATTTATGGTTTGTATAAAAAGTTTTTTTTTTTTTAAAGATTTTATTTATTTGTTTGACAGAGAGAGAAAGAGAGATCATAAGCAGGCAGAGAGGCAGGCAGAGAGAGAGGGGGAAGCAGGCTCCCTGCTGAGCAGAAAGCCCGACGTGGGGCTCGATCCCAGGACCCCGAGATCATGACCTGAGCAGAAGGCAGGCTTTAACCCACTGAGCCACCCAGGCGTCCCGGTTTGTATAAAAAGTTTTATAAGCTTTCCGGCCTGATAGCTTCTTCAGGTCTTTGTTTTCTAGCCGAAGACTCTCATGCATTTGTTAAAAAAAATAAAAAAATAAAAATTTAAAAATTTTATGTTATTCTTCCACTAAACTGTTTTATGTCGGTTTGATTCTTAGGCCAGCTAAGAGGGTAGAAGAAATGTTCTTTCCTCCTTGACACATCAAAGTACACACACACACACACACACACACATTTCCATGTTTCTGCATATTACTTTATATAATGTTGCCTGATAATCGTGTTATATATCCAACATTCTACATCATCCTAGAATCTAGATGCTCAGAATTAAATCTTGAATCTTGAGAGGATCACATCAAACACATAACCTCTGTCTTATTGGTTCTTCACAATTATTATTAAGTAGACCACACTATTGACTCTTATTACCTTTTATGAAGAGTTAACTTTGCTTAGAGATGGGGCAAAGAGCCAATCACCTGACTTTTGTTTGTTCTTAAAATGACTTCCTTTGAAAAGCGTGAATCTAACAATTTAAAGTTTCAAATGAATGACTCCCTGTATATACAACAAACATTAATAATTTAATTTTCTACGTGCTAAACACTTAAACATTCTTCACTCTAGTTAGTAGTTCCTAGATCTGTTACTCTGGTAAGAATATAAGACAGATCTGGAGGGGAGGAAAGGGACAAGGTATCTGAATCTCAAGATTAAAGGTAGCAAAATTTCCCCTTGGAGGGTTGGTTTCTAGTATGTAGAAATGCAAGCATATGTCTTCAAGAAAATATTCCCTAATACCCCATGACGTCAGTTCAAATGTTTAAATGATAAGGAAATACACACTACCTTACTAAATATATACCCCAGAAGCTCACTGCCATTCTCGATTCAAGAATCGATTGACATTCCTCATAACATCAGTTCAAATGTTTAAATAAGAAAATACACACTAACTTACTAAATATCCTTTCATGGCCATGGAAGTCATTTATCTTAAGCCTAGGGTGGGTGGACATAAGAAGACTTACCCCAGCAACAGCTTTCAAGGTGCGTTGGGTCAAAAGAAAAATGATGCAGTTTTGCTCTCCCTCCAGTGAATGTTCTTCTACCTTGGTCAGGAGAGACAGGGTGAGAGGTCAAAATAGTCTCCTCCTGCCTCCGTCAAAAGTATTCCCGCAGGCCCTTTGGGAGGGGTTTGCAGTTCTAATTAGCATCACAATGGCTTCCCATCTAATCCTAATGCACTACATATTTTTAGCTTTTGTGATTTTTTAAAAAGATTTTATTTATTTATTTGGGGAGCCTGGTAGCTCAGTGGGTTAAGGCCTCTGCCTTCCACTCAGGTCACGATAAATAAGTAAGTAAAATCTTTTAAAAAAATTAAAAAAAATATTTTATTTATTTATCCGACAGAGAAAGAGAGAGAGATGACAAGCAGGCAGAGAGGCAGGCAGAGAAAGAGGGGGAAGCAGGTTCCCCGCTGAGCAGAGAGCCCGATGCGGGGCTTGATCCTAGGACCCTGAGATCTTGACCTGAGACGAAGGCAGAGGCCTTAACCTCTGAGCCACCCAGGTGCCCCAGCTTTTGTGATTTTTATAGACTGCTAATTCTCTTTGTTTTTCTTAGTACAGATCTTGTGTTCCTGAACTTCCTTTTTTTTTTTAAATGGAACATTTTTTTTTTTAAGATTTTTATTTATTTATTTGATAGAGAGAGATCACAAGTAGGCAGAGAGGCAGGCAGAGAGAGAGGGGGGAAGCAGGCTCCCTGCTGAGCAGAGAGGCCGACAAAGCCTTGATCCCACGACCCTGAGATCATGACCTGAGCCGAAGGCAGAGGCTTTAACCCACTGAGCCACCCAGGCGGCATGTTCCTGAACTTCCAAACTTCACTTTATAATTGTATCTAATTCTTTAGAACTATAATTTTTTTTTTCAAGATTTTATTTATTTATTTGACACAGAGAGAGAGGTCACAAGTAGGCAGAGAGAGAGAGAGAGGGAAGGAGTCTCCCCACTGAGCAGAGAGCCCAACTTGGGGCTGATCCCAGGACCCTGAGATCATGACCTGAGCCGAAGAGAGAGGCTTCAAACCACTCACCCCTAGAAAAATAATTTTACATTTACATCACTGACCTCAAGATTTCTACCTTTGAAGTGATGAATTCAACCCTCCAAGGAGAAATTTGCTAAGATTTTGCTCTGTAGTGTTGCCTGTAAATTGAACAAATCTCAGAAACAACAGTGCTGGCATTATGGGTTCTCTCCCTCCAAGAGTAGCTCGCTGGCTTTTTCCTTCTTGGAATCTACATACATCCGTACAACTACTGAGATGTGAAGGTGTCAGGAATGGGACAGTGTAATTCTAACATTTTACTTCTGTGTAGATACTGAGTTCTCAAGAAGAACATGAATGGGGGGTGGTACTTCTGATTTTGCTCCAAGTCATTATCTCAGGGTTGTGAAATCAAGCCGGTATCTGCCTCAGCGCTCTGTGAGAAGTTTGCTTGAGATTCTTTCTCCCTCTCCCTCCGCCCTCCCATTCCTACTCACTCTCTTTAAAATAAATAAATCTTAAAAAAAATTTTTTTATTTTTAAAAATAAGGAGAGGGGGTGTGCGGGTGGCTCAGTTGGTTAAGTGTCTGCCTTCGGCTCAGGTCATAACAGGGTCCTGGGATTAGGCTCCTTGCTCAGTGGGGAGCCTGCTTCCCCCTCTTCTCCTCACCTGTGCTCTCTCTCGGTATTTCGGTCTCTCTCTTTCAAATAAATAAAATTTTAAAATCTTTAAAAAAAATAAAGGAGAAAACCACAGTTTACTGGAGTAAATTGGCCTAATTTACTAGAGATGCTCATGAGTGGTACTACTACACTATAATCTAAATACAGACTAATTGGTTCCATAGTCCCTGCTCTTTAAGCACTCACCATCTAAAACTGGACCTGCTGAGCAACTGATTTTAGAGATAAGAATGATCTTAGATGTTGAGAATCTCCTTGAACTTGAAGGATTATCATGGCCACATATTTTATTTAAAAGTTTTTTTTTTTTAAATTTAAAGATTCTATTTATTTATTTGACAGAGAGAGAGATCACAACCAGGCAGAGAGGCAGGCAGAGAGAGAGGGGGAAGCAGGTTCCCTGCCGAGCAGAGAGCCCGCCGCAGCCTTGATCCCAGGACCTTGAGATCATGACCTGAGCAGAAGGCCGAGGACTCAACCTACTGAGCCACCCAGGCACCCTATTTAAAAGTCTTTTTAAAAATTATTTATCTGGGGGCGCCTAGGTGGCTCAGTCGTTAAGCGTCTGCCTTCGGCTCAGGTCATGGTCCCAGAGTCCTGGGATCGAGCCCCGCATCGGACTCCCTGCTCGGCAGGAAGCCTGCTTCTCCTGCTTCCATTCCCTCTGCTTGTGTTCCCTCTCTCGCTGTGTTTCTCTCTGTCAAATAAATAAAATCTTAAAAAAAAAAAATTATTTATCTGTTACCTAATCCTTTGACCAGACTGCTGTTGAAAGTGAACCAAGAGTATCAGATAATTTATCAATTCTTTACTTATAGAAGATACATAGAAAAACATAAATCAAGAATTAAGGAGAGGATATACCAGTGATCATTTTACAGCAAAATTATTTTACAAAGTGTTTATAGTTTTATGGAGGAAGGAGAAAACACTCCTTTTTGACAGTTACCCATTTTTATTTCAGTTTTATAAATTTATAGAGGTATCAGTCAGGAAAACTTAATCCCTTTAGTTATTGTGCCAGAAAATTCTTTTGCATTTAAAACTTCTTTTTGCCCTAGAATGCATTCTAAAAATTGACTTTTCTAATTATCTTTGGTCTTCTCAGATATCCCATTAATATTTTTCATGCATTTCCTCATCTAATTGCACAGATTTCCAAGGGGGATTAGCAGTTTTAACAATTCTGCTATTAGCTACACCAATAGCAACCTTGGAGGATGTTTTGCTTATCTTCTGCTTTAGCAAATGTTTTATTGTTTTAGTATCATTTAGTATGAATAACAATCTGGAATTTGCATCTGAAACATACAAGTTTTTTATTTTTAAGAAAGCCATCCATAAATTGTTATTGATAATAATAAATGCTTGAAGGAATTTATTTTTACTGTATTTATCCCTATTACTGAAATATTTCTAAAAAAGAAGTCACTTACATCTTCCTAAAACATTTATATCTATGCATATATCATTTAAATTGTGTGTGTATATGTGTGTATGTATAAATATAGTATATACATTTATATTTAAGGAAGATTTTATAGAGGGGCACCTGGGTGGCTCAGTGGGTTAAGGCCTCTTGCCTTGGGCTCAGGTCATGATCTCAGGGTCCTGGGATGGAGCCCCCGGTGGGCCCTCTGCTCAGCAGGGAGCCTGCTTTCCCCTCTCTCTCTGCCTGCCTCTCTGCCTACTTGTGATCTCTCTTTCTCTGTCAAATAAATAAATAAAATCTTAAAAAAGAGGAAGATTTTATAGAATCTGAGAAAGAAAGCCAACACATTGGTGTTTTATGGATATAGAACTATATAACTCCTTTCAAGAATTGAAGGATAAATTTCAAGTTAAGGTTTGTCTTTCTTATTGAGAAAACATATTCTCATTTCTAATAAACAGTCATTCTCATAATAATACAGAAAATGGAATTGTTGCTGAATTTTTTTCCACTTTAAATAGTGCCCTCTTTCAATATATAGTACTACTTTAAAAAAAAACACTTTTGAATACATTACATACTAAAGTGCTTTTGTTATTTATTTTGAGATCATACTTACATCTTTTCAAAAACTAACAGGAGTTACTTTTTATACTAAGTGATTTGCTTAAAAATGATTTTTTTTCTGGTTTCAGGAAGCAATAGGTACTCAGATTATTGAATCTTCCAAGTAGTTTTTTTCTCACTTTTGAGGGAGGAGAGGCAAGCCTTGGGAGATAAGTTCACCAAAGTAAAGCCATTTGGGTTTTAGGCTAATCCTTACTCTAAAAGTCAGCAGGTCATAAACAGAGTCACAAGATCTGAATCACGGAAGACCACAAGACCCCAGTCCCAACCAATCAAGCCAACCAACTGAGCCAGCAACCGAGCCAGGCAGGTGCCCCTATGGTCAGCTAATTTAAAAAACAAAAACAAAACAAAAAACCTTGTAAAACCCTTTGTTAGAGGCAAAAGGAAAATCCCTCTTCTTTACCTGGGAGGAAAGACTGCTACTTTGTCTATGAAGTAGCTCCTTTCTTACTTTAATACTTAATAAATCTTGCCCCCTTTCTCTAAATGACTTGCTCTTGAATTCTTTCTTGCCCAAAACCAAGAATCCTCTCGGTGAGGGGCCCAAAGCCCTCCCTCTTGGAGCCTTGGACAGTCTGGCATCACCTCATAGTGATTGCCTTCTAGCTCTAATTTTCTTTCTTTCCTTCCTTCCTCTCTTCCTCCTACCTTTCCTTCCTTCCTTCCTTCCTTCCTTCCTTCCTTCCTTCCTTCCTTCCTTCCTTCCTTCCTTCCTTCCTTCCCTCCCTTCCTTCTTTCCTTCTTTCCTTCCCTCCTTAATTTCTCACTTTTTCTCTCTTTTTTGAAAGGAAGTGTCTTTTTAAAAGGAGGCAGTCAGAGAGTCTTGACTCTGTTAAGGGCTGTTAATAACTTTTAGTAAAATGCTGGTGCTGTTTAAAGGCAACATGTAGCTTTTTACTTATATTTGAGATGAAGAATAGTGCATATTCTCTTGGCTTAAATACTAGGCTCCTGGCTAAGTAACTAAATTTTTGAAAATCCCAACCTTTGTGGGGAGACCATAGATCAATGTAAAGGACCTCAGGGAAATTGAGCCTTGATAATCTTCACCCTAAACACACATGATGGGAGGGAATAAAAATGTTCTTCACCATGTCAAAAAGAGAAGTCTATCATCTTACTTTTTGATAGCCTAGAATGGTTAGAGGTCAAAACAGGAAGTGCCATTGTTTAGAGGCAGAAACATGAAAGTTCTGTTCTTAAAAACAGCTTCAACCTTCTTCCCCATGAGGACATTTTGAATGCAGGAACTCTGGGTGGGACCATATGGCTTCCTGTATTTTCTTTAATCAAAGTGTTAAAGTGTGTTTTTGTTTTAAAATGCAGTTAAAGAAAAGATATTTTGCCATGTCAGAAGAGAACAACATTCAGTTCCTTTTAGATTTTTATGAGCATCTGTGATCATTTGTCATATGTGGCTAAAAAATGACCAGTACTGATGAAATGCCATTTTATTTTTAGAGAAAAGCTCCAGCACACTTTCCCAAAATAATTTTTTTAAAAATCTCTGCTTCTTTTCAGGGACGTTTTGTCCATGGCTAAATGTAGGTGCATACACTTTTATGTTAAAAACCATCTTTTTACCTAAATATACTGATGGCAAAAGACTTACATGCTATGGTCTCTGGAACCGATGATATAGAATTCCACTTTCCCAGGTTTCTTGTGCACAAAGACTAATAAGTCATTCCTAAGACACTTGTTGGCTTGAGGTAATATTTTAAAGAAAGAGAAAAATGTCATAAACCTAAAAACTGAGGGAGAAGCTAGAAAACAAATAATATGGTAAATAGATATCTAGGTCTCTAACTTTTCATTTCCAACTTTTCAAGTTTTCTCCCAGCCCATGTTTGATGACAAATGAATATTCTAGAACAAAACTAATCATTCAAAATAAGGATAGGCATAATTTTCTGTACGTAGAATGAATCCACATAACGTTTTTTCTCTTTTCCTAATAAAATAAGACTATTTCAAATAAGGATATACTGATATACTTAGGGAATATTTTCAGCCCAAATGCTTAACTAGAAGTTTATCTTTATTGATAAGCTGTCATCATACCAAAAATGCAACTTACTATAGTAACAAAGTAAGAGACAAAATTCTCAGATAATAGACCAGGAAATTAAGATAAAACACCTCTCCACACATTCAGATCCAGTTAAGGACTTGACAAGGGACACAATTTTGTGTGTTCTTCATCGTGATCTTAAATATATTTGAGTTTGGAGTTCCTTACATATTGATTACTGCATACAATCTGTGGAAAAAGAAGTTTTCTGACTTCTCTATTAAAGAATATGAAATGACTGGCCATAATGAAAAGTGAGAATCATTTTGCAAAATTATTGAGTAAGTCTAAGAATAGGTGGTATTGTATTGAATCTCCTAACCCAGTCATCAACTAGGTCTTTATTTTTTTTTTTCCTACTAGCAGAGTGTGAAAGAGGAATGTTACAGGAAAATTATAGGACCAGAATGAAACTTTCTAGAGGTCTCTTTATTCTGCGTGTTATTGTAACAGAATGTGTTGAGAGTCCATATCTCATCTGCAGAAACCAAGGGAAACAGCAAGAATTAGCAGAGTAGAAGATGGGAAAGTGATCATCCCAGGGTCTTAATGTTTCAAAGTGTAATATGATCAAGGGCTATCAGCTTCCTACTTTTTCACTCTCCAAGACCATGGTGTTTCTGTTTTGTTTTACAAGGGGAGTTGGAAGTTTAATGAGGTTTATTTATGCAGTTGGAATTTTGAAATAGAGGATAAATTAAAAGGAAGTAAGACTTGGTTACAGGATCAAAGTTCTATTTGAAAACTGTGGGGTACTTAAAAGAAGAGATTAGAAAGTTTTAAAAAGCTGTACACTTAAAAACTATTTTACAGATTACAAAACACTTTTATATAAAATTATTTCATTTACACATACAGTGAGGGAGCTCCGGGGTCTACTAGCAGAGCTGTGACAGTAACTGTGTACCTCCTTGCCTCATCTAAGACTCTTTGCATTTTCTCTTTTTCTTTCTCTCTCTCACTCTTCTTCTCTCCTTCCAATCCCTACCATCAGTGATTGATTTTGAAACTTACTATATGGATGCTTATCAACACAAAGACATAAAAACTTTTTGAGGGCAAATCTAGCGTCCTATTTATTTTTGCATCTCTAGTATCTAATCTAACATAGGTATTCGGCTAATATTTGTTGAATGAATGAATACAATAAAATAAAAAGACAAATTGAAAACTGAATTGTCTTTCCAGATAGTAAGTAAGTAAATGAGACTAGAAAATTAATATTATGGAATTTAGGCAATTATTTAGAATATCAAGTGCTAGATTAGATGCTGTCTATCTATCATCTGATCTGTCATCTATCTTGTTAGTCTCACTCCCAATAATCACTTCATCATCTGTTATTATTTACAAATTTTCAGCTCATTAAGTCATAATTAAAATTTAGAAAGATTTGTCTTCTTTTACTGACAGCATAGAAGTTAGATTCCATTCTTCAGTAACACAAGGTTGATCAGAATACAACAAATAAAAATGGTCATTGACAATTATTTATCAATAAAACTGGGGGAAAAGTAGTCATCATTACCTGTCACATCTGGGAAAGTATAAGACTGTAACCATTAATTCTTATTCTATTTAGGGCAGTGTTCCTTGTTTATTGTTGTTATATTTCCTTTATAAATTTCACAGGTTTCTGAAAGCATCAGTGGATTGTTTTTATATTATTTCATCAGCCTGGCTTTTCCATGAGTAGATTTCAACTGGCAACTGGCTATGCTTAGATAAAACAAGATTTCATACATATATTTTGTTCTGCCTGCATGTCTGGGTAAAGATCCTGGATGTGTTGAGCTTTATTTTATTTCTGCAAAGTCTCTCTAAGTAAATATTTGTGTATGTGACTTGGAAGAAAATTTAGAGGAAGAACTAATTTATTATTGATTTAAGACTCAGAACCATTGAGGTCCCATCCTAGCAAGACACACTGAGAAGAATCTCAAAGAATATACACATTTTACAAAACCAAATCCATAAAGCAAATAAAGATGAAACAGCCAGTATCCAATTTAGATTCTCTAGATCCATACCAAAGACGAAAATACTGAAAAAATGGCCCACGCTATAATTTTGCCAACTTAGTTAACTGCTGTTAAGAAACATTACATGATGCCATCTAGTGACAGGTGACCAACATATGATTAATCGCATAGAAATGATGGGGTGAGGAGGTGAATTTTCCAGGTTTTGTACGTAAGGAGAAAATCCTTCTGAGATAATTACATTGGATAGATTAGTTTTATTTCTCTGGGTACATGGAGTGTATGAAAATTTACCAGAGAGCTACAGCGTGGGGATTTTATTTTGAAAGACTGCATTGCCACCTACCTCCAAATCTGCACCTCCACTTCCTTTTGCCGCTGCCCTTCACCATCCAGTCCACAGCTGAGCTCAGAACTGGTGAGTGTCCTCGTCGTAGCCCCCTGTAGAATGACAGGTGGTGGAGGTGGAGCACTTTAGAAACCAGTCTCAAAAAAAAAACAAAAAAAAACACCAACTTCAAAAAAGGAACCAAGATGATTCCTAAAACAATCTGTACCCAATTAAAAATAACAACAACAATAATAAATAAACTGCTGGAAGTTCAAAGAGTAAAACTAAAATAAGGATCAGAGGAAATCATCTTTGTTTTTCTCAGTCAATGACTGTGCAGACCTGATGCTGTCTTATTCCTTGTACCAAAGCCTCACGGAAAATGCCAGAGACCTCTCTCTAAATGGCTGTAGCATTATGCCCTAAGGGAAATAATTTTCTCCAACATTTCTCATCTTTTGTAAACAGATGGCATAGGTTTTTTTTTTTTTTTTTTAAACGAAAGACCAACAATCTGTCAACTGTGGAATTCTCATAGTCCAATAGTTTCTTTTTGGTTAATTTTTCACAACTAGATTAACCAGTGCTGCTACCATAGATACATTTAAGAAAATGAGACACTTCCCCGTATTCACGTATATCCGATTAAGGCTCAATAAGACTATCTCAGTTGCCTCAGAAAAATATCAAGTTAAAAACCCTTGTGAAATGAAAAGAAAAGCTTATCAAAATCTCCAGCTTCAAGTGCATCTAGTTGTTTTCTTTTTATTGTTGCCTACATGCTGTGATTGGAGCACAATGTGTGGAAATTGCATAACCATTATTTCCACAAATCAAAGCTATTGAGAAATGGGAAGGCCTCGCAGGAGCTGCTGCAAGAAATGTTGATTAAAAAAAAAAATTCTGCCTTTATGTCTAAAATCTTCCCTTCTTTCTTTTAACTATTGTTTAGTTTTAACCATTACTGGGCTTTCTTTTATTTTTTAACTAAAATCAGAGTTAGCTACAGGCCAAATAACATTTTTTGAAAAGTGTTGTCTCCCTGTTTCTTATAGTTTTCTTTTCTTCAACTTCATTTTATCATTTTTTGTTATCTGGACTAGTCTAGGCAAAAGGTTCTGAATTCAAGTATTGGAACCATTAAGATAAACTTCAGTGTAATTTCCATACCTGGGGTGTAGGGCGGGGGAGTTTTGGTGCCCTCAGCCCAATTGCTCCAGGTTGGGGGTGGGGGGTTAAAAGAGTCCTTTTTCTACTTCTTTCACATTTAAAATAATAATCAGTTAGGTGGTCATTTGGGTCAAAGTGAGCCTGCACACATTATTAGCAAGTAAAGCAAAACACGTCTCATTCGGCTCATTTCAGCTCTGCTCCCCTTGTCCTGCAGAATTTTGGTTGCACTACTCTGGTTGAGGCCCATATACTTCTTTCCTTAGAGACACAGGTACTGCTAAGAACTTAAAAACTTCCCTTTTTCCAGTGAATACATGAGAGTTAGGCTGAGGATAGGATGGGGACCTCTAAAACCTTTTTGGAAATCCAGAGGTACAAATGGGTAATTGGCTTAAGAGGGAAATGCACTGTTGTTGGGAGAAGTTCTACTGAAGTATTCTGTAAACCCTGTCCATTTTGAGGAAGTAATAGTCTGCAAAAAAAGCATAAAATTTAGTGATGCGTTGACACTTTCCAACACCTGGGATATAATAAGCATAAATATCTTTTTGCTTCTAGATTATGATCAAAGAGTGTTTTCTTCTGTAATATTTCTCCTTGAAGTAGTATTTTGGTGTTTTTAAAAGCAAATTCCAGAGATTATAAGGCTAAAATGTGAGTAAAGCAAACATCTATGGTCAGTCACACAGCCTAATTTTGAACAAAGCTTTTCTTTTATCTTTACATTTGGGGCCATTTTTTTCCTATCCTTTTCACCCCTGGGATTTTTCTGGTTAGAGAAGTATATAATTGCCTTTCTGCCCACATTCCCTTCTAAAAGAATCTGTTCCCACCCACAAACCCTGCTGAACAGATGGGCCTAGTCATCCATGATTATATCAGATGACCCTACTCCTCTGGTTCTAGGAGATGAGGACCATCATGTGGAGACCCACTATGCAAGTCAATCTATGTAAGGTTAGGCCAAGCCAATTATATCTGAGACTTTTGAACCAAAGCACAGAAATCACAGGTGGATGGTGGGAATTGGATTTACAGAGTCACAGGTATTTGGCTTGAGAGTTGTCCTATAGAGAACCTCAGCCACGTGTAAATCAAATTTATAAGGAAACCAAAATGAAAATCTTGTATATTCACTTTGGAGCCAGCCCAAGAGAGCAACATAGAACAGACATGCAGGGGGCAAGGAGTAACAAAAGCTCTACTAGATTTTTATGAGGTCCTTCCTTACTATCTGGCCTCTTTCTACTTTCTAAGTAAACATCATATTTCTCAGCATGGTTTGGGTTAAATCGCCCAGCTCCAGGGCTAATTGCTGGTTGCCTTAAGACATGTCCCCAAGTAGGGACAATGAGGTTGAGGCAGAAGTTTGGGGAAAGAGAACTGCTCTCTAACCCATGGGAGTTAACCCAAAAGTACTCTCTGCTTTTGTAGATAAGAACTAGGAAGCTCTGGTTGTTTCTGACTACCTCCTTGGGACCACTAGAAGACACAAGGTTTAGGTGAAAACAGAATCATGGAAGACAGAGTACAGCAATGTAAAAAAAAGTAGGTCTTTTTGTTTATATTATAGAGCCATTTGGTTTTTTACTTATTTTTCTTTTTTTTTTTTTCATTTTAAGTAAGCTCTGTACCCAACATGAGGCTCAAACTCATGACCCTGAGATCAAGAGTTGCATGACCTACCGAGCCAACCAGATACCCTTAGAGCCATTGGTTTATGTATGCATGTATGTATGTATGTATTATTATTATTATTTTAAAGATTTTATTTATTTATTTTACAGAGAGAGAGAGAGAGAGAGAGATCACAAGTAGGCAGAGGCAGGCAGAGAGAGAGAAGGAAGCAGGCTCCCCGCTGAGCAGAGAGCCCAATGCGGGGCTCAATCCCAGGACCCTGAGACCACGACCAAAGCCGAAGGCAAAGGCTGTAACCCACTGAGCCACCCAGGCACCCCAGCCATTGGTTTTTTTAAAGCTTGCTCAATTTTTTGATTTCTCAGTCATATGAACAATACATGCCCGTAATTCTTTAAATTGTTTGGCTGTATTTTTTTTTCACTGATAACTGAAATCTTAAATTTGAGGGAGACTAATGATTTTCTAGGTCTCAGAAGACCCAGCAGTCCTTTGAATTTCACCAGTCCCTAAGGAGAACTGTCCTGAGCACCATTTTCTCCATTGTGTTTTGCCCAGTTCTGTGTCACTTAGCAAAGCGTGTGGTACACACCAGCTGCATCATCTCCTCTCTTACTCTTTCAATGATTTTTTTCTGTATATAATCTTTGAAAGTAGTGCATTTCAAGGAGGCAACTGATTTTTAGCTTGTGTAAAGTGGTCTTGGAGATTAAAGACACCTCCTAGTGAAATGAGGAAGGAAGAGGCCAGTCAACCTCTTCAAGGCTGGGAAAAGTAAGTGATAGAGAGCCGTGAAAATAGACAACATGATACATACTTTCTTACTATATGTATTCTATAGACGTCTTCATTCCTACCTTAGTAAGATTTTGTCTTCTGCGTTTGAAATGAAAATAGATAGGAAAAAAAGATTATATGTTCCCAGAGTCTGAATCAAGAGGTGGGTCTGAAACTTTGGTACATTACCTCACTTAATCCTGACAGTCCTGCCCAGCAGGAATCATCAGTTCTACCACACGAATGGAGAAAATGAGGAAGAAAGATTAATTAACTTGTCCTTGATGGTAAGTGACAGAGCTGACAGAAACTGGAATTAGAAGATTCGCTACTACTTTATGATAATTATCAAATTGTGATTAACTTACAACCTTTCTGGCCTTGCCAGGTCTAGAGCTCTTGCTGAAAGGATACCATAGCACACATAAAATATTTCTGGAAAAATCATAAGAAGCTGGTAGCAGTGGTTCCCTCCAGGGAAGCTAACTGGATAACTGGGAAATACTTATCTTCCACTGCCCAATATTTTGTGCCCTCGGCATTTGAACCATATGCTTATCTTACTTTATCCCAAAAAAGTGATGTATCTTGAAAAAAAAATCATATCATGACAATTTTTTACCTGATAAAATGACAGGCTTGGATTAGATGAGTTGGAGATCCCTTCCAGCTATAAAATTATGTTGTTATGTAGTTCCAGAAGAGGTCTTCCAGTTTTAGAGAATACAGAGATTCCTGCACTGAATGTTCTTGTAAACCACTGAAACTGCCTGAAAGGATCTGGAAAAGGTTACCTATATTTTTGGCAGTATCGATGACTTAAAAAAAAATCGGATATGTTGAATTATATTTTGAAATTTAACCTTCAGATTTAGATTAGGCCAAGTATCTCTAGGGCCCAATAAAACCTGAAGGGACCTGCCAGCATTTTCACTTGAAAGAATAACTTTGTTGTGATTAACACCAAACTACCTAAGGAGGGGAGAGAAAAGCAGTTAGGAGTCCAGCAATTAATCACCCCAGATATGTCCCTTGGGTGAGGACAAGCTGAAGGCAAGCATGCCTAGCACATTTTATTGTCTCAGGAACACAGCAGGTATCTTCTAAAATCACTAGGATAGGCCCCACAACCAAAACAAAAGAGGACAATGAAAACTCATGTACACAGGCACTGGCAATTTGCCTTCATTCTCTAATGGCAAACCCTACAGGAGACAGGAACCCTTTGGAGCTGACCTTGTCTCTTCTTACCAAAGACAGTTTGGTATGTGATTGTGTGTTTGCATAAACTAAATGCTTCACATTTATGAAATCTTTCAAGGGTCGGACCCCAAATGAATGTTATCATAAGAAGCTTTTTGGTCAAACAAGGCACCATATTTCAGTACACCTACTTAAAATATTGGCGTTTTTGAGTGGTCTGAAACAATAAAAACAATGAAAAACATTTTCTTGCACCAAAATTAACATAAATATGAGCCACCCAGCTAAGCTCCACTGTTCTTAGCATTGGAGTTAGTCACATCTAGTTTTGCTGCTATAGAAAGCAAATCAGTTCTGTTAACTACAGCCCACAGTATTTTGCACATTATTTTTCTGAATTCCTTCTATCTATTTTGGTATCTGAAATGCTAAAAAATTCTGCCCCAGCACTTGTTTCTGGAAAAGTCTGTGGTCTGCCTTTGATCTCTGCTACTGGCTCACAGGTCATTCTTGGTGGTAGTTATAAGGCAAGAGAGGGGATTTTTATTTATGGAATTTTGTATTATTTTTTCTATTCACCATACTGCATTTCCTCCTCTGAGGCCAAAAAATTCTGCTATAAATTGCAACAGGAAGAGACAATGATAGCCTTTGTTAAGACCTCAGAAGGGTAGGAAGAGGATCCCTGAGTGAGATCCCAGCTCGAAAGGTATTTCTGCCTTGTGTAAGACATTATCCACAGAATCTTAACTGTTATGAGAGAAGAACAGAAATGTACTGAAAGAAAAATCCATTGTATACTTGCAGCTGACAATCCCATGAGCCTGAAGGAAATGCCAGAGTCATGCTTCTGTACTTGCCCACAAGGAGCTTCTGTAGATAACCTTCCCAAGTCAGACCAAGAACTCTGTGCAATTAGCACTAGATTTTACAGTGATGGAACGCACTGAATGAACCACATGGTATTATTGTCAGACATTGATCTGCCAATGTTGGCATTAGGCCTCCCATGGCAATATCAACTGGCCAATCTAAGAGACTTACAACCAAACTCATTCTTGTCTATCAAGTCAAACATAATTTTAATTCATCTCCCTCCATTCCAATTTGATCATAGCTTGAGAATGTTTTGGAAAGCCTTACCGATACAGTTGTCTCATTTCCATCACCACCAGGAGAATCCCCTGGTACGCGGGTACAAACTTTAATCTACCATATGGTTTCTTCTCCACCTGTGGCCCAGCTTCTATTCTTTTTGCACTTGTTTAATGGAAAGAGGCAAAATCTTTTGAGAAAAGTAGTTTGTAACCTTCTCCGCCTTATCTGGAGACCTCTGTTACATTGTTATAATTTTATAAAAGCATTGAGACTTTCCTTAATGAAGAGAACTCAGAGAGCCTCTGTCATGAACTTTGCTGAACTCAAATCAGGAAACCGAATACATAAAACTCATTAGTTCATAAAGACCCAGAAGGGAAATCCTTACACTCTGTTGCTCAAGCTCTACGTAATTTTAAAATATAGATGAAAATGCCTTCCTTAAAGGGATGTTTTTATGATAAATGAGATTATGTGCATAATGTGTTGTGCATTCCTGGAGCAAAAGTCCCATATAAGGGAGCTATTATTATTTATTATTACCATCCAGATGCTGGAACTATATATTTCCCAAGGACAAAATGAAATGTAGGACAGATGCAAAAATTCCAGATTATTAGCAAGCTCTAGGAAAACTAGCATATGGTGGGTATCCTTTGATAATATGATAAATACATATTTATATGATACACTGACAAGTAAAATTAGAGAGTGCCTTTGAGTGTCCTCACCAGAGTTCAATGAATTCCCTGGTGCACTAATAAGTGGAAAACTCTATAGGGGGTAGGTGGGTTCCTGCCAGTGTTTGCAATAGGCCCCTTTCCTCTTACTGTGCCTGGAAGTAACAATTAAGCAAAGAACAAGTGCTACTGAGGCTTTTTTGTTCTCTGTTGATGGAAACAGAGGTACAACCCTTTAAGAGGGTGATTTGGCAGTGTCTATCAAAATTGCAACTTCATATATCCTTTGAACCAGTAATTCTACAACTAAAAATTGACCCTATGGATATACTTGCATTGAGCATCACTTATAAAAAACAAAAATTGAAGACCAACTAAATGGTAATAGGAGGATGATTGCATAACTTAGTGTGTACACATCCAGTGGTATATTATAGAACTAAAAAAAAGAAGAACGATGAAGATTTGTATCTGCAGCTATGGAAAGATCTCCAAGATATGTTTTTCAACAAGATGTAAAACAATATGTATGGTATGACTGCACTTGTGCAAATAAGAAAAAATAAGTGTATATAAGCTGGGATACACACCCACACACAAAGCAGTGATTAACTGTGGTTAATTTGGAGGAGAGAAACTCAGTGTATTACGAGAGGGGGAAACCATTTCCCCCTTTAGCTTAAACCTTTTTAAACCAGATTTACATATTACCTTAATGTTAAAAATAGATTGTTTTGAAAGAAAAAAAAGGATCTTTCTTTTCTTCTACTGAAGCTTAGAAGAAGGAAACTTGAAAAACTGTTGCTATGAGGCAGCTCACACTCTGGCTCATATTTCCTCCACTGGAGCACCCTGAGCCCCCACAGTGCTCTAGAAATCTCATGCCATCCCAGAGTGATTTGATCAGAATCACCCAGTTTGCATCTAACACATCTGCGAGGCCAAACCTTTCTTATTCTCCAAGTCAGGGTGAGAGTGTAGGGATAGGATGGTATTTATTTTCCAATTTCATCGCCTGTGATTTTGTTAAAAAAATCTGTTTGCCTCACATTCACCTAAAATATACTTGTGATTGTGACTATGTAACTGATGGTCACAGATTTTCATTTCTTATTATTACAAATGCATTGAAGACTGTATACGTTCTCTCTCTCATAAAATATCTGTTCTTTTCATAATTAACAGTTTTATTTATTTATTATTTATTGGGGGGAAGGGGCTGAGGGAGACAGAGAGAGAAGATCTTAAGCAGGCACCACACCCAGCACAGAGCCATACACAGGGCTTGATCTCACGACTCTGAGATCATGACCTGAGCCAAAACCAAGAGTTCGACGTTCCACCTGAGTCACCCGGCACCTCCTATAATTAACAACTTTATTTTACTTTATTTATTTTTTAATGATTTTATTTATTTATTTGACAGAGCAAAAGAGCACAAGCAGGAGGAGCAGCACAGGGAGAAGCAGGCTCCCCGCAAAGCAAGGAGCCAGATACGGGGCTCGATCCTAGGACCCTAGCTGAGATCATGACCTGAGCCAAAGGCAGACGCTAAACCGACTGAACCACCCAGGTGCCTCAATAATAACAATTTCAGATTGAACATGTAGATTTTAAGTAATACTCTTCCAAAAATATGAAAGTCTATCAGGTATTATTTCAAATGATAAGTTTTCTTATATGAAAGTCAGCACATAAAATATTTTTATGGAAAAGTACTTACAGATAACAATTATGTACAAATATCCAACTATATATTTAGAAAAGATAGGCAGTTTGGAGGAATTTTGCACTTTAGTTTGTAACAGTAAATGTATCACACAAAAACTATTTCAGGTTTCTCATTTTAAAGAAATTTAAAACTAGTTGCTAAAAAGAACGACAGCAAGTACCATCATATTGGACACACCCTACGCAAGTATATAAGTATGAATCATAGTTAGAAAATAAGTCGTTTACAAGCATAATAAGTTAGTCTTTATTATTAACTTAATCTTTACTTGGGATTCTTATACAATATTGCAGAGTTAGGAAGGAGAAATAATCCTCAAACTATTTCTCACTTGAAGTATGCTCAAAGGGAAACTGGTTTTTTGATAAGGGCTGAATCCAGTACCTTTACATATCTCACTTATAACTTCCCAGGGAAGTTTTGGGATGTGTGTGCAAAACCACTGTGACATAATCGAAGGAACAAAATATTGCTCGTATCTATGCTGATCCACCTGGGACTGGCTTGAGACCATGTAGTATAATGAACGTGTGAAATTATTTCCTCCTTTAGCATATAAGCTTGACACGCCACCATAGTTTTATTTTTTAAATTTTTAATTTTTTTCTTTAAATTCAATAAATTAACATATAATGTATTATTAGTTTCAGAGGTAGAGGTCAGTGATTCATCAGTCTTATGTGATAACCAGTGCTCATTACATCATGTACCCTCTTCAATGTCCATCACCTGCTACCCCATCCTCTGACCTCTCCATAGTTGCATTTTTATTCCTTTTTTAAAAAAATATAATGAGCTTGATTTGCTTCATGTTTTTGACACAGGATAGCAAAGTATTATCATTTTATGAAACTGAAAAGCAGTAGTACTCGGCATGTGGTTCCTGCATCAGCAAAATTCAATCACCTGGGAGCTTGTTAGAACGACTAATTCTTGGACATTGCCCCAGACCTACTCTGTCAGAAGCACTGGGTGTGAGGCCCCATAATCTGTATTTAACAATCCCTAAAGCTTGACAACTGCTTCTCTAGAGGAATTCTTACAGTGTGGGACCAAATAGTACAAAATATGTTGGCCTGCTTTTGTGAGAGATCTGACTCAGTAACAAAAGAATATCTACTCCCAATTCATCTCCACCATCCAGAGCAATTATTCTGAAAAGTTAGATACTCAGACCGCTTGCATCAGAATCACACGAAGGAAGAGTTAAAATTCAGATTCCTGGGCCTCTCTGAAGTCAGGGCCTGACAATCAGCATTTTCAGCACACAGCCTAATCAACATGTGAAAACCAAATTGACTTCTACCTCTACTACTGACTGTTTCTTGAGACAAATTCTTATTTAATTCTTATTCTACTTCCTTACATTTTCATTTGTGGCATTTTCTTTCTTTCTTTCTTTCTTTCTTTCTTTCTTTCTTTCTTTCTTTCTTTCTTTCTTTCTTTCTTTCTTTCTTTTTTAAACATTTTGTGTATTATTTGAGAGAGAGAGATCATGAGCAGGGAGGAGAGGCAGAGGGTGAGGGAGAAGCAAATTCCTTGCTGAGCAGGGAGCCTGAGTTGGGGGCTAAATCCCAGGACTCTAAGATCATGACTGAGCCAAAGGCAGACGCCTAACTGACTGAGCTGCCCAGATGCCCCCATGTGTGGCATTTACTTAGTGCCCTGCTATCTACCTCTCTGGCATCACCTTTAGTTCTATCTTTGGGAAAGGGCAGGTGATACTGAGTGACCTGGGTAAAATTGGGGAAGGTGATACGAAGAGACATTTTAAAAAATTTGTACTAAAAAAAATTTAAAAATTAAAAATAAAAAAAAATAAAAAATTTGTACTGTTTGCAATGCTTTCCCTAAGCTGATAGGTATGACCGAATAATAGTGTTGACGACATTGGAAGAAAATGCTAGATCTTCATGTTGCACCTTCCTGTCAAGGACAATTACACGCACTTAGAAGGCTGAAACAGCAGAGAGCTAATGAGAAGGGCTGCCCGCTCACCACCCAGCCTGCTCTCCCTGCTTCTGTGGCTTCAGTGAACCATCTGAGAACTTCCAGTTGACCCAAGTGACAAAACCTCTGGACTCTTCATCCATTTGCATCTTTTCAATTCCCTGAAGATTCAAGTTTTGAACACTGTTGCTTGTCATTATGTCTGCCAACTCCTTCCCAGCCTTTCGTGGAGCCTCCTTTTGTTTGCCCACTGCTTATGTGCTGCTTTTCCTTGGCTCTCTTCCCTTGGTCTGCTCTCTCGTGCTATTTCTTGTGTTTCCCTTTCCTCTCTTTTAATATTACTGAATATTTACTATGGGTCAGGCTCTCTTCTAAGCACTTTACATGAACTAACTCAGTGAATTTTTCTAACATTTCACATTTGCAGGACCAGAAACAGAGAAATTAAGTCAATTTGCCCAAGGCAACCTAGTGAGTTATGGATGGAGGTGTGACTCAGACCCTGGCATTCTGACTCCAGAGCCTATGCTATATCTATTCTGTCATAAACTTTTTTTTTTTTTGAGAGAGAGAGAGAGCGTGCACATGACTGGAGGTTAGATGGTGGGGGAGGGGCAAAGGGAGAGGGAGAGAGAATCTCAAGCAGATTCTGTGCTGAGTGTGGAACCTGATGCAGGGCTTGATCTCATGACCTCAAGATCATGACCTGAGCAGAAACAAAGAGTCAGTTGCTTAACCAGCCAAACCACCCAGGAGCCCCTACACGTATACTTAAAAGCTTATTTGGTCTAATGATAAGTATTTTTCAGTACATAATGTTTTACTGAGCTTCTCTGAAGCTCAGTGTAGCTTTGTATCATTGCACAGAAACCAAAATAAATTTCAAATATTAAAGCTATAAAATCATTAAATTTATTAAAATGGTAATAAAATTGACAGAAATAAGGCCTAAAAAAAAAAATCTTAACACCTATTGCTCTTATTTACTTAGGTATTTTTGTCCCTTCTGAAGTATAATCTCTGAAGAAGATGGTATCTTCTTATCTTTTTGTGGTCAGTGGCCTGATACAGGCTCTACATTCAGAAGTGGCTCATGAAGTAATTCTGGAAATAATAATAGTCATCCTTGATGAGCCATAAACATGTGACAATGACAAGCCAAACTTCAGTGACATCTTAATGAAAACTGCATATATCACTATTTCTATATTTTGGAGATTTCTATGATTTTGTGATATTTTTAATCATGTAAAAGCCCTATTTCTATGCAATAGCAATAGTAAGATCCTTCAAAACAAGTATGTATTAGGCACTGGTTCCAAGAAGGAGGAAAGTTAGGGCAAACCACATCCTATTCTCAGAGAAATAGGTGAAGACAGTATGAATGGCTCAAGAAAGGTGAGGGTAAGGGGCCTGGGCTGGTGACGTGGACTTCGTCTTGTGAGGGTTTATCAACAGTAAAAAATTCTCTATTTTTACACTGCCAAACCATATTTCTAGGCTTGTTTGTGGGAAGGGAATCCAAGAGAGCAGGAAATTGCTTTGATGCTTCCAGCTTGTTTCTTAGGGCTGCTGGAACAAGGTACCATAAACTCAATGAATTAAACAACAAAAATTTATTCTCTCACATTTCTGGAGGCAAAGAGTCTGAAATCAAGGTGTCAGCTGGGTTGCTTCCTTCTGAAGGCTCAGAGGAACCCTCCTGAAGGTTCCTCTGAGGAATCCTCTTTCCTGAGGGAGAACCTATTTTTCTTCTATCTCCTGGTGGTTGCTTAGAAACCCTGGCATTCCTCTGCTTGTAGTTATATTATTACTCCAGTATCTGCCTCCTTCATCGCGGACTTTTCTGTGTGTCTAATTTTTCCTCTTTTTAAAAGGGTACCCTAATCTAGTATGACCTCATTTTAACTTGATTACATCTCAAAGACTATTGCCAGATTCAAGGTTCAGACTTGAGATCTCTTCCGGGGTGACGTAATTCGACCCAGAGCATCCCCTCAGATTCCCTCAGACAGGTTCAGCATACAGACTTGTGTTGTATGAGGGTGATGGTGTTGAGGGTAGCAAAGAAGTGAACGAGACCTAGGAATCCTGAGTTTCTGTGTTGCAAATGCCCCAATACTTCACCCGTGCAGCTAGATGAGGCTAAAAAGCATGCTTATTTTTACTGTTTAAGGTCCTGGAATTGTATTTGAAATAAATTTGGAGTTTAATTAAAATAATTCCGAAATGTATATTTGGTATAAAGCATTAGAGTCAAGAGTGTAAAGATATAATTTTTAGGTTTTAAAGCATTTTATTGTGGAAATTTTTGAACATACACAAAAGTTGAGAAGATTGAATAATGAACCCCTGTGTATTAACTGTTCAGCTTCAACCATTATCAGTATTTTGGTATCTTGCTTCATCTATTCCCTACTCCCAGGTTGGTTTTTTTTTTCCTAAAATATATTAACGCAAAACCTAGACATCATGTTTCACTTGGAAAGACTTCCCATAGAGAAGGTTAGTGGCATTATGTTTTTAAAAAAAAAAATCCCTCAGTGTCCACCAGAATCTCACTCTTAGAGGACAGATTCCTCTCCTATGTAGATAGCTTAATTAGACTCTTTTCTCATACTTAGCATCTGATATCAATCATCCCCCGCAATCCCATCCGATTTCTCCTGAGGGTGTTCACTTTCTTAGTTCAATGGATCACTGTTTTAGTTATATATTGCTTTGTAGCCAATTACCCAAAACTTAGCAGCTTAAAAGAATAAATATTTGTCATTTCAAATTTCTGTGGGTCAGGAATTCAGAAACATATTAGTTGGGTGATTCTAGCTAGAGGTCTCTCATGAGGTTTAGTCAGGATGTTGGTGGGACCTGCAGTCGTCTGAAGGCTTAACTTGGCCTGGAGGATCTATTTCCAGGATGGCTCATCACGTGGCTGTTAGCAGGAGGCCTCCATTCCTATAGCTGTTGGCAGGAGGCCACATTCAACTCTGCAGGGAGTTCCTTGAGTATCTTTAGAAGATGGCAGCTGGTTCCCTCCAAGAGTTATTCAGAGAGATCAAGGAGGAAATCACAGTGCCTTTTATGATCTGGTCTTGGTAGTCATATCCCACCACTTCTATCATGATCTATTTATTAGAGGCTAGTCATCAAGTGCAGCCTACACTCAAAAGAGGAAGAAAAAGTCTCACTTTTTAAGGAAGAAAAATTTGAAAATTTGTGGACATATTTTAAAATCTCCACAATTGGGCACCTGGCTGGCTCAGTCAGAAGAACATGCGACTCTTGATCTTGGGGTTGTGAGTTCCTGCCCCATATTGGGGATAGAGATTACTTAAACAAACAAACAAACAAACAAACTTAAAAAAAATCACCACAGTCATCAATGGGTGGGACACAATGCAAAAATGGAGAGGGAGCTAACCCATAGTATATGTCTTTAATGAATGACTGGTTTGGCCTCCAGGTAAAGATGATGGGGTAAACTATATCTAAAAAGACTCTGGAAATTTCCCTCTGTGATCCTTCTCTTAACTGTTTTTTTGTGTGTTTGTTTTGTTTTTATTGTTGTTGTTTTTTTTAAGTAATCTCTACAACCAACATGGGGCTCAAACTACAATCCCAAGATCAAGAGTCAGATGCACCACCACCTGAGCCAGCCAGGGACCCTTCCTTCTCTTAGCTTTTTACTCCCTCTCATCTCCTTGCTACTGATTCTTAGAGAACCTAAACATTTTTCTAGGTGCCCCAATACTGCAGTATCCTACCCAGATTTATCTTCCTCCTCAAAAGTCCTCTATACTTACACATTATTGTTTAGTCATTTCCTTCATATTACATCTAGTCAAAATTTTCACTACCTTAGTATAGACTATTGCAGACCTATACTTTCAAGTCAATTACATTTTTAGGATAGGATGGAAGGGATCTCAGAAGTCATTTAATCATTGGGGAATTAAATCAATGAGCCAAAATTCACATTCTAACAAATAATTAAAATAAAGGAGAAAGAACACCAAATAAAATGAAGAATTATGAAATAGCAGAGCTAAAAGTGCCCTTAGGATTTTCTAGTTTAAGTCAACGGCTCTCTTCAGGGAGTAAAGTGAGGCTCATTTAAACATTTTGTTCCAAAGTCACCCACTGAGCCACTCAGGTGCCCCTAAAAGAGGATGTTATTAATAATTATGTTAAGGGGTGCCTGGGTGGCTCAGTGGGTTAAAGCCTCTGCCTTTGGCTCAGGTCATGATCTCAGGATCCTGGGATCAAGCCCCACATCAGGCTCTCTGCTCAGCAGGGAGCCTGCTTCTCCCTCTCTCTCTGCCTGCCTCTCTGCCTATTTGTGATCTCTCTCTCTCTCTGTCAAATAAATAAATAAAAATCTTTAAAAAAAATAATTATGTTAAGCTGACAGGTATAAATTTGGAAGACTTTGAGCAAACTGTTTTAAGTGGCAACCAGTTAGTAGGTGTCATGATGAATAGAGATGAAGGCAGAAACAAGATGTTCTTTAATTGTTTATTTCTAAATATGATCGGTGTCATATCTGACCACAAGATGTAACATAATAATAATAATAATAATAATAAAAGAGATTTTTAAAACCATCTTCTGGATAGTCCTATAGTTTCTTTGAAAATGGCTGGGAAGAGAGCTCCAAATTTCTGAGTGAGAGTAATTCATTCACTAGACAGATACTTATTGTTTGTTTTGTACTAGGCATTGTTCTAGGAGCCAGACATATGACAGAAAACAGACAAAAACCTCTATGTTCTTGTAGACTATTTTTTTAAGGTAAACTCTATGCCCACCGTGGGGCTTGAATTCATTACCCCAGGATCAAGAGTCGCGTGCTTTACCGACTGAGCCAGCCAGGCATCCCAAAAACTTCTATTTTTTTTTTTTTTGAGACCTACTTTTTAGTAATGAAACTAAAGTTATCTTGTGAAAAATCAGCAAGATTTATTGCATTACTTATTTCAGTAGTGGGGATAGAGATATTACTGAGGTATCTACATTCTTAGGATTGATTCCTTGGTGACCTATGACATTTACTATCGAGCAAGGGATGAAGATGTGATCAGGGATGCAAATGAAGTCATGGCTCAGACAGTTTGTTTGTTTGTGAAAGTATCTGAGCAATATGGGGGCTACTCTTATGACCTTGAACTCTCTAGTCCTATAGTCTGATCCAATGAGCTGATTTGCTTCAACAAAGTAAACTCATTTGTCTAGCCCAAGGGAAACATTTTGCCAATTTTACAGTTGGATAGTTCCTTTTAAAAAAATACATTAGTAGTTATTTCTGCATTAAGATTTGCCATAAATTAAATCTGTGCAGATTTCCAGCTGAGCTAGAATTTTGCCAAAATAATAGAGTCCTACTAATTACTATGTTAAGTAAATCTTCATCCTCTCTGTAAATAATGTAGTTGGTAATTTACTCTTCTGTAGATGTATAAATTAAGTCACCAGGAGGTTAACTAATTTTCTCAAGGTCACAGTATGTGGTGGGGTTGAAATTGAATCTACAAACCTTGGTTCCTATTTTTTAAGCTCAAAATCTCTTTCCTCGTATTTAGCTATATATAGCTAATCATACACACACACACACACACACACACACACTAACTATATTTAGAGGTAAAAACTTATATGTGTAAATAATAGCCTATATATATACACAAAAAATAACAAAAAATAACCTATTTCTAGAAATAGTTTATCTATATATCATAACACCTATATGAATGTATTATTAACAGTGTTGGGGTTCATACAACAAGATCTATTGAGTGATTATTTTATTCTAATGATCTTTAAGAATAGAAGATAAGGACGAGTTTTAGGTCAAAAAACATTTACATTCTGAAACTAAACCAGCTCTTTGTGTGACATGGTATAGGAGAAAAGTTAATTGAACTTCCCTTTTTAAGTTTTATCCTCCTTCTAGGCCTGCACTGGGCAAGAATGGCCTGTGAGTAGCTTTTCTGGGCCATACAGAATGCCTCACAGCTACTCTTTGACACTGGATGAAGACACAGAATTTCAGAGTTAGTTGTATAGGACAAATTCTTACCTTCTATATTTTGCAGGAAAATACCACCCTTAACTCAGTTATGAGAGAAAATCCAGTTGCATATTTACTATGATTGTAATCACCATCATCACCATTATGGTCTAAATGTATTTAAGCACCCATCTGTATCTCAATGTCTATGTCATTGATAATGAGAAATGAAAATGAAATAGGACAAAGGTCCTAAAATGCTTCTTTAATTCTTGCAAAATAAAGAGATGAGAGGGCTTGTTCTAACTCTCTCTCACCCTATAATAATGAAGAAAAATAAATTTCTTCCAGTTACTCATTCTAACTTTTTTTAATAAAAAGACAAAAAGTTTTAAGAATGGCAATGGGTAAAAATTGCATATAAATCATGACTTCTAAAGAGAAAATTTACAATGGCGTTTCTTAAAAACGTGGCCTCTGCACAACAGTGCAAATACATCTCAGACCAGAAAAAAGGGCCAAATCCCAAGCTAAACAACATCCACACAGGCACTGTTTTTATTCCACATATAATTTATATTTATGAAAGAAAAAAGCACATGTAAGATTCACATGGCTCAATATATTTCTCTAAACATATATTAATTCTATTCAGTTGAAAACTCATTAGTCTTTTAGGATGGTCTGGTCATGCAACTGATCCATTAACACAGATTTCATTGATTTCTTTGAAAAATCTGCACAGGAAATGACTAGGATCAAATCTTAGAAATTATGCATGTCTAAAGTAAATTTAATTTTGGAGGATGTTAATTTGCAAAGATTAAGGAGATTAAGGGGAATAAATTATTGCATGCAAAAGGAAACTTTAATTTAATTTTCTGGATGAACTGTTCTCCTGCTTGATCAATTTCTTTTTTTAGAAGATTGGCCAAAATGGATTACAAACATCAAATTTTAAGTAATACACAGTTTGCTTTCCAACTCTCTGTTTCTGTCTCTGTCTGTATCTTTCTTCCACACATACACACACATACACACAGAGCACATCTCTAATTTTCAGGTCTTGGTTGATGATTCCAGAGCAGACAACATATTAAAAGGTTTAGAAAAGACCAATAGAATATATATCTTTTATGTTATGAAGTACAAAATCTGTAAGCCAATAAAATACTAAGAGATGAATGAGTCACATCAGTACATCAAAAGAATTCTGCAAACACAAGCAAATTCATCTCTCAGTCTATGTTATTACTAAAGAGTTCTAATTTGTGATTTGTAATGAAAGGAAACATGCCAACCAGTTATAATTTCTCCGACTTATAAAAAAAGCCAAAAACCTCTCTTGACCCTGTATCCCCCTTTTGATATTGCCTTATCTCTTTTATAGCAGGCCCCTTTGAAAATGCCTGATTCTTATTCTTCCCTTTCATGCTTGAACTTGCTCCAGATTTTTGCTCTTACCATGCCATTCACAAAGTTCTTGTCAGCATCACTACTGAGCCCCTGCTTGTCAAATCAAATGGTTAATTCTCAGTCCTCTACTTACTTGATGACTGGACACAGTTGATCTCTCCCTTTTTCTTGAAGCACCTCACTTTCTTCACTTTAGAGGAAAACCACTCTCTTGGTTCTCCTGACTGGTCATTCCTTCAGGACTCTCTAATGACTTCTATTTCACTTAGAATAAAAGTCAATGTTCTTAAAATGGCCCACAAAGCACTCCGTGTTTGTCTCCCAGCCTCCTCTCCTTCTTACAACTTTTGTCTTACTACTCTGTCACTTCCTTCTCTCCTGCCATATTGGCTTTTCTCTGCTTCTGTGAGTGGGCCAGATATACTCCTACCTCTGAGCCTTTGCACTGGCTGTTCCTTCTTGTGGAATATCTACATGAACTGCTCTGTTACTTCCTCCAGATTTTTATTCATGTGATATTATATCTGTATCTGTATCTGATATTGTATCATATCTTTTTCTATATCTGATATTGTATTGTGAGTTCCCAGCCCGCTCTATGCTCCTTGTCATGCATTACTTTTTTTTCTTAGTGCTTACCACCATATGACATTACATATTTACTTTATAATTTGGCTATTATTGATCTCTTTCACAAGAATATAAGTTCTATGGTCAGAACCATCATTTTGTTCCATGCCATAGCCTCAACACTTAGCACATTTGTCACAAGGTTGGCCCCAATAAAAAGTTATTGAAAAAATGAGTAAATGAAAGAATGACTACATAAATCCATAACAACAATATTGTTTTTTAAAAGTAATTGGTGGGGGGGCGCCTGGGTGGCTCAGTGGGTTAAAGCCTCTGCCTTCGGCTCAGGTCATGATCTCAGCATCCTGGGATCAAGCCCCGCATCGGCCTCTCTGCCCAGCAGGGAGCCTGCTTCCCCCTCTCTCTCTGCCTGCCTCTCTGCCTACTTGTGATCTCTCTCTCTCTATCAAATAAATAAATAAAAATCTTAAAAAAAAAATGTTCCATTTTAAAAAAAAAAAAGGAAGTTCAGGAACACAAGATCTGTACTAAGAAAAACAAAGAGAATTAGCAGTCTAAAAATCACAAAAGCTAGGGCACCTGGGTGGCTCAGAGGTTAAGGCCTCTGCCTTCGGCTCAGGTCATGATCTCAGGGTCCTGGGATCGAGCCCCAGATCGGGCTCTCTGCTCAGTGGGGAGCCTGCTTCCCCTTCTCTCTTTGCCTGCCTCTCTGCCTACTTGTGATCTCTCTCTCTCTGTCAAATAAATAAATAAAATCTTAAAAAAAAAAAAGTTCCTTCTACAGAATTAAAAAAGCATGGTTTCTGGGGTGCCTGGGTGGCTCAGTCAATTAAGCATCCAACTCTTGATTTTGGCTTAGGTCATGATCTCAGGGTCATGAGATTGAGACCAGTGTCAGGATCTGTGCTGGTAAGGATTCTGTTTAAGATTCTCTCTCTCTCCCTCTCCCACTGCCCCTCCCCACTCTCACACACTCTCTCTCTCTCAAAAAAAAAAGTATAGTTTGTGATCTGAATTATAATGATTCATTCTTTGTCTTAAGGGGCATAGTTCTCTCTTCTTTGTTGATTGTACAAGACTGTTCACCCTAAGGAGGAAAACCAGGAAAACTGGAAAAGAAAAATGCATACAAATCTTCCTCTACTGAAACTTAAGAGAAATTTTAATGAACCGATTGTTATTATTATTAATAGAGACTGAACATTCAACTTGGTTATTCTACCTGCAATTTGGGTAGCTGCTAAGGATTAAATACTTCCAGGTTTGAGTATATTGGTTCAATAGTAAGACTAAGTGTAAAGAAAAAAGGTAAGTGAAATAAAGCTCACAAGTTAAAAACTCTTTGGAAAAGTAAAGTAACAGTAGTCATTTATCGACTCATTTATTACCACCATTTGTATGCTTTAAATCAAATCTAGAAACCTATATAAAAAAGCTGAAAAGACATAAAAACATCAAGATTCAGTTTTATGCACTTTTCCTCACACTTAACGTTTGCTCACATTCTCTCTCTCTTTTTTTAAAAGGTTTTATTTATTTAACAGAGAGAAACACAGTGAGAGAGGGAACACAAGTAGAGGGAATGGTAGCAGGAGAAGCAGGCTCCCTGCTACACAGAGAGCCCGATTTGGGGCTCGATCCCAGGACCCCGGGATCATGACCTGAGCCGAAGGCAGACGCTTAACGACTGAGCCACCCAGGCGCCCCTGCTCACACTCTTATTATATTTATTCTCATTCTTCTGTTCTTCCAGCTAATGTATAACTTAGTGTTAATTTTTTTTTTTGAGATCAAAAACTTTCAGGATATGAATCATTTCCTTCTCTGTACTACCCTATATTCCTGTGACACAGTTTTTGACCTTATTGACTTTTCCTTTTTTTTTTTTTAATTGCCTTAAAAAAAAATCTCTCCCATCAGGTTATGAGCTCTTTGGCAAACACCAAGCCTAACCTTCGTATCCCTAGCGCCTAGTGCAGTGCCTGGCACAGGGCAGTCACTCTATAAATATTTGTTGAAATAAATAGGCATACTTACAGTTATTACAGGAGGGTAAATAACTGCTACTATCTTGCTTCTGGAATGAAATACATTAATTAGCAGCTGAGTTGAATTATGTGAGGTAAATTATTATACAGTAAGTTATAATGCAGGGATTCAATCTTAACATTTTCAGCTATGTGTCCTTTGGGCTTAAGTTTTTCATATAAAATGACCACAAGAATAATTACTTACCCATAGAATTATGATAAGGAGAAGTAAGTGGGACACTACAAATAAAGTATTTTGCATGATGCCCAGAACATAGTAAACATTCAGTTTATGTTAGCTATTACTGCTGCTTCTGCTTTTGTTATTGTTACTATTATTAATTTTGGTTTGGTTTTGGTGACCTGTGCACTATATCAGTGTGTGTGTGTGTGTGTGTGTGTGTGTGTGTGTGTGTGTTCTTCTTTGTCAAGAGAGTGTCAAAAAATCACTTCAGGCTTTCAAGAAGGGAACTGAATTCTAAATCACTGAATTAGCTCTTTTGTGAGGTGTGGGTAACAAGTTCTCTGGAAACACTAAGGTTAACCACTCTGAAGACTTAAGAGGAGGTGCAGTGACACTATTGTTTGGATAAGGAGGTAGCATTGGAAATATTTTATTTGGAAGATGGTAAAGGAGAATCTGCCTGACTCTTGGTGGATCTTCAGGAGGAGGGACAGTGGACTGTGATTTTGATCTTCAAGGAGCAATATACTGTTTTTGAGAAACCGAGACCTTAAGGGGGCAGGAAGGGTACCTATTCTGAAAGGGTGGAGCTTTAGGATTTATGATCCAGGAGTCCAATTCCTGCCCTTAGCAAGTTTAGCATGGAAGATGGTCAAAGGAGCACATTGTTCCTTGCTGTGATATAGATGAACAAACATTTCAGAATGTGATATTAGAAGGAAAAAATTAGGGGTTCTTGAGTAGCTCAGTCTGTTGAGCATCTGACTCTTGATTTCGGCTCAGGTCATAGTCCTGGGGTTTTGGGATTGAGCCCCACATCGGGCTTCACCTGCACAGAGTTTGCTTGTCCCTCTCCCTCTGTTCCTCCTCCATCTCTCTCTCTCTCTCTCTCTCTCTCTCTCTCTCAAATAAATAAATAAATAAATAAAATCTTTTTTCAAAAAAAGGAAGGAAAGGCGCGCCTGGGTGGCTCAGTCGTTAAGGGTCTGCGTCCGGCTCAGGTCATGATCCCAGAGTCCCCGCATCGGGCTCCTTGCTCAGCAGGAAGCCTGCTTCTCCCGCTACCACTCCCTCTGCTTGTGTTCCCTCTCTCGCTGTGTTTCTCTCTGTCAAATAAATAAAATCTTTAAAAAAAAAAAAAAAAGGAAGGAAAAAGTTATTTCTGTAAATCGAAAGATAAACCATTTCAAAGAGTAACTGAGGAGGATTAAAACCCCAAGTAAGGCAAAATCCATGGGATCTAAATGAATGCCTTTTAGTGGAATTTTTATACCATTTTTTCATATATTTTCATTTTTCATATAAAAATATATTTTTCATATATTTTCATATTAGTCATTTTTTTAAAAAGTAATCTCTACTCCCAACATGGGTTCAAATTCATGACCCTGGGATCAAAAGTCACATGCTCTACTGACTGTACCAGCCAAGAGCCCCATTTTTAAAACCATTTTTAAGTGTACAATGACTGCAGTGGCATTAAATATACGCACAATGTTGTGCAACCATCATCATTATCCATTTCCAGAACTTTTTTATCATCTCTAACAAAAACTGTACCATTTAAGCAATAACCTCCCAAACCCCTCTCTCTCCAGCCCCTGGTAAAGTCTATTCTACTTTTCTGTCACTATAAAGTTGCCTATCTTGGGTATTTCATATAAGAGGAATTATATAGTATTTACCCTTTTGTTTTTGGATCGTCTCGCTTCGTGTAATATTTTCAAGGTTCATCCATGTTATAGCATGTATCAGAATTTTATTCCTGTTTAAGGCTAAATAATATTCTATCATATGTATCTACCACAATTTATTTATCCATTCAACTGTTGGTAATAGGTGGGTTGTTTCCATCTTTCGGCTATTGTGAATAATGCTGCTTTGAACATTGGAGGGCAAGTTCTATAGTATCTTTTTATTTTCTTTGTTGTTGTATTAGCTGCAACATGTTTTGTTATTTTAGAGTTTGCTATAGTGTTTGTTGGGCTTATATTTCTTTGGCTTATTATAGTTCAACTTCAAGTGATATTATACTAAGTCAAGTATAGTTTAAGAATCTTACAATAATGTCCTTCCTTTTCTGCTAGCCTTTGTTACTAGTTTCATGTGTTTCAATTTTTTATGTGTTATAAACCCCACAATACATTGTTACTATTGTTTGAGAAAGCAACTATCTTTTAAGATATATAAGAGATATAAATCATAAGAAAAATCTCTTATATATTTACTCATGTAAATATACTTTTGGCATGCTTCATTAATTTATACAGATCTGTATTTCTAGCTGGTGTCATTTTCCTTCTCTAGGAGAGACTTTTAACATTTGTGGTAGTGTAGATTTCTTGGTGATAAATTCTTTCAGCTTTTTAAAAATTTTTTTTTATTATTTAAGATTTTATTTATTTATTTATTTATTTATTTATTTGACACAGAGAGAGAGATCACAAGTAGGCAGAGAGGCAGGCAGAGAGAGGGGGAGAGGCAGCTCCCCACTGAGCAGAGAGCCTGATGTGGGGCTTGATCCCAGGATCTTGAGATCATGACCTGAGCCGAAGGCAGAGGCCTTAACCCACTGAGCCGCCCAGGCGCCCTGAATTCTTTCAGCTTTGTATGTCTGAAAAAGTCTTTATTTGGTCCTTGCTTATGAAAGATATTCCCACAGAGTGCAAAATTCTAGATTGATAGCTTTTTTTCTTTCAGTATTAAAAAAAAAAACAACCCATTGTTTATGTATTTGTATATTTTACATTGTATTAGTCCTGAAATCTGGTGTCATCTTTATTTTGCTTTTCTGTACATAATGTATCTTTTTTCCCCTCTCTCTTTTTAAGATTTTTCAGTTCATCACTTGTTTTGAGCAATCTGAGTATGATGTACTTTGGTAGAGTTTTCTACATGTTTCTTATGCTTGAATTTTGTTGAGCTTTTTGCATCTGTGGGGTTTATTGTTTCATCAAATTTGAAAATTTTCAATTATTTCCCATCATACTTTTTCACAAACCCTTATTTCAGGAACTCCAGTAAAAATATACATTAGTCTTCTTGAAGTCATCCCATAGCTCACTGATTCTATTTTCATTTTTTAAAAATCTTTTCGAAAAATTTCTTTGTTACCTTTTGGATAGTTTTGTTATGTCTTCAAGTTCAATAATATGTTTCTTCTGCAATGTCTAATCTACTCTTAACCTCATTCTGGGTATGTTCTAAAAATCTCAGATAGCATAGTTTTTATCTCTAAAAGTTTGATTTGATTCTTTTTTGTATCTTCCATATTTCTACTTAGCTTTTTCAACACCTAGAAGATAGTAATAATAATCCTTTCATTGTCTTTGTCTGTTAATTTAGCATCTGTGCCCATTCTGGGTTGGTGTCAATTGGTTAATTTTCTACTTATTATAGATCAGGCTTTCCTACAGTTTTGCTTGCTTGCTTCTCTGGATAACTGGGTGGTGGACATTGTGAATGTTACTGTGTTGGTATTATATATCATTGTATACCTATAAGTATTCTTGAGCTTTATTCTAGAATCCAGTTAAGTTACTTGAGAGTGATTTGACCCTTTTGGGTCTTGTTTTTAAGATTTGTTTCTGAGACCAGTATAGTATTTAGGTATAATTATTCCCCACTACTGAGGAAAGATTACCCAATGAGTAATCTACCCAAAACCTCACAGATTATGAGGTTTATCCAGTCTGGTTGGAAATATACGCTAGTCTTGGTCTTGTGTGATTGCTGGATACTTCTCTTTAATCCCCACAGATGGCTCCTTCCTGTTCAGGAATAATTTCTTCACATGTCCGCACTGAACAGTACCTTCCTAATTTCTCTAGAGGCCCCTCTGCAAATCTTTTTGTGTAGCTCTCTCCTCTCTGGCACACTGGCTGTAAACCCTACCTGCCTTGATTCTCCTTGGACTGTAAGCTCTATCTTTTCAACTCAGGTCATCACTGGGTTGTGCCTGGATACCCTCTCTTTGTGCCATGGCTTGGAAATTCTCTCAAAGTAGTAAGTCAGGGTAGTGGTAAGACTCACATCATTTGTTTCCCATCACTCAGGAATCACTATACTTAATTTTCTGATGCTCAATATTTTGAAAACTGTAGTTTAATATGTTTATATATTTTACCTTTTCCTTTCTTTCTTTCTTTCTTTGGTTGTTTTAGCCAGGAGGATAAATTAGTTTGCTATTATTCCATCTTCGCTGGAAGCAGAAGTTCCAAATTAGTTCTAAATTAAAAAAAAAAAAAAAAGTATGTCAGTGGGAGAAGAGGGAATAGTGTTAGTGGTGCTAGAATGATGGAAATGTTTGTTGCTAGAATGCTGTTCATTATGGCCGTAGAATGCTATTTTTGCCTATGGTTACCAGCTTGATCAGATGAAAAAAATATGGACTCTGCAGTTAGTGGTTTGAATTCCAGCTCTGTCACTAGCTGCATGACTTTGAACAAGTTACTTTAGTCTTCCTGAGCCCTGGTTCCTCTATCTATAAAAGAAGGAGACTAGGAATATCTAACTTATGGTGTGATTGTGAGGATTAGATGGGATGACATATGCAAATTCCCTGCTATAGAGTCTGACACAAGGTAGACTAAACCACTAAACAAATGTTTATTCCTTTCTTTATATTCATCGCTCTTACTCCCCATTCTCCCCATTTCCTCTATAAAATAATTGTTCATTTTTGTCTATTGAGGTTTTAAATAGTCTGGGAGAAGAGCAAAAGTTTTCATTATAAATTTCTTCAGGATATAGGACATAGAGTTTTTGTTCCTTTGTTCCTTTATTTCTTCGTACATCAAACGCTCACTTTACAAAAGGCAGTGTGCTGCAAACTATGAAATAAAAATATGCATAACAGAGTCCTTGTCTTCCAAGAGCTCACAGCCCAGCAAGTGCGGTGGGCAAGTAACCCACAATGTGATGAGACGGCAGGGCAGAAACACCATGTCTGTCTGTTTGCAAAAGAGAAAGTTGGCGGCTTGCTGGCTGACAGATAAAAGCAGCATGTCTGTATCCAATCTGTCTTCAGCTCCTTTTGTTGTTTACTTCTTCAATATCTGATTTATTTCAAGGCTCAGGCTCTGATCCAGCTGACCCTGTCACTGTAGAAACCGTTTGATTCTTCCTACTTAGTGTGTTCAAAAGTCACTTTGTGGTAGACCGTATCCTTAATGAGCTGACAAAGTTGGGGCCAGAGTTCCCTGAGTCACGGCATCTCATCTGGGGGACTCATTGCCTCTGGACAAGTAGTGATTACCCGAGGCACTGACTTTAGGAAAAGATGAAAGGCATCTCTTTATAAGCTCCCTTGATCTTGACACTGAAGGCCTAGATGGCATTCTCATCAAGCTTTTACCAGCTCATAACCAACCAATCAATCGGAATTTGGCAGAAAGGAAGAAAGAAGGACAAGATTCTTCTCCTTCAGGCAGAGAATTAAAACTAGCAAGTTAAAGAAGGGCACAGAACTGGGAGTGAGGAACCCCGACTTAC
Organism: Procyon lotor; assembly: GCA_028646535.1. Classification (NCBI taxonomy): domain Eukaryota; kingdom Metazoa; phylum Chordata; class Mammalia; order Carnivora; family Procyonidae; genus Procyon; species Procyon lotor. Next base: position 32,851,202 of record CM053605.1, read on the forward strand.
AGTCTAATCCTTTCATGGAAAATGGCATTAGACAACAACTACGGAGTTTTGAAATCTAGACTCTAACTGTGCAAGCAATTAATACAGTGGTACAACACATATCAGTAAGAAAGCCCAATAAAGATTTATTATCGTTTTTGTACTTTTTTTTTTTTTTAAGATTTTATTTACTTATTTGACAGAGAGAGACACAGGGAGAGAGGGAACACAAGCAGAGGGAGTGGGAGAGGGAGAAGCAGGCCTCCCGCTGAGCAGGGAGCCCGATGAAGGGTGATCCCAGGACCCTGGGATCATGACCTGGGCCAAAGGCAGACCTTAACCACTGAGCCACCCAGGTACCCCTCATTTTTGTAGTTTAATAATGTTTTACTCTTAGCAGTGCAGCGTTTGGTTTGTCTCTATGAGATCAGCAAAATGCAATCTTCCTTCTGACTAAAGGAAATTAAGTAAATAAGTGGTTTTTTCTTTAATGCTACTTTAATGGAAACAGAGGGGGAGGTGCTAACAAACAGAGAAGAAGTTTTGGTGTTTGGTGAGACAGATTAACTATCTCTAGCCCCACCTGAATGTGGGTGACTCAGGCTGCTAGTGTGTCTCTTGTGGTATCATATCCTGTCAGGAAATTACCCCACTGGCGGGAGACCCAGGGTTCAATTAACACTTTCGGGGTGGATGCAAATGGTAATTTGACCCTGCACATCTCTAAACTATGGTTTTGGAGATAAACTCCTTGAGGCGCGAGCTGGTCCTTAATATATGCGTCTTGATTGAGTGCTGGGCATCCCAATGCTACTTCAGTTTCCAAAGAGGCAGCTTAGAACAATAGCTTGACACATGGGCTTTGAAGCTGGGAGTCCCTCTCTGCCACGAACCAGGTGTGTAAGTTAATTAACCTCTCAGAGTTTCAGTTTTCTCATCTATAAAATGGGAATCACAGTTATCTCATTAGATCGATGTAAGGATTACATGAGGTAACACAAATCAGTACTTGACACAAGCTGAGGAACTACTCGTTAAGTTCAAGCAATATACGTGAAGCTAGGGCAGAGCAATGACTGTGACAATCAATAACTTAATAGGGGAGGAAGAACAAGAATTGTTTTCATTTTGCAGATGAGGAAACTGAGGTTCAGTGGGCTCCGATGCTTTGTCTCAGGCCTCATAGCTAGGAAGGAGGGGCCACTCATGACAGATCCTATGATTTTAGAGCCTACATCAGTCCGGAACTGTCTCCACGATAGGCTGCTCAAGGTGGAGAGAGGTCATGACTTATCCAGTGGGCCAAACTTGAGTCCAGAATATGGGGATAATCTCACTGCTGCTGTCCTCCCTGTTGTTCTGGGCCAAATGTTGTGTGCCATATTGAAACACGGGACTCCTAGAGATTTCCTTTGATGGTAAAATAGGGCATTGATATTTCTGTGAGTTATCATTGGCCTCTGAGCCTCAGGCACATTCAAGAACTTTCATTTTCATACTGCAACTGACATTCAGTTTCCAAACAGGAGAAACCTCTTACAGAGACCCCGGACAGTAGCCATTATCTGCTTTTAGATAAGAGCTTAGAAAAGCGACAGATGCTGACCTTTTAATCCTCATTGCATATAGCCATAAAGCTATTCTTTATGACTTAAAAAAATAGTTAGCTTCCATTGAACCAAACGTGTTAGATGATTAACATACTTATCTAAGTTTCATTACAACATCCCTGAGAGATAGTTTATTATCTCTGTTTTATGATTTTTTTTCCCCCAAGGTTATATACTGTTAAGGAACAAAAATGCAACCGAGTAAATTTAGAAATCTAATTGGCTTTATCCATGATTCATGAGTCAGACAGCATCCCATCTAACAAATAGAAGGGTACTCCAGAGGAGTTGTACAAAATGGAAGGCTTTTATAGGCAGGAGGACGTGGGGCAAGGAGGTTATTAGCAAAAGAAATAAAAGGACCGTTTTTTTAGTTGAGGTCACCTTCCTTTATGGGGAAGGGCAGGGTCTTGCAGATTACCTCGCTAGTGTTGATCTGGAAATTCCAGACTGATTGGTTTAAAATTCCACATTAGGTAGAGGCTGAACCGACAGTTCGATTAGGTATTAAGGCTTGTTGGAGCTTAACAAAAGTGACTCCATTTCCTTGATTTACTTATCATTTAAATTTAAGTTAGTTAACATACAATGCAGCACTGGTTTCAGGAGCAGAATCCATCCATTCAACACCCACATAGAACACCCAGTGCTCATCCCAGCAAGTGTGCTCCTTAATACCCGTCACCTATTTAGCCCATCCTTCCATCAGCCACCCCTCCAGCAACCCTCAGTTTGTTCTCTATATTTAAGAGTCTTTTACGGTTTGCCCCACCTCTCTGTTTTTATCTTATTTTTCCTTGTTCTTTTTTTTTTTTTTTTTAAGATGGTGGCAGTGTAGGGGCAGTGGGAGAGGGAGAGAGAAAATTTTACACTGTGGAGCTGGACACGGGGCTCAGTCTCAAAACCCTGAGATCATGACTTGAGTGAAAATCAAGAGTCGGATGCTTAACCGCCTGAGCCACCCAGGTGCCCCTCCTTTTTCCTTCTTAAGAACACTTCGCAAAGAAGGTAGGATTGGAATCTATGACTTCTTCAAAGAAGCTTCTGTCAAGCTTCTTCAAGTGTATGACAACACTGCTTTGCTCCTAGCGAGACAACACGCATATTTCATTTCTTTCATCAAAATTCAACTCAAAAAATACTTATTGAGATGTTACTCTATGTCTAGCCCTGTGCTACAGTTCTAAGCCTCTTAAAACCTTGTTATGAAATCTCAGTATTTTTTGCGTTTTCAGTTGTGCTGTTTTAGAGAAAGTCATAATTTACTTTGTTTAAAGCTACTGCCTGGCATATCTGTTACACTTGATAATTATTTTGTGGAGGTGGGAGATGTAAAGATTAAAAAATTTCATACCAGAGAAAGACCTCCATGTAGAAGATCATTAGCTCTGTATAAATGGTATGAAACAGAACATGTGATGACATGTATCTTATTAGGATAACACAGTTAAGGTGTAATACCAAGTTCTGAGCCAAAACCAGGTAGTGTAACTTTTGGACATTCTTGTATTCCTGTGAAATAACTTAAAGCTGGGCAGGGGTGGCTCATTTGGGGCCTGCTGGCCAGGTTAGGCCTACAAAGGTATTTCATCCATTCTTGGCTCCCAGTGAGAACAAGCAACATTTAGCTGTGGGCGGATGCTGATTCTGCTGGTGCTCAGGGCCTTGGCCGCACGGACCAGCTGCAGAGAGATGGGAGAGCCAGTGTGAACATGGTCTCCCAGGCCCCTGCTGGCTAGTATCCCAGGGATCCTGCCCTGGTGAAGCTCGCTCATGGACACAGGCCTGCGAGAATGGCAGGTAGTAACAGCAGAGAGGGGAGCACGGTAGTGGGACTGCTTTAGCGGACTCCCCTCCTGCTTGTGCGGGACTCCTGGTCCTTCCAAAATGACCCTTCAGTGGGTCTTTGAGAGCCCCAGGAAGGGTTCACGTGCACAGGGCAGCAGTTTCTGCCTGCTGGATGCTGCCCCCTTCAGCAGTCTGCCGTGGGTCACTCACCAAGAATCGTTGTGCTCCATCGTCCAGGAGTCGGGAATCGCCAGAGGCCACAGCTGCATCTTGCTCCGAGGCATGGTGGGAAAGAACGCCATTCTTCTGTTTGAGTTACACCTCGTTTTTGTTTGTGGGATCTTCTCCCCCTGGATCTCAGAACCTGAAACCTTGGGGAGCGAGCCCTGAGACAAAACAGAGCAACAGACATGACGCTGGGCTCAGCGAAGCTGCCCTTCTCTGATGGCCCAGCTTTGTGCTCTATTCCTCCTCTGTTAGCCTGAGCTTTTCCCTAAGCCACTGGAAGTCCCTCATGGAAACAGGTGTCTGGAGTACCTAGCTAACAGCTTGCCAGATATACCCTTGCTGTTTGAACGCCAGTAGTGGGCACAGTCTAGGTCGCAAGGAGACTCTAATACCGATATGTCCTGTGACCAAAAAAATATGGATTGAGTGCCTTACAAACAACAGACATTTATTTCTCTTAGTTCTGGTGGCTGGGAAGTTCAAGATCAAGGCACTGAGCAGTTTTGTTGTCTCCTGAGAGCCTGGTTCCCTGTTCATAGAGGGTGGTCCATGTCTCACTGTCCACATGGTGGAAGTGGGGACAGAATTCTCTGGGGTCTCTTTTATGAAGGCACCAGTCTTGTTCATGAGTGCTTTGTGGTTTCAAAAAGAGCCAACAAACTTTTAGTAGTGTTTATCTTCACTAAGGGTGATAACCTTGAAAATAAAAGTTAAAAAAGACTGGGGTGCCTGGGTGGTTCAGTGAGTTAAAGCCTCTGCATTCAGCTCAAGTCATGATCTCAGGGTCCTGGGATCAGCTCCGCATCAGGCTTTCTGCCCAGCAGGGAGCCTGCTTCCCTCTCTCTCTGCCTACCTCTCTGCCTACTTGTGATCTCTCTGTCAGTAAATAAAATCTTCAAAAAAAAAAAAAAAGTTAAAAAGACTGATACTATTAAGTAGGTGGTCTTCTCCATTCTGACCCCTGGTTTAATCACCTATCTAAGGCCCCACCTTCTAATACCATCACGCTGGGGATGAGGATTGCAACATATGCATTTTTAGAGGACAAAAACATTCAATTTGTGTAGAAAGTTGTTAATTATCAAATGCACCTATTATTGTCCTTGACTTGATACAATGCAAATAATTAGAATTCTAAGATTTTACCCAAGTTCAGAAAAGTTATTTTAGAGAAATTTCAAAACTGTAAATATGAAAAAAAAAAGGCTGTAAATTGTAATATAATATGAGGTCCAGAAATGCAAAAGAAGAGAAAAAAAGGCCTGGGTAATATGGGAAGAGTGTAGATGGGATGGAAAATATTAAAAAGGATTATATCTTGGGGGCTCCTGGCTGGCTCAGTTGGTAGGGCATGCAACTCTATCCCAGGGTCGTGAGTTCAAGCTCCACGCTGGGTGTAGAGCTTACATTAAAGAAAAATTAAAGGGATTATATTTGCAACCCATTTTAGGCTTAAAAGAGGAATTACGTCTTTGCAAAAGAGTCACAACCTAATGCACTTGTAGTTTATAAATAAAGTGTAACTTTGCATTTAGTTTAAAAAAAATCAATATGGAAGATAAAAAGCTTACACATAGGGGTGCCTGGGTGGCTCAGTGGGTTAAAGCCTCTGCCTTCGGCTCGGGTCATGATCTCAGGGTCCTGGGATCGAGCCCTGCATCGGGCTCTCTGCTCAGCGGGGAGCCTGCTTCCCCCTCTCTCTGCCTGCCTCTCTGCCTACTTGTGATCTCTCTCTGTCAAATACATAAATAAAATCTTAAAAAAAAAAAAAAAAAAAAAGCTTCCACATATAAACTATATAAGAAAACCAATTGTGATACAGAATGGAGAAGACCACGTACCTAATTGTATCAGTCTTTTTTAACTTTCATTTTCAAGGTTATCACCCTTCAGCGAAGATAAACACTACTAAAAGCTTGTCAGCTCTTTTTGAGACAGGAAAAAGGATTCGTTCCTCTGCCTGTCTCAAGGAGACAGATGTGGACATTGGTGTCCTTCCACAAAGCAGTCGATGAGTCTAATCAAGATGAAGTGGCCGCATGTTGATGGAGTATATTCAGAGGTGACGAGCAGTCTTGCAGACAGCAGTGTTTTCTGCATTATTTTGCAAACAAGACCTCAGAGAGTTTTTACAATAGGAAAAGAAAAAGAAAGCGCCAGGCCAAGGTTAGAAGTTAGGGAGGCACTGTGCCTTGAAGAGGGACGGCTAACGGATTAGGACAGAGTTTTCTTTCGCCTGAAGGGCAAGAGGCACTTTCTTTAAAAAAAGAAAAAAAGAAAACAAAAAGGAATATCTTAAACATTAATTTAGATCGTTCAGAGAATGAAATGTGCTTTAAACTGAATCAGAGTTCTTTTAAGAGATATGTTAAAATTCCCCTGTCAAAGAGTGAACTGTCTACTTCTTTGAACAGTAAGATGGTTAGAGTTGTGAAAGTTTAAAAAAATATTATCTGGTTCAATTTCCTCTTTTTTTTTTTTTTTAAAGATTTCATTTATTTATTGGACAGAGAGAGAGCACAAGTAGGCAGAGAGGTAGGCAGAGAGAGAAATGAAAGCAGGCTCCCTGCTGAGCAGAGAGCCTGATGCGGGGCTTGATCCCAGGACCTGAGCCAAAGGCAAAGGCTTAACCCACTGAGCCACCTGGGCACCCAGGCGCCCCTCCAATTTCCTCTTTTAAGAGTATAGGAAGATGAGGCCCAAAGAGAGTTAATTAACTTACTCCAAGTGACAGGGCAGAGCCAAAGCCAGCATTTCTGTACTATACTGAATGTACACTATGACATACAAAATTACAGGTGTGTGTGTGTGTGTGTGTGTGTGTGTGTGTGTGTGTGGTGGAGGGGAGCGGCTAGAATTGAGAGGGAAACAAGTCTTCAGTCACCATGTAGTGGCTGCCATTTTCTTCTTCTTTTGAAGTTCCCCTTACTGTGTAATACTTAGGTGGGGCATCCTTTCCTGAAAAAACACACAGCCACAATTTCCTCTGTGTCCTCAGTAGGACACCTCAAAAAGCCAATGCTATTCTGTGAAGAAGGGTACCTCTCTACTCTTGCTTTCTCTCTTTAAAAAAGAAAACAAAACATTTATTTATTTATTTATTTATTTATTTATTTATTTATTTATTTATTGAGGGAGAGAATGCCAGTGGGGGATGGGCAGAGAGAGAATTTCCAGCAGACTCCACGCTGAGCACAGAGCCTGACATGGGGCTTGATCCCATGACAACAAGATCACTATCCAAGCCAAAATCAAAAGTCAGATGCTTAATCAACTGAGGCACTGAAACACCCTTCTTTTCTCTTTTTTGTCTTAAACTTTGAACACCTAATGGACATTATTATTTTTTTAAAAGTAAACTCTACACCTAACATAGGCCTCAACTCACCACCCCAAGATCAATTAAAGTAATCTCTATACCTGGGGCACCTGGGTGGCTCAGTTAGTTAAGTGTCTGCCTTCAGATTAGGTCATGATCCCAGGGTCCTGGGATGAGCCTCGAATTGGGCTCCCTGCTCAGTGGAGAGTCTGCTTCTCCCTCTCCCTCTGCCTGCCACTCCCCCTGCTGGTGCTCTCTCTAAAATAAATAAAGAAAATCTTAAAAAAAATAATCTCTATACCCAACATGGGACTGAACTCACGACCCTGAGATTAAGAGTCACGTACTCCACTGACTTAGCCAGCCAGGCCCCCTGTTATTTTTTAATGTAAGGTTTTTGGCATTAACTGACATGGAACTCTGGCATCGCTACATTGGACATTTGGCAGGAAATAGAGTAGCAGGTGGAATTGGCTGTTGCTTGTTGCTTGAATGGCTTTTTTTTTTTTTTAAGATTTTATTTTTAAGTCATGGCTACACCCAAGTGGGGCTCATACCTACAACCCTGAGATCAAGAGTCACAAGTTCTATTGACTAAGCCAGCAAAGGGCCCCTTGAGTGGCTTTATTAATTTCAGTGGGTGCAAAAGGAAACCAAGGACTATAGCTGTACATCTTTCTTCTCTTGAAGAAACTTGAACACCTAAGGGAGTCAAGACTTTTGGTGAGAAATCTGCTTTGGTCTGCCAGCAATTAACACTGGAGTGGGTTAGGGAAACACTCATTGCTATTCTCTTCACTTCTTGGTTCACCACTTACTTGCCATGTGACCTGTGGGCAATTTACTTAATTCCTCAAAAACTTAGTTTCCTCATTTGTGACATAAGGATAAGAAGAGTATCTACTCAAAGATCTGTTTTGAACAGGAGGAGACAATGTGTTAAGTTACCTAGCACCATGCTGAGTCAATAAATATCAGCATTCTGCCCCTCCCAACACCTTTCCAACCCCCTGGCTCCTGGGTTGGTGCAGAGGTGGTGTCAGAAGCCAAAAGAGCTGGGGCCCAGTTGGTATTGCCAGTGTAGACACTTGTCCGCCGCTCTTCCCCTGTGTACCTTCCCCTGCAGGAAATAACCTGCTCTCAATTGTGTCTGCAAGATTGAAAGGAGTTGGAGTGATTAGAGGTTGTAAAGGTTTCTTGAAGTCAAAAAATGTTTCAAAAAGTCCGTGGCAGTTATGTGGTAGAGATTCAAGGAGATGAAATGACATGAATCATTAGGGAGTTGATTAAAGAAAAATTCATTTTTCCCTACCTGGATCTGGACTTGCACGGCTATGATTTAGGCATAGAGAATCACAATGCCACCAATGACCGGGTCACCAAGGATGCTGCAGAAGCTATAAAGAAGTACAATGCTGGTATCAAGTGTGCTACCATCACCTCCAATGAGAAGAGGGTTGAGGAGTTCAAGTTGAAACAAATGTGGAAATCACCAAATGGCACCGTCTGAAATATTCTGGGTGGCACCGTCTTCAGGAAAGCTTTTATCTGCAAAAATATCCCCCGGCTTGTGAACAGAGGGATAAAACCCATCATCATAGGTCACCATACTTAATGGGGATCAAGTAAGCCATGTTGGCATAGTTTGATTTTCCATACTCTTTTTCATGACCTTTGGCTGCTCAGTTCTGATTTATATGTTTTATTCTTTTGTGTCTAGTCCCTTTAAGCGAGGTGCAAAATGGAGAAATGTGTATGTGTATATTTGGGTATATTTAGGTAGAAATAAATGTAAACAAACTTACAGGTAAAAAACAGATATCAACATTAATATTCCCTACCATTAATTTTAGCAGGAAGCAATAGTTAGGGCAAAAGGACTGGCAAGGACAGGGAAATTATTTATTTCCTTATATTTTTGGTTGTTGGCATAGAGGCATAGAAGTGTATAGACTACTGATTGTCTAGATAATTTTGAAAATTTTAGAGGGCAGTCAGGACACAAGCAGTAAGGAAATCAGAACTGGCTTGGGGAAAGGGGACTCATGGTTACATATAAATCCAAATTTCCCCAGACTTTACCAGTTTATTATGGAAAATAAAGTGAAATTGACATTAGTGCTTAGGTTTTGCTAGCTCAGTATGCCCACTGATGGATCCAGCACTTAGATCGCTTGAAAAATTCCTTTCCCCTGTGGTTTTTAGAAGTCTTCAGAGATGTGTCACATGGCTCACAAACAAATCTGCTTTTCAGGGGAGCTGCCAGGCATTGCTGTGTCTGTGGGAGTCTTGTTTATTTCTGTAGGGCATTCTGGCATCAAGGTGTCTGCTGTAGATCCCTCCGTAGGCCTCTGCCTTTAGGGACCATAAAAATAGCTCAGGTTGAGGGACTGGGCTGAGCAGCAGAGGAAATCATGCTCTCTTCATTTCGCCCATCCTTGTTTCCTGGTTACCCTTGATGAAAAACTCTTCTTCATAGTCCCTATTACCCCTATGCAAAGAAAGTTATTTAAAATGATGTTCAGAGGGGGCGCCTGGGTGGCTCAGTGGCTCTGGGTTAAAGCCTCTGCCTTCAGCTCAGGTCATGATCTCAGGGTCCTGGGATGGAGCCCCACATCGGGCTCTCTGCTCAGCAGGGAGCCTGCTCCCCCCGCCCCCACCTGCCTCTCTGCCTACTTGTGATCTCTCTCTCTCTCTCTGTCAAATAAATAAGTAAAGTCTTTAAAAAAAAAAAGGTGTTCAGAGGTCTTGGAAGTAGCTCAGTAAAACTCCTCTCCCTACACGGCGCTTAACACACATACACACAGAAACATTCAGGCATTCTTGATATTTTTCATTTGCTTAGAGCTATAGGTCTTAAAAGACAACCTGTTTGTTTTTACTTAAACATAGGGCACAAGCACGCAGATTCAAGTAAACAGTTACATTATTTATGATTCTTGGATGACACAATTCTATTTAAACTGTAGCACCAATATACTGATGTTCTGCCTTGGAAGTAATTAAGTTTCTTGGCAGTAAAATAAATTTGGGCATGCGCTATTTCATTATCCACAAAAATTCTTACTCTAGCTCAGATTTTCCCAATGTGTTAGTTATTTAGGAAGGCATCCCAGAATATAAATTGTTTTCATATTCCGTTTCATTATCAGCTCATTTTTCAGATGTCTGTGTGAGGCACAACAGTTAAGGTATGAGATGTGGTGATAGTGTTAAAAAAATCCATTCCAAAATGAATGGAACTGTGAGAGGGAGTGCAACAGCTTTTATCTGATTGATATGGATATACAGAACAATGAACTTTACTATTATACCACTTCTCTGGAAGAACCTAACCCGTTAGCTCAAGGGGTAGAAACAAATAACCAGACAGCATCATCTAGAATATGATATCTGTGAGCTCGATATCGACCTTAAAATGGTCAGATTGTGCCCTGAACCAATAGTGATGCCACCTTCCTTTCCTTTTATGAATGGTATATAGATATACTTGTTAGAATCTTCTAAAGCCTACTTCTGTATTTAACTTTTATAGTCTATTGGGATGATGACTTCCTTTTATACTGCTCCTTTGTTTTTATTGGTTCTAAAACAAAGGTCTTAGAATATTTTAGATAAAAATAATTTTAAAATGTAATATCCCTGGGACACCTGGGTGGCGGCTTGGTAAGTATCTGCTTTTGGCTCAGGTCATGATCCCAGAGTCCTGGGATCAGGTACCACGTCAGGCTTCTAGCTCAGCGGGGCGCCTGCTTCTCCCTCTGCGCCCCCTGCTTGTGCTCTCTCTCTCTGAAAAATAAATAAATAAAATCATTTAAAAAATGTAATATCCTCATTTTCCAGAAGAGGAAACTGAAGTCTAGCAGTCCCAAGCTATAAGATGTATAGAAGATATAAAATTAATATACAAAAATAAATTTTGTTCCTATTTACTAGCAACAATAAAAAAATGGATAAAAACCAATTCTATTTAGTATACCTGAAACTAATATTACAGTGTAGGTTAACTAATTGGAATTTAAATAAAAGTTAAAAAAACACAATTCTACTCATAATACCATCAAAAAGAATAAAATACTTCTAAATTTAACAACAGAAGTGTAAGATTTGTATACAGAGAAGTACACAACATGGCTGATAGAAATTAAAGATTTAAGTAATAGAGGGTAATATTATGTTCAAGGACTGGAAGCCTCTCCCTATTGTTAAGGGGACAGTTTTTCTCAAACTGACCTATAGATACAATACAATCCCTATTAAATTTCAAGCTTTTTTTTTTGTTTTTGTAAAAATGAACAAATTCTTCCTAAAACATATGAAAATGCAAAAGATATAGAACAGCTAAAACATATTTGAAAAAGAAGAAATCTGGAAAATTTAGACTAGCCAATTTAAAAACTAACTGGAAGGGGAACTGGGTGGTTCAGACAGTTAAGCATCCAACTCTTTTTTTTTTTTTTTTTTTTTAAGCATCCAACTTTTGAATTCAGCTCAGGTCATATTCTCCAGGTTGGGGGATCAAGCCCCTCATCTGGCTTTGTGCTTAGCTGGGAGTCTGTTTGAGATTCTCTCCCTCTGCTTCCCCCCGCCAACTTGTGCTCTTTCTCTCTCTGAAAATTCATGAATAAATCTTAAGAAGAAACTAAGTAGAAAGCTAAAGTAATGAAGACATAAGGATAAACATCAACAATGGAACAGAATATAGTCCAGAAATAAACCCATACATTTATGATCAATTGATTTTCAACAAAGATGCCATGGTAATTCAATGGAGAAAGCATATTTTTTTTCTTTTCTTCTCTTTTCTTTTCTCTTCTTTCTTTCTTTTCTTTTTTTGAGAAAGCATAACCTTGTATTTTATTATTCGTTTGTTTTTTTGTTTATTTATTTAAGTAGCCTCCATTGGGCTTGGAGCCCAACACAACTGTGAGATGAAGACTTGAGCTGAGATCAAGAGTTGGACACTTGGGGCACCTGGGTGGTTCAGTGGGTTGAGCCTCTGCCTTCAGCTCAGGTCATGATCTCAGGGTCCCGCGATCAAGCCCCACATCGGGTTATCTGCTCAGCAGGGAGCCTGCTTCCCCCTCTCTCTCTCTGCCTGCCTCTCTGCCTACTTGTGATTTGTCAAAAGAAAAAAAAAAGAGTTGGACACTTAACTGACTAAGCTATCCAGGAGCCCCAAGAAAGCATAAACTTAAAAAAAAAATGATGCTAGAACTGGATATTCATACAAAACAAAATGAACTTAGACTTTCTTTTCTCACCATTAACAAAAATAGTTAACCCCCAAAAGATCATAGACTTAAATGTGAAGATTGAAACTATGAAAAAGCATAGGGAGAAATCATTTTAGCTCTGGATTAGCCAAAGATTTCTTATATATGATACTAAGAGTATTATCTATAATTAAAGAAAAAAAAAAAAGATAAACTGGACCTCAACAAAATCAAGATCCTTTACTTTTCAAAAGAATGCATTATAAAAATGAAAAGATAATCAGACTGAGAGAAAATATTGCAAATAACATACATGATTAAAAAAACCTTGCATCGAGGGGCACCTGGGTGGCTCAGTGGGTTAAGGCCTTTGCCTTCAGCTCAGGTCATGATCTCAGGGTCCTGGGTTTGAGCCCCACATCAAGCTCACTGCTCAGTGGGGAGCCTGCTTCCCCCTCTCTCTGCCTGCCTCTCTGCCTACTTGTGATCTCTCTCTCTGTCAAATAAATAAATAAAATATTAAAAAAAAACCCTTGCATCTAGAATATATATGAAACTCCAATAATACAAGAATAAAGAAACAAATGACTCAATTGAAAAACGGTTTTGAGTAGACACCTCACTGAGAAAGGTATACAAATGGCAAATAAAGTCATTGAGAAATGCAAATTTAAACAGAGGGAGATAGCATTGTGAACCAACTAGAATGATGATAATAAAGAAGACATAATACCAGTGTTGTCAAGGATGTGGAGCGACTTGAACTTCCATAATGGTGCTGGTAGGAATATAAAATGCTATAGCTACTTTGGAAAGCAATGTCACAATTTCTTAACAAGTTAAAGATTCACTTTTCTAAAATCTGCCCAAGAGAAATGACAACATATGTGCAGAAAATCTTGTCTGTAAATGTTCAGAGTTGTATTATTCGTAATACCGAAACAAACATGGAAAAAACTCTAAATGTCCATCAGCTACTCAACTCTAAACAAAATGTTATGTTGCCATTTTGCTGAGTTCCTCTCAGCAACTGAGCAATAAAAAAGAATGAACCATTGACAGATGCAGCACTAGGGATGAACCTCAAAAACATTATGAAAATGAAAGAAGCCAGATGCAAGAATTGCATAAGATTCCATTTATATGAAATTTCTAGAAAAGACAAAATTATAGTTTAAAAAAGTAGGTCAGTAGTTGTGTGGGGATTGGGATTGGTGTCAGGATAGACTGCAAATGGGCACAGGGAAACATTTTGGGATGACAGAAATTTTGTAGGACTGGACTGCAGGGATGGCTGCACAACCATATAAATTATTAGAATTCACTGAACTATAAGCATAAAATTGATGAATAATATGGTATGTAAATTATATCATAATAAAACAGTTGAAAGCATATTCGAGATGGGGATATACTGAGCATTGGTTGATTTTTTTTTACTTCCTAGTATTCATTTCACCATATTTTAGTGCCAACAGTGTAATTCTTTCCCTGTGATGTACAATCTGTGGAACTATTAAGTTACTCTCTGCTCCCCAAGCCAAGGGGTAGGCAGTTAGTATTCCCTTTTGTAAGAGAGAAAATTCTACTTCAAACTTTCATAAGAAAAAACAAAGTAAGTAGTTGGCAGTATTTGAAACCTACATATAATTAGATTCAGCTTTGGTGGTGGTGGTGGTTGTGGGGGTGGGGCATAAGGAAAGTCTCCCTGGAAACTTGACCAGAAACTGATCCACTTTGAGTTTTCTTTCTTTGGTGACATGTTGAGCTCCTAGTCAGTTTTACATGCCATAGTGAGGCACTGTTGGATGGGGACATTTGGATATATAATGTAAAGAAGCTGATACGAGGTTACTGGGAAGCTAAAGGGTTGGACTAGGGTGGCTAGCCCTTGATTTTGGCTGCTTCCCACTTTTGGTACTGTTGAATTTCTTAGGAATAGTCTCTTTCTGTTTTGGAAAATGGGAATGAGGTGAGCATATGATTCTAGTTAAGCTAATTAGATGTTTTGTTCAATAAATGGGAAACTTGAGTAGACTACAGAGAAGACTGTAATTGGTTTGGACAAATTCATTCAAGAGAGGGTGCCCTGCTGACTCCTGGAGCTCCCTTGGATCTGAGTGTTCAACATTCCTATCAATTATATAAACTATAGCAAGTATTTCTAATAAATTGTTTTTGCATAAGTCAGATTTAGTGAATTAGCAGCAGGCATTATTAAAATGAAACAGCAATTCTATTTTTTTAAACGGCAATTCTCTTGATAGAAATATGAACAAAAATAGATAATTGATGAAAAAATATGTTGGAAATTCTGCTATTGTTTTTGGTTATCGACCACTTTTGTGTTTGTCCTTCATGAGCATGTGCAAGAATGTGTATCTGTGTGCAGATGCACAATTATCATAGGTCAAGAGTGTAACTTTGAAGATAGAAAGGGGGCACAGTGAGAGGCACTTGGGTGGCTCATTGGTTAAGTGACTCTTGGTTTTGGTTTAGGTTGTGATCTTAGAGTTGTGAGATTGAACTCCGTGCTTGTGGAGTCTGCTTGGAATTCTCTCTCTCTCTCTCTCTCCACCCCCCTCTAAAATAAATAAATAAAATTTAAAAAAAGGGGGGGAAAGGGCACAGTGAGAATATCAGCAGGTAGTGCGAACCCTTTTAATACTCTGTGCATTGTGAGCCTAGAAGGTGTAGTTTGAAAGAACAAGCTTTATAGAGTTGTGGAAGTAGAATAACAGAAACCCCCCCTTCGAAGAAGGAAAGTCAGATATGTTAGTTTGCTTTATGCAAGGAATCCACTTTAATGAAAGAGGAATTGTGGGGCCAAGGAGGCCTAAAAGCACTCTATGTTGATTCAAACCTTATGTTGTTAATTGCTTCTCTTTGATGATAAAGAAAACTATGAGAACAGAATTTATAAGCCCAAAGATCTAAACAAAAGACTTGCCCTCTAACACATCATGTTGAGTTGACCTTTCAAGTAAGACTAAAACTTGGTTCTGCTCAATAGTAATAGGCAGATTTCTGGGATGTGTTTCCATTCATTGTCAAAAACCAGATTCTCCTGCTCTCATACTGTTTTATCAGCCAACACAAACCTTTGTGTTGTTAAAATCTTGAAACATATTTGGCTAATTATGGGAGGACAGAAAGCATGACTGGCACAGAAGAGAAATGATGGTCCTGAAAGTGTACTTAGCTTTCTCCAGAAAGCTTAACCAAACTTAAAATTTATTTAAATGAAGTTCTTGGTTTTATTTACTATCTATATACATTCAGAATAGGCTTTTTTTTTTTTTTTTTTTTAAAAGGATGATTTTCTTATTCCACTGTCTCCTTTGGCCAAAACAAACATAGAATAAAAGTGCTTCTGACTATTTCTAAATCCAAAAGTAATCTTCACTTTGTTTGTGCTTCTATATATGTAATCCTTGCCCCTCTGTGGCAGGTGATGGAGTTATTTGCTAATTTTCTTCCTACCAGATGAGAGGAAGTGGAGGTGGGACCCTAGAGCAGAGCTCAGAGACCAGTAGGCCACGTTTATTATGTCAATAATAGAATAATTGATGTATTTTTCATATGATACTTAATGAATTATAAAGTCATTTCTAAAAAAAAAATAAAGTCACTTCTATTCTGTCATCACTGATGAGATTTCACAGAACAATAGATTTGCAGTTGGAATTGCAAGGACCAGAGGAATCTTGGAGTTGGAATATTAACTGCATTTTATTTTTTTATTTTTTTTATTTTTTATTTTTTTTTAAAGATTTTATTTATTTGACAGAGAGAAACACAGCGAGAGAGGG
>CM053605.1:32867253-32905188 GCA_028646535.1 Procyon lotor
TGGGCCACCCAGGCCCCCCTATTAACTCCATTTTAAACCATAGTCATTAGTTGCCTATTGTTTGAAAACATCTAGCATATGATTATTTAACAATACCTAAAAAAATAGCTGGATAATTTAAGTGGGGTTGTAGAAGTGTCAGTATCAGTAACTTGGTTTTGTTTTGTTTTTTATTATAGAGAGGGACATATCAGTAAACTTTAACTACAGTCCTCTTTCTAGACTAGCATATTCCCAATTATAAATAAAAAGAAGCTGAAATATTTAAGTTCTCTTGTTATGATGAAGAGGTGAATAATAATTCTCATATGGGTTTTGTGACAAAATATAGCTCCTACCTGAGCCCTGCCATTAATCTTAAACCAAGAGATATACTTCTATGAAGTGTCAAATCACTGGCTCTGAATCACATTCTATCCAATATTCCTCCATGTAACCAGCTGTCGTCCTCAGTAACAGGTAGGAGGTCCTGTTAATGTTAAAGAAATGTCCTACTTTCACTTTATTCCTGCCAGAGAGCTCCAGCTTGAGAGTCTGTTTAAGACTCAAGGGCATAATAGGGAGTCTGGTTTATATAAAATAAAGAGATAAAATTCTTGCTTTGTTTCTTCCCTTTCCTCACCCTCAACTTGTCCTCTAACACATCCTTATTCCTCTCCTAGTCCAGTGATGTTTGCTAGAAGTCTCACCTTAGTGTCCTGTCTCATATCATTCAACCTTATTATCATCCTGGCCTCATTAATGGGGTCATGCAGAGGTTTCATCTGCACAGAGAGAGGAGTGAGTCTCCTGAGGTAGCTCTTCTCTTGAGAATTCCGATTAACCTATTATCTTGATCCATCTTCCTATGTGGTCATTGGGTGTGACCATAGATGCTGATCAGTTCTTTCTGCACTTGGTATAGTTCCTATTTTTTTAAGGGAGGGTTACTCTCAATTCCCCACATCTAGTATTTCCTCTTAAACAGATAAGTACAGAACTGTAATTTTTTGGTTCCATACACTAAACATATGAAACAGGACGTCTCTGTATATCTGAGGAGAAGTAAAAACTCGTATTTTGTGATTGGATATCTACCTATGTATGTTAACCATAATCACCATTATAATTTTTTCGTTTGTCAAGAGAACAAATATTCTATGAAGGTATCTTCACTGAAGATTGAAAATATATAAATAATTAAGAAGAAGGATAGGCACTGTTGTTTGATGGTTTTAATGTTGTATCTCCTGGATTCATGTAACAAACTAGATAACTTGCCAAGGTTGCTTTCACCTTTATAATGACACAAAACAGATGTTACTTTCTGGTTTTAAATAAGAATAAGACTCCAGCACTGCTGCAAATAAGGTTTTAGTTTAATTTTATCAGACTAAGTTACTTTAATCTTTTTTGGTGGCCTGAGGTTTCACAAAGGGAAACGTAGAGTGCATAATTTTCTATATGTTATTAAAAGATATTTGAAAAGCTGATAGCATTAAACAGGTCAAGAGATAACAGGAGGACAAAAAATAAGTGGGAAAATGCTGTAGGGAAAAGAAAGACATTGGCAGGAACTTGCATGCTATTTTCAGTGTATACTGTGGTCTCAAAGATGATTACATTTCCTTAATAGGGGCTTCCCAGGTCCTATTGAGTTCAGGACAGGGCAATTTATTCTAATGAACAAGAAAGAAAAAAAGCATAAAAGTTGCTGTTATTCAGTCATTTGGGAGAGAAGACCATATTTTCAGTTTCTCCAATTCTTGACCGAATGTTATACATCTGATTTAACATATCAACTTGAGAATTGTAGTTATCTAAATCATTTTCATCTCTTGGCACCTGGCCTTTTATTCTCTCCTCCTCAGTTCCTTGCTCTAATTCTTTTTAAACTTCTCACTTCCCTTTGTTTATGTGTTGACTTCATTTTTGGAATGAATTGAGATTTGTCTGAAGCAGCTCTAACTTGATGTTTAACTTTCGTGAGAGTCTGGCACTGGGTTTGACCCTTTGATGTCTCTGGAAGAACCTTCCAAATGCCATTATTGCAGTGTTGGGAAGACCTTCTGCCTCCTATGCCTTTCTTTCCAACTCATTTTTCCCTTACTTAATTGCTAATGCCTGAGATTTCATCCTTCGAATTTTGCTTCAACTGATATTAAAGTGCAGACACTCCTGGGAAGATTCAGTCACTCACACTTTATTGTGAATGAGGCACAGGGGCTGGACTTTGATAAAGAGGCAGAGATTAAGGACTAGAGAGCTCTGGCAATGGGCACAGCTGCAATTGCCACAGTGATGTTACAACTGCTGAATACAGTCTCATCTGCTACTCACCAGCTCTGTTAACATGGAGTCACTTCGGGGATGCCTGGGTGGCTCAGCCAGTTAAGCGTCTGCCTTTGGCTTGGGTCATAATCCAGGGGTCCTGGGATTGAGTCCCAGAGGGCTCCTTGGAATCTGCTTCTCCCTTTCCTTCTGCCTGCAGCTCCCCCTGCAGCTCTCCCTCCCCCTTGTGTGGTCACTCTCTCTCTGACAAATGAGTGAATGTAATCTTAAAATGAAACATGGAGTCACTTTGCTCACCTGAACCTCAGTAATCACATACAAAACGTGGAGTAATAATGCTTGTCTGGTTTACCTAACAAGATTATTTGGAGGCTCAATGACAGTGTATGTGTCACAAAAGATTCGCAAACTGCGAAATGCTCTGTGAAGTAAAGATATTAAAAGACATTACCAAAAGGGAAAGGCAATGTGGTCAAGGCAATGTGTACTGAGGCCACAACTGAGGTGGATCGGGGTGCCACTTTGTCCAGGATTCATATATTGCCTTCCTGTATATCATCGTGTTAAAGGAAGCCACTTTTCTTTTCTCTTTGCTTTTCTTCTCCAGACCAGTCCATTTTGGGGAGGGTGAGACAATATGGCTATCGAAACACAAGTAATCCTTCCCCTTAAAGGTTTATTTTTGCTTAGAACCTGAGTCTTCAAAAAGAGAGAATTATTTAGGTTTGTGGAAAGCAGTAATTCTTTAGGAACACGTTTATTGAAGGTCAAACCAGGATGAGAATTGGTAAAGTAATATAGCAAAATGGAGTGGTATGATAATTCAAAGAATGCTCTAACAGCTTCCAATGAAGAAGCCATCATTCAAACATGATCGGGCTGCAAATGTATTATTCTCCTTTTTTCTTGTTCAACACAACCATTAAGCACTGATAAATGAATAAACGCCTGCTACCGCACAGCCACAAGCACCAGATAGAGCCGTCCATGTGTAATAGGCAGAATAATACACCGGGAGAACCCACATCTTCACTCCTGAACCTGTTGAGATGCTACGTCACATGGCAAAAAGTCTGCGCAAATGTACTCAGGCCAGGGAAATGCTCCTGCATTACTCCTGTCTGCCCAATCTAATCACATGAGCCCTTGAACTCAGAGAACTTTCTCCAGCTGGAGTCAGAAGAGTGCCGCAGCGGTCGGAGGCATTGGAAGCTTGGGAAGGATTTGACATGTCATTTCCGGCTCTGACATGCAAGGGATCATCAGCAAGGAACAAAGGTGGGCCTTTAACACGGGAGGGTGATCTCTAAGTAGACAGCAAACCAAGAAATAGGGACCTACAACCGCAAGGAACTGGATTCTGCCAATAATCTGAAATCTGAACGGGCAGGGCAGTAAAGTCTTCCCAGAGCATCCAGGAAAAGAGTCCAGCTGGCAGACGCTTTTTTGGTCTGGTAAAATTGGGAGCAGAGAAACCAGCTGAGATAACCTTGCATTCTTACCCACGGAAACTGAGAGTTAAGCCACTGATTTTTTGGTAACTAGTTATGGTGGCAACAGAAAATGAATATACCATGTGAGAGGCAGCTGGACGGCAAAACAGTGTTTGTTGTTTCAAATGGCCACCATATGATTTTCCTTTTGGCCTTTATATTTGAATCATCATTTTTTTTTTTTTTCTGATGATAGCATCTGAACACCTAACACATGACTCTTTCTTCTTAAGGTTTATTTATTTCAGTAATCTCTACACCCAGTTTGGGGCTCATATTCACGACCTCGAGATCAAGAGTCGCATGCTCTTCTGACTGAGCCAGCCCCAGCACATGACTCTTTAAATCAGCAGATACCCTAGTTTCAGATGTTCTAGACTAAGTCTGAATTCCTTTGGTTTTTAGTAATTCCTCCTGAGGTCCCTCATGGTGAATTTGGTATACAGTTTTCTCTCTATACATAGAATGTTTAAAAAGTTGAGATATAACATACATTCAATAAAATGTTCTATTAACTGTATAGCTTGATTTAAGTTTTCATATGTCGACACCTACAGACCTCTACCTAGAATGGAGCGATGGGATATTTCTATCACTTCAGTGGGTGTCCCTGCATCCTTCATGACCTTCCCTAGTCAATACTTGCCTCACCAGAGTCATCTGTTATTCTGACTTCTTCTTTTTTTTTTTTTTTTAAGATTATTTATTTATTTATTTGACAGAGAGAGAGAGAGATCACAAGTGAGAGGCAGGCAGAGAGAGAGGGGGAAGCAGGCTCCTTGGTGAGCAGAGAGCCCGATGTGGGACTCGATCCCAGGACCCTGAGATCATGACCTGAGCAGAAAGCAGAGGCTTTAACCCACTGAGCCACCCAGGCACCCCTGTTATTCTGACTTCTATCAGCATTGTTTAGGTGTTCCCACTGAAATTCATGTAAATGGAATCATACAGAATGTGGCTTTAATGTCTGGCTACTTAGCTTAGCATGTTTTTGATATTTATTCATGTTGTTGTGATATTAATGATTCATTCTTTTTTTTATAGTACTGTAGAGTATTCTACTATATTTTACTATATGCATATATTTATGAATGGTCTCCCATGATGGTTATTTGGGTTGTTCCCAATATGAGCTATTATGGATAAAGTTATCATGAACCTTCTTGTACCTGTTCTTTTTTTTTTTTTTTTTGGTGGATATCTATACTCACTTTTCTTCGGTACATAACTGTGAATGGAATTTTTGGGTTATAAGGTAGATTAACCTATATTTTGTCGGGTTATTCCAAACTCATGCTTCAAAATTGGTGAATTATGTCTAGCCATTTTCATGGGATGTATTATTAGAAATAATTTTATTTTTACAAATAAGCCAAGAACCTATAGGTATCATGACATACGTATGCTGTCTGCATGTAAGTAGAATTCAATTTTTTTTTAAAGCACCTACTCAGAAGAGCTGTGATTTAAAACAAAGCAGTTATATAGGGGAGTTTGATTTTTCAAAACTTAGAATACTTCACTAAAGACAATTTTATTTCTCTCTGTATTACATTTGGCTTTGCAGCATTTTCTGCTCTACTCATCTTAAGACCTATGCTTCTTATTTTGTGAACTTTCTTTATCACTGGACATCATTCTCAGCATGAGGAAGTATAGCATGAGTTCATGATTTCGCCAAAATAGCGATTTTCCCTTCCCTATTTCTGATTGTTAAGGAGCCCAAACCTCTGTTTTGGAAAGAGGCTAATAGGTGCTCTGGGCCTTTGGAAAAGAGAGGTTGCTTTTACATCAGGCAGTTTGACTGGGCCTCTGAGAAGCCTCAGAGCACAAGTCATGGGCAACATGTGAGCAGCTGGTCATAGACACATTTTAGTCACAAGACTGCAGTTAATGTAGTTCTCCATTCAGGTGATGTGAGGTGCTCCTTCAGAGGGTCTCCTCTGGACTATGGATTGGCTCTCAAGCATTGGCCATCCCGCCAGAGATTTCTCCAGACTCTTAGTGCTAGCTCTGCTTCTTTCCATGGGCCTCCCAGGTCTTCAGGGCTTGCTCCATCCCCGCCCCAACTTCTCACATCTTCTACTTTCTTTATAATTTTTCTGTTGTAAAAGAAACTCTAGGTTTTACTTCCTTCAACCTTCCCTTTTGATTCTTTGGCAACATTTGGAAGTCAAAAAATACACACTGCTAATTATTTTCAAGGAAAAGAGTATGTGTGTACAGAGGAGAAGAAAAGCAGAAATATTGCTATTTCAATTTTGTCATGTGTTAGAGTTCTCCTGAGGAAAAGTATATAGATGGTTGATCATAAGGAATTAGTTCATAAAGTTATGGAGGCTGACAAACCCAAAATCTGCAGTGTGGGCTGGCAGACTGGAGACCCAGGAGAGTCCATGGTACAGTTTCAGTTCCAAGACAGTCTGTTGAACAGCCAATAATATAATCTTCTACATTGCTCTTTCTTGAGGAAGCTAGACTTTTTGTTCTATTTAAGTATTTAACTGATTGGATGGGTCCCACCCACATTATGGAGGGCAAGCTGATTTAATAAAAATTTACTGACTTAGGGGCGCCTGGGTGGCTCAGTCGTTAAGTGTCTGCCTTAAGCTCAGGTCATGATCCCAGCGTCCTGGGATCGAGTCCTGCATTGTGCTCCTTGCTCGGTAGGAAGCCTGCTTCTCTCACTACCATTCCCTCTGCTTGTGTTCCCTCTCTTGCTGTGTTTCTCTCTGTCAAATAAATAAAATCTTTAAAAAAAAAATTACTGACTTAGGTTGTTAAACTCATCCAAAACATACCTTGAGTTGACAAATAAAATTAACCATCACATGTCATTACATTCATGATCTCCAGGAACACACTGCAGCTAAACTGGGCTCTATCAATGCCCCGCTAGTATAAACTTTCTCATTTTAGGGGAAAGACCACACTGCGGATTAAGATGATACGAATTTGAATCCCCATGATCCTTGGTAGCTGTATTTTTTTGTTTTGGAAAGATCTTTAGCTTCAGTTATCACAGAGTAGTGGTTCTCAACTGTGGCAATTTGTCCCTCCTTTTACCTCCCCAGGAAATGTTTCATAATGTCTGAAAATAGTTTTGCTTGTTACAATCCAGGTGGGGGTGGGAGGAGTTGTACCTGCATCTGGTGGGTAGAGGTCAGGGATGCTGCTAAACATCCCACATGCACAGAACAGGTTCCCAACAACAAAGAATCATCTGGCACAAAATGTCAGTAGTGCTGAGGTTGTGAAAGCTTTAGCTAGAGGCAAGGTGATCAAGCTAGGATAGAATAAAGTTGGAGAAGACTGGAAAATAGAAAGGTTAGAAGACAAAATAACCTATAAAATGGCACTTAAATTTCAAAAGAAAATATGAGAACACCTGATCTAGTGGTTTTGTTTTGTTTTGTTCTGTTTTCCAATTTCTAAATAGAATGTTAGGTAGGTAATAGTATAAGTTGAAAAAAGCATTGTTGGAAGTTAAGCTATTATTGAGAGGAAAGAGAAAAGAGCACAGGTTACTAAGAACATAAGCAAACCACATTAAGTATTTTATTAAATTTCTCCCTCATGTCATCGGCCCATAGGACACCACTAAGGTTTGATGCCCTGTGGTGGCATGGTGAAGGTGATATCACTGTAAGCAAGTGTCACAGGTCAAAGGAGGTGGGTGAACTGTGGTTAAGAAACCTAAGAATACTTTGTAAAAATATGTAAAAGGATAACTACAGTATGACTTACAAAATGTCTTAAAGTAATAGATTACTATTTTGTTAGTTCATAATTTATTCTGGCAGTCTGTTTAACCATATGCACAGTCTCCTGAATATGATTTAAATGTTAAATCCTAATTATGAAACTCTAATTCAAAACAATTTTAAGCAAGGCTGTTGAGAATTAATGTGAATGCAAATCATGAAGTCACTCTCATTAGGGAAATGCACACTAATTTTAATTTCGGACCAGGTGTAAGCTTCCCTGAACTAATAACAAGTAGACCTAAATTAAAAATAAAAATAGCCAAAACTTTAAAAAGATTATATTCTGCCAATTTAAGTTATCTAGGAATAGGCAATAGCTACCTAATCTTTCTTCATTTTTTAAAAGATTTTAATTTTAATTTTTTAATTTTTTTAAAGATTTTATTCATTCATTTTGAGAGAGAGAGAAAGATTGAGAGAGAGAGGTGGGACAGAAGTAGAGGGAGAGGGACAAGGAGGCTCCATGCTGAGTGTGGAACACTCAACATGAGGCTCCATCCCACACACTGAGTTCATGAACCAAGCCGAAACCAAGAGTCAGATGGCCAACTGACTGAACCACCCAGGCACCCCTAAAGATTTTTATTTTTAAGTAATCTCTATATATATAGGTAAGGTAAGCCTGGAATTTACGATCTTGAGATCAAGAGTAACATGCTTTACTGACTAAACCAGGCAGGCACCCCTACCTAATCTCTTTATAAATGATTCTGAGATAATTTAAACATATATGGATTATTGAGGGCCTTCTAAATGTTTAGGACTGATTTTATTGGCTTTTTTAGTTTTTTGCCTTGTTTCAATAGCTTCTTTTGTACATACTGGGTTATTGTAGTCAACTAACTCAGTCAGTGTGCTGTGAGGGTCACCACAGATGCCCCTTTGTTTAAATTAATCAGCCTCTGAACAAGAAGGAAGACAATTAATTCTATTGACTGAGTTGAAAAGAAAAATGAATATATCAAAGCAAGTGTAAAATTCTTTTCAGTTGGCATACACAGTGAATGTAGCTAATAACCTTTTGAGTTTTCTGTCAAGCAGATTAATATATCTCTTTATCCAGTATAGTCAATATTATAATATTGTTGAATCATTCATTCATTAGTCATCCACCTACCATTTATTGAAACCTTAAATTTGTGTTTAGTCATGGCACTCTGAATTAATTTCGGACCAGTCTAGTGGGAAAGATTCACATTACAAGGTGCAATAATAACTTTCATTCTATGAGATAGGTATTAGTGGCAGCGACCTGAATGAGATGGAAAGCTAGCCTGGGGCAAGAAGAATATGCTCATAAATCCCTAAGGACATGGGGTTTAGTTTGAGAGATGAGTGTTACTTTGTTAGAGTGGTAGCAGTGCAGTAATGGGAAATGGTCTTTTCTGGATATATTTTAAAGGTAGAGCTAACGGGTTTGTGGGATGAAATCAAAAGAGAATGGTTAAGAATGATTTTGAACTTTTAGCAAAAACAAGTAGGTTGGAGTTGCTGTTTACTGACATTGAGAAGTAGTTTGGGAAGCAAATGTATTAGGTTTTGGACATGATGTGTGACATAACAATTAGATTTTCTACTGGAGATTGGAAAAGGTACTTGGGACAAAATAAGCTTGGCATTCAGGGGAATAATCTGCATTGGGAATTTACACTTGGAAATCTCAAGCACATAGATGGTATTTAAAGCCATAAAATTGGGATAATTCCCTAATGAGCAAATGCAGAGAGCCAAGAGGAGAAAGGGGCTTGCAAAGTAATATGTAGAGGCTGAGTAGATGAAGAGGGATCAGCAAAGAAGACTGAGAAGGAGGACTATGAAGGTAGGAAGAGAATCTCAAGAGGGTGAGCTACCCAGGATTTCAAGTGAAGACAATGTTGTGAGAAGGGAACAGTGGCCTCGGTCAGAGGCACCTGGCAGGTTTAGTAATATGAAGACTGAGAATTAACCACTGAGCCTGGCAATGTGGATGTCACTGTAACCCTGACAAGAGCAGCTTTGATTGGAGGTTTGGGATAAAAACCTGACTAAAGTAGGTTCAGGAGAAAACGGAAGGTGAAGAAATGGAGAAAACACATATAACCAGCTTTTTGAAGATGTTTCCCGAAGAGGAAGCAGAGAAATGGGGCAGTAGCTAGAAGGCTGGAAGTAGCTAGAGAAAGAAGTAGGGTTGGGTTTTCTTTTTTTAGTAAAGAATGGAGATATTTTCACATGTTTATATGGTGGTGGTAACACTGCAGCAGAGAAAGGGGAAAAAATAATGCAGAAGCAGGAGGGGCCATTCTAGAGAGAAGTCCTTGAGAAGATGGGTTTTACTGCACAGATGGAGAAAGTGGCCTCCCTGGGAGCAAAAATAGTTCACCTGCTGGAACATGAGCAGAAGCAAAGTGATGGGTGTGTGTAGCCTGGCTGGTAGACTGGAGAGTGGGAACATGTTTTATACTCTGTAAGGGCAAGCATATGGAGCAGGATCCTTTCCTTCCACCTTGGTGGACTGTAATTGTATATATGTTCTGTATTTTCCCGGAAGCCTAGAATGTTCTCAACCCTGGCTGCATTTTAGAATCCCATGGAGAGCTTTTGAAGAAATACAAATTCCTAGCCCCCCCCTCGCCCACTCTGGAATTAATCAGTCTGGATATCAATATTAAAAAAAAAAAAAATCTCTCTGAGCCATTGACAACCACTGGACTAGATGATATAATATTTTGTGTATAGTGAGTGCTTGGAAAATTGAGTGATTTTGTGTGACGGTGGCATCAGCACTGTAAGAAATAGGACTCTGATATTTTAGGAAGATAAGATCATGCTGCTACAGACTGAGTTCTCAAGGAAGCAGACCCTGAGACCCAGGTTAGTGTGCATGTGTTCCCTGTGGAAGGAGAGGGTGCAGCATTGAGCTGAGGGGAAGTCAAGCGGCAAAGCAGCCCCATGACTAGCTCTGCAGACCCCGTGGAGAGACTTGGAGCTCAAATGCTCTGTCGGTGATCCTGAATTGGAATGAAACGACCAGCAGACATAGATCGACCCATCATCTGATATGGATCTCCCCAGGAAGGGTTTGACCCAGGCGAGGGGGCTCTCTGCAGCTGGGGCTGACCATAAAGGAGCTGACAGCTGAAAAGCTCTCCCTGGCCTGGGAACTCTGGAGACAGCATCGCAGGGTCCTCCACATATGCTAACACCACAGGTCTACATACCTGGTTCTGGTCTATGAAACAGGCTGGCTGGAGGACATGAGTGGCTCCCATGAGTCCCAGGAGGCTCATCCGGAATGAGTCTTTCTGAGAAATATGTTTAGCTTTTTGAATCAATATTGTAATTTTTCTTAAATTTTTGTTACACGCATACACAAACATCGTTCACAAACCAACATTCTCCTACAATTGCAACTGAAGAAATATTAGTTTATAAGTACACAGTTCCTGGCTATGCTCAGCTCCACTTCCTGTGGTGTGTTCTCTGATAACAGAAGTATTGAAATTGTGGGGAAATTTTAGATGATTTTTTTCTTCCTGTCAGTTAATTTACATTTTAAATGCGTAACAATTTAAAAGTATAAAAACAAGTAGGAAGATGGATCAGTGCTCAAAAACAGGATGCTTGAAATCACTGGCAATGTTTATGGTAATGAGGAAAGTTAAGAACCACCTGATAGCGAGGAAGCCTGTTTGTCCCTGAGGCACCGGTGAGGGCAGCAAAGACGAGAGCACCGCTCCGACCACAACTAGAAAAAGGCACAGAGAAACCAAGTGAAACGAGATATTAAGAGAGATAGATGTTTATTTGAAATTTAGAGCTTGTGATTGAGGAGATGCAAATGTCTAAAATATGGTGTCTCTTGTAGCCATTACTGTTATAATGATATTTTAAAAAGTACACATTTTGAAGGAAAAAAAAATCACAAGTCTTGCAGCTAAATAGAGCCATCATAGCCAGTAGCAATATAATGAAAAGCATAATCCCCATGCAAATGAAGACTTGCTTGATGGTCCCCTTGAGGCTAAATAAACGGAGGGCCCCTGCCTCATTGAGATGAAGCATTGAAAGGCTTCCTTTGAAAGCGGATGCTATCTTTGGGAAAGGAGGGAGAGGGAAGAAAAGCCCTCAGAGAAAGGTATACTTTCAATTGGCTGATATTTACTTAAAAAGAGACTGTTTTAAGCAACAATATGTCTGTCATCTTTACTTGGCAAATTTAAATGCATCCTCTCCCTCCTTCCATCAGTGGACTTGGGTCTCATAATTCAATTTGTCATTCAATTTTAATTCTTTTAGAAATTAAGACTACTTATATTACTCTTCTGTGTATATAGTATATTAATTTTTTCATGTTGCAAATATATTATTTATTTTACTGAAAAAAGAGTGATTCTCAAAGTGAGTTTAAATATTTAGCACATATTTTTATGTGATGAAAATTACAATATTTATGATAAAATAAAGAACACCATCTGCCATTTTTATCTGGTAGAAAATGATTGAACAATTTCACCTTCGAGAGTGAAAGACATTATATTCTTGGCCATACAGACACCAAAGATCCCACTCCTTAGCAAACTGGTACAGTTATAAAAATATCCAACAATAAGGACCTAAAATTATTTTTTACTCACCACCACTTTTGGTAACATTCTGGTAATGATTATTCTGACACAGCTCATAAAAGAATTAAAAAACAAAAATGTTGCCATTTGTATCCACACACTTTTGTGAATCTCAGTTCTCAAAATATTATGACACTTATACCCAGAAGAGAAACTTATTGGGTGTCAAATCTGATATGTACAGCAGCAACAGTCTTTCATGCAACAGGATTTTCCCAAATTGTTAGTAATTTCATTAGTGATGTATTCATGCAATAGCTTCTCACCCATTAATCAATGAGGAAGGTAGGAAACTTTCCTTGTTTTCTCTGATAGCAAGAAAATTTAAACCTCTATGTATTAGTAGAAATTTGGTTGTATCATGTAGAGGATAACAACGTTCATACATATTTTAAAGATAAGAAAACATTCCAAATTAATTTCCAACTTGTTTAGTTTTAAGTTAAAACCCCCAAACTTTTTAGGAATAGCTCTCTAGCCTCTACTGTTAGTAGTCTTTTGATAGGGAAGTTTGAGAAACA
This sequence comes from Procyon lotor, assembly GCA_028646535.1. Taxonomy (NCBI): domain Eukaryota; kingdom Metazoa; phylum Chordata; class Mammalia; order Carnivora; family Procyonidae; genus Procyon; species Procyon lotor. The sequence goes on from CM053605.1 coordinate 32,879,910, forward strand.
CTGATATGGACAAATGGGGTCCAGCAGATATTTTTTTTTAATAGGCTATTTATTTATTTTTTATCTTTTTATTTTATTTTTTTAAAGATTTTATTTATTTATTTGACAGAGAGAGAGAGATCACAAGTAGGCAGAGAGGCAGGCAGAGAGAAAGGGGGAAGCAGGCTCCCTGCTGAGCACAGAGCCCAATGTGGGGCTTAATCCCAGGACCCCGAGATCATGACCTGAGCTGAAGACAGAGGCTTTAACACACTGAGCCACCCAGGCGCCCCAAATAGGCCATTTTTTTAGAGCAGTTTTAGGTTCACGACAAAATTGAGCAGAATGTACAGAGATTTCCCATAGAACCCCACCCCCCGCTCCCACACTCACATAGCCTTCCCCAAGATCAATATCCTCCACTCAGTAACACATTTGTTACAATTAACAAACCTATATTGACACATCATTATTGCCCAATATCTCTAAGTTATAATAAGTTTCATTCTTGGTGTTGTACATCCTATGGTTTGGGACAAATTTATGTGTTTGGGAAGCAGAGTTGTTTTTAGGACTATTATTTTGATAGCCATATAGGCTGTGTTGTGAAATATGGTAGTCACTGGCCACATGTGGCCATTTAAATTAAAATTAATTAAAATAAAAAAAAATTAAAAATTGAGTTACTTGGTTCTATAATCACAGTTCATGTGCTTAGTAGCTTAATTACTACCTATGGCTACTGTATTGGACAGCACAGATAAGGCACATTTCTATAATTATAGGAAGTTCGGTTTGACAGGACTGATACAGAGGATGGATTACAGAAAGGAAATCCTGGCAGCAGGAAAAATAATTACATATTTATTGATGTAGTAGTAGAATACTGACTCAAAAAATGAGGCAAAAATTAATATGCCATAATGTTTTTACATAGTTTTGTTAGCATTTTTTCTTTTTTAATAATACAGTCTGTAAGGAAGAAGAAAAATGAGAAAGTAATTTATTAAAAGAAAGTTGTAGTTTATTAGTTTTTTTTTAAAGATTCTATTCATTTATTTGTTTTAGAGACTGAGTATGGAGGGGTGGGGGGAGGGAGAAGGACAAGCAGGCTGCACTGAGCACGGAGTCTGACGCTGGGCTCTGACGCTGGGCTCAGTCTCACAACCCTGAGATCATAACCTGAGTGGAAATCAAGAGTCGCCTGCTCAACTGGCTGAGCCACTCAGGCGCCCCAAGAAAGTTGTAGTTTAGATTGAAGAAAGTATTTTGTTCTAATCACAGAATTCCGGTTAGAAATGGCCTTCAAAGTCCTCTTGTCAAACCCTCCATTTGATTGAATCCACTTTAATTGGCTATTGGTTTATGTTTGAACACCTCCAGGAGCTGGAGCACATGGTCTCCTGAGACACATTTCACCTGAAGTCCACTACCCGACTCCTCCCCTTCCCCCCGGAATCACTGAACCACTGTTACTGGGAAGCTGTGCGTGTGTGGGAGGGAGGGTGTGTGGTTCTGAGCAGAGTTCCAGTTAGGGTAGGAGCTGAGCCGGAGAGGCAGAAGGACCAGAAGGACGCCTGCCTTTTGTTGGGGCTCCAACCCTGAGAACACAGGCAGTCTCTCTTCCAGTTTCACCCTCACATTTAAGCAGGGGAAAAAAATACCATCTATAAAGAGTCACAGGATAAAATTATACGGGTTAATGTGCTTTGAAAAATTGAAAGTGCTGTACATGTAGAAGGTTTTATTATTACAAGGCCCTGGGGAATTGCAGTGATACAGTCAATCCAGGAAAGCTGATATTATGATGGGGAAACCCTTAGGGAGGTTAAAATTATTGTTTCAGCAAGTCCAGCTTGCAAAAGAAACTTGTTAAAGAATAAGACACATGAAGTTATATAAGGTTTTCAGAACATGCATAAATGAAGGTGAATATATTCAAGCTCCAGGAGCTCAGAAAAAGGCATCTTCTTAAATATACTTCTTATTGGCTCAGGTAAGAACTTGAAAATTCAGGTCTATAAAGCAATACAAAAAGCTGTAAGACAGGTAGACATGGAGAGCTAAAACAGTACTATAAAAGAAAATCCTCAAGTTTTTTTTTTTTAAAATAGATGAATCCTCAGTTCCTATGTTGATGTATAAAAATTAACTTGGTCTTATTAATGTCAACATGCATTTCCAATGCACTTGGAAATAGCATGTGTGAGACACACACAAAACCATAGCTGCATCTATGATTTCACAGATTGCCTATGAGAACTTCTACCTTCATCCCCTCCCATGGATCTTCTAGCCACAGGTTGAAGACCCACCCTCAACACTGATTAAGTCAGGCCCTTTGTGATTTACCTTTGACTGGCCTTCAGTTTTGTTTACTTCCATCACTTTTCTAAAAACAGTGGACCTTAACACGAAGCATTGCTCAGATAACACTTTCCTTTTAAAGACTGGAGAAGGCCCACCAATCAGTCATCAAACATAGCTTTATACCTGTGGTGATTTTTTTGTTGCTGCTGTTGCTCTATAATTAACATGTAATATTGTATTAGTTTTAGGTACACTAAATTTTTTTTTCTTTTTTTTACTGAGAATGACTTTACAGAAATAAAATGAAAATGTCATTGTCCAGATATTTCCTCCTACCCCCAAACCGGTCAATTTTAACATCTGCTCAGTTTCCATAAAGGGAAAAGACCAAAAATCTCATCTTCTAAAGGTAAAGACAATGACTATGCTGACACAATTTGGATTTTAATGAAAAAAAATTGGGTGAGGTACTTAACTCTATAGCCACACAACAAAAATTAGCAACTGATACCTACAAATACTGAACTTTGCTCTCTTTCTGTGGACGTGGAGGGGGAAGAAAGCTGTCCTGGTTTTCACAGTGGGACTAACAATATGACAAAAAACTCTATATGAGATAAATGTATATTGTTAGAGTTTGCTAAGCAGGTCTTTCTTTGTTTGCTTTTTGTTTGCTTTTGTAACTGAGTCTCTCATTTATGAAACAACTCTTCTACGTGTCCTAATATCACCTGGGTACAGTGGGAGATTAAAAAGTAGGAAAATAACAGGTGATTTCCTTCAAAATCTTTCTATTATAAAAAATGCGACTGGTCTTCCAAAGGGCAATGCCTTGGAAGTACAACTACCCTTGCTCTTTACCTGTTAGGCTACCCTCTGCCTACTCTCCAACTGTCACTTTACTTGGCCTCAGATCTCTCTTCTGTATAATTCAGGGACTTCATTAGGGGAGCTGTGAAGTACCATCATGGCTTTATTATTTGATAGCAATAATTGTTCAACCCTTTAATAAGGCCATTTAAAAAAAAAGATTTTATTTATTTATTTGACAGAGAGAAAGAGATCACAAGTAGGCAGAGAGAGAGGCAGAGAGAGGGGGAAGCAGAGAGCTCCCGCTGAGCAGAGAGCCCGATGTGGGGCTCTATTCCAGGACTCTGAGATCATGACCTGAGCTGAAGGCAGAGGCTTTAAGCCACTGAGCCACCCAGGCGCCCCAAGGCCATTTGTTTACTTTTTTTTTTTTTTTAAAGATTTTATTTATTTGACAGAGAGAAACACAGCGAGAGAGGGGACACAAGCAGAGGGATGGTAGCGGGAGAAGCAGGCTTCCTGCCGAGCAGGAAGCCCGATGCGGGGCTCGATCCCACGACTCCGGGATCTGACCTGGGCCGAAGGCAGACGCTTAACGACTGAGCCACCCAGGCGCCCCCATTTGTTTACTTTTTAAAATCACATTTAATTTTCACAAAATTCTGTAAGCATCTCTTCTACCATTTAAAGCCCTGACTTTGAGAGAGTAAGGAACATGTTCAATGTCACAGATCTTGCAGGAAAAAAGCTAGGATTTAATTTCTCACCCACGACCCCATGGACCATGCACTTTGCCTGGTGCAAAATCTCTCTGTGGCAAACCTGTGATTAACAAAAGAAAATTTCTTAACCTGTTAGCTACCAGGGGACCACAGCTGGAGGTAGTAACCGTCGAAGACAACTTTTTTTTTCCTGTCTTTCGTGTCATAAAGGGCCAAAATAGCAGAAATAAATGAAATTCTCTGGTTCAAATGATTTAGTAGTGATGATGATGTGATTATCTCAGCTAAGCTTATCTAAAATTCACCTGATCATTCAACTTTGTGTGACATTTAAAACTTTATTTACTTTGAAATAATTGTAGATTCCCGTGCATTCATAAGAAATAATACAGAGAAATCCCATAAATCCCTTACCTGGTTTCCTCCCACAGTATAATAGCACAAACAGGAAACCAACATTGATGGAAGCCATAGATTTTATTCATATTTCACCAGTCTAACATGCACATGTGTATGTGTTGTGTGTGTGCATATTTCATCCTATGCAATTTTATTACATGTGTACATTCATGGGACCACAACTATGGTCAATACACAGAACAATTTCATCACAAGGATTCCTGTGCTACCTTTTACTAGCCACAGCCGTGCACCCTCAACCCTTGGCAATCATGGATCTATTCTCCATTGCATCATTTTGTTATGTCAAGAATGTTTAGTAATGGAATCATACAGTATGTGATCTTTTGAGATGGGCTTTTTTTTTTAAATTTTTCTTACTCAGTTTAATTTTCTCGAGATTCAAGTTGTTTAGTGTGTCAACTCCTTTTCATTGCTGGGTAGTATCCTCTTTTATGACATACTGCAGTTGTCATAACTAACCACTAGCCCATGGAAAGACAGTTGTGTGATTTCCAGTGTTGTCTATTGTGAATAAAGCTTCCTTCCAGACATTCATGTGCAAGTTTTTGTGTGAACGTAAATTTTTCTTTCTGAAGAATGAGGGCAATCTTTGGGTTGCATGGTAAACACATGTTTAGTTTTGTAAGAAACTGACACATGCTTCCAAAGCGGGCACCAGTAATTGTGAGGCAACCAGTTTCTCAGCATTGTTTCAGCATGGAGTGCCAAGCCTAGGGTGGAGCCTATACTCTACGAAGGGGCTGGGTGGAGAAAGGGCACCCTGATCTTCTGGCTGTGTGCACCTGAATTTAGCCTCTGCAACACAGATCTGGGGAGAAGGAAGAGAAATAGTGGCTTGCTTCTTCTGGGGAGACATCATAGCCCTTGACTGTGAGCCAGAGGGAGAGGGATTAATGTATTCTTGGCTGCACCCACTTGGAGTGGGAATTCTGCCATGCTGAGCTGGGAAGGGGCGAGGGGGAGTGGGGAGTGGGATGTAGTTTAAATGCCACAGATTCTTGCTGTTTTTACTGAATTTCAGTAGATTTTCCTTGAATAAATGTTCTTTCCAGAGACTTTTTTTTTGGTAATTTTAGCAATTATGATTGTTTTTCTGGGGAGTAGGTCTGCAGAATCCCTCGAGCCATGATTCTGAAGGGGAACCTAATACTATTGAGTTTTTACTAGGTATTTACCCAAAGAAAATGAAAATACTAATTCAAAAAGATATATGCACCTCTATGTTTATTGGAGCATTATTTACAATAGCCAAGATATGGAAGCAACCTAAGAACCTAAGTGCCCATTGATAGACGAATGGATAAGGAAGGTATATGTATATGTATATGTATATAAAGAAATATTATGCGGCCATGAAAAAAAGATGAGATAGTGCCATTTGAGACAACATGGACAACCTAGAGGGTATTACACTAAGTGAAATTTGTCAGACTGAGAAAGACAAATGCCATATAATTTCACTTATATGTGGAAATCTAAAAAAAAAAGTGAATAGACAAACAAAAAGCAGAATCAGACCTATAAATACAGAGAACAAATTGATGGTTGCCCAGGTTGGAGGTGGGAGGACGGGCAAAATGAGTGAAGGAGAGTGGGAGACACCGGCTTCCACTTATGGAGTGACTAAGTCATGAGAATAAAAGACACAGTATAAGGAATATAGGCATTGTAATAGCAATGTATGATGACAGATGGTAGCTACACTTGTGGTGAACATAGCATAATTTACATACTTGTTGAATAACTATTGTATACACCTGAAACTAATTTGACATTGTGTGTCTACCATACTCAAAAAATTAAAAAAAAATAATGTGTCTTTTTTAAAGAATATTTTATCTATCTATCTATCTATCTATCTATCTATCTATCTATCTATCTATCTATCTATCTATCGTGTGTGTGGGTCGTGGTAGGGGCTGAAGGAGAGAGAATCCTCAAACAGATGCCCTGCTGAGTGCAGAGCCCCAAGCAGGGCTTGATTCCAGGACCCTGAATCATGACCTGGATGCTTAACTGACTGAGCCACCCAGGTGCTCTGCTCCATTTTTCCTTCCTTCCTTCCTCCCTCCCTTCCGTTTTCTTTCGTTTTTCCTTCCTTCCTTCCTTCCTTCCTTCCTTCCTTCCTTCCTTCCTTCCTTCCTTCCTTCCTTCCTTCCTTCCTTCCTTCCTTCCTCCCTCCCTCCCTCTCTCTCTCTCTCTCTCTCTCTCTTTCTTTCTTTCTCTCTTTCCTTCCTTCCTTCCTTCCTTCCTTCCTTCCTTCCTTCCTTCCTTCCTTCCTTCCTTCCTTCCTTCCTTCCCTTTCTTCTTTCTCTCTCTCTCTCTTTCTTTCTGCTTATGGATGTCTAATTTATCCAGCACCCTTTCCTGAAAGAGATTGCTATAGTTCTTCTGTTGGATTGCTTTTGCACCTTTGGCAGAAATCAGTCAGGCATACTTATATGGGTTTCTTTCTCTATTGTTCCTGTTGTGTGTTCGGTTCCCTTGATCTATGGGTCTATAGCACCGCACTGACTTCATTACGGTAGCTATATAGTAACTCTTAACATTGGATGGAGTGATTTCCTCTACTTTATTCTTCTTTTGCAAATTAGTTTAGCTATTCTAATTCCTGTGCCTTTCAGTATAAATTTTAGAATAAGCTTGCCCATATCTATGAAAAACCCTGTTGGGAATTTGTTAGGAAGTGTATTGCCATTGTAGATCAATTTGGGGAGAATGGACATCTTTATGATATCAATCCACTTTTGAATTAATGGAACAATCATTTTTTGTTGTTTTTACAAATGTAAGTAAAGATTTGAGGTAGCTTTCTGTCTAATTCATTGGTATCAATTTACTCACCATTAAGTAAGAGTGCCTTTTTTCTCCCGAACTGCTTAATTTTCTACATTAATGTTTATGAACACAACTTGTGTTTCTGTATAGCACAAGCATGAATAACACAGAAGCTATGACTCTACCTCTAGTCAAACTATAAATAAATGTTTGAGTTGTTGGGTGAAAGTAGATTACTTAGCTAAATGACTCATTGATTGTAGCCGTCTAGAGAAGACTGTGAGCACATTAAACCTTCCAAAGCTCTTCAGGATGGGAAAATGTGTTGCTAAGAAAGGATTTTTACTATACCTCTTTTAAATAGAGTCGAATTGAAATTGCTTACCTCAGTACACTTTTCCATTTTGTTTTGCTGGTTATTATTACAGCCAATTCTATATAGGTGAGTGGCCCCACACAGGCAGAAGGGAAAATTGAACTCTTCTGGCTGACGGTATTATTCCTCTTAGCTGAAAGCTGGAATGCATGACAGCATTTTTCTTGTGGCTACATTTGGGGGTCACAGGAACCATGGATAGTTATGTATGCAGTTGTTGTTATAGTCATCAATTTTTCCGTCTTAAGAATAAAAACAAATCTCCAAATTGATCTTAATTTCTTGCAGCTGCAGTTTGTTTTTTAGTATCTTTTTATATTAAAACCTTTTTCATCAGCCAGTAGAAGTAGCAATTTGATTTGCAAGGTTTTTCTTCCTATGACAATTTATTGAAAGTTATTTTTGCCAGAGATTGGGGTAGAAGAAAGTGCAGATGATTAAAACTCAGTCAGTAGGTTCCTTGCTTTAAACTGGAGCCAACAAACTTGCTAACTGTATTATTTGCATTGCTTCTAGTTTTAGCCTCTTTATTGAAGGCGGATGAATGTGAAAAGCTTTATTCTTGTGTGTTCATATCACTCCCTATATTATACACTATATTTGCTTTTCTTGTGTAAATTCAGAGAACACTCAGCAGTTGTTAGTCTACTTTTGGTGGTGTATGACAGAAAACTCAACTTAGTGCATTGACCCGAGTAACTGAAAAATCAAGGTGTAGACATAACTGGATCCAAAGGACCTAATGTGTCATAGGGTCTCAGTTTCTTTCCATCTGGTGGCTCTGCTTTTCAGTTGTGTTGGCTCACTTTTCTGGCAGACTTCCCTTCTGTGGCTGACTATGGATCAAAGCTTATATTTGTGAATTTTCCTCTCCAGTGTAGTCCAGTGATGAGGATTTTGGTGTCTTGTAATAATAGATCTGACTGGACCATGTGTCCTTCCAGGATCCAGTTCCTGTGGATACGGCTAGACTAGGCTCTGGTTAACTTGGCTGACTTCTGCAGCCAAGAAGGGTTTCCATTCTACGGCTCAGGATGAGGAAAGAGTAAGTGAATTAAAGTACATCTATCTGGGAAAGGATAAGGGTTACTGGGCAGGCAAAATTCAACACCACGTTCCTTAAAGAAATGATTGGATTATGCAACACAAATCTATGTTCCTAAATTAAAAAAATGAGGAAAATAACTAATGCATCTAAACAAAACCTATTTATAAAGATGTGTAATAAAATTACAAAGATACAGTACCAATAGGGGAGGGGGAGATAAAGAACATTTTCCCTCTACCTCTTAGGTTTTCTAGCTGGGGCTCTGTAAATTAGACTGGCAAAAGAAGACGAACAAGCGAAATAAGAACAGAGGTATATTAACATGTGCATCATGCATACACATGGGAGCACCCAGTGAATAATCCAAAGGGGTGGCTGGAACTCGCACTTACATACCATCTTGTGCTAAACCAAAGAAAAGGGGTTTTAGGCTTTTGGGTGAGGGAGGTAAGTTATGGGAAAGTGACCAGGAAACTTATGGCAAACAAGGGTTGTTTAGTAGGGTTTGTTAGGCAGACTAAAGTAGATTTCTTCTCCAGTGATAAGTTGTTAAGAGTCCTTCTCTTCCCGGTATGGGAGAGGAAGATCTTTTAACGGAATTTCCCCCCCATCGCTTCTTGGCCTTTTGGCTAAGATCAAGTGTGAAATGAAATTTCCCTTATAAATGTAAATTTCCTTTACAAAAGAAAAGCCCCTGGAGACCACCAGTGCCTCAGGTCTTGGTCAGGGGTGGGGGGAGGTTCCTGGACAGTGGAGTCTGCTTCTGCCCCTTCTGTTCCTTCTTTCTCCCCCTCAAATACATACAAATATATATTTGTACATACTCCCCCCTCAAATACATATACATATGTATGTATGCGCCCTGTTTTTTTTCAGAGCTTTTTCTGTGTCTGCTGGTTCTCAATGGCTTTTAGCTCCAAACAAAGAATGCATCTGCAGAAGAAGCTTTTTCGGGGTGGCATATTCTAGTACCTTCCAGCAACTTTTCCTCTCTGGGCCTTGATTTGCTCAAATATAAACATAGGGGGTTGAGTAAATATTTCGTAGGAGTGCAGCTCTAACATTCTGTCATTCCGTGATCAGCAGTCATCACTCCTGCTGAGTGTCCTGTCTTTCCCAGCCTTGAAGGCCGAGGTACACTGAAGGTGAAGATGTTGCATCTGTGAAGGCCAGCAGCCTCCGGTATTTTCCGTTTGAGTCAAGTGCTTCAGAGGACTACACAGACACGCATAACTTGGAAAATATATAGCTCTTATGTATAGCTTTAGGGCTCTTGCTTCTACAAGGTGATGGGATGCGAGGTCCTCTATGTTGATTTTAAAAGATATGCTGGTTGTCAATTTTCCAGTATGCATTTTGTTCAGAGGAATGTTTTAATTATTGCAGGGCTGACTATTCCTGTTTAGCTAAGTTATCTTTCCCTGGCATTAGCTAGCAAACACTGAGATGATAGAAGGCAGTTTTAAAGGTAGGCAGGCTGTGATTTGATTTGTGAACAGTTTTCTGAGAGGGCCATATTCCCTATTCATTTACTGAACGAAATATATATGGAATGTGGACTATGTGGCATGCGCCATTTTAGGGAATGCAGTGGCAAACAAAACGAATTCCCTACCCTTACAGAGCTCACACTGAACTAAGGAAGATAAACAAATATGCAATAAAAGCCAGAGAGTTATGATACAAAATGAAGCATGGAAATTGTTTGAGAGGGACTGGAGTGCTGTTTTATGGTCATTGGGAAAGACCTCTCTAGGAAGGTGACATTACAGCAGAGACAGAAGTTAAATGAAGAAGCAAGCCACGTCTCCTTTAGGGGAAGGGAGAAGTAGAGAGGTAAAGAGATCATTCAGTGCAGAGTCATTAAAGCGAGAACATGCTTGGCATGTCTGAGGAATTTCAAATGGGCTGGAGCAGGGTGAGTAGGGGGAAGAGTGGCAGGAAATGAGATCAGAGAAGTAGCCAGAGGCCAGATCATGCCAGTCAAAGCAAGGCCTTGTAAGTTTTTTTTCCAAGTACAATGGGCAACCTTGGAGAACAGAGATGAGAAGCGGCAAGATCTGGTGTGCTCTGTCAAGGGTCTCTTGGTCTGCTGTGTGGAGAGCCTGCCTTCTGTGAGGCAGGGAGAAGCAGCTGCTGAAGTGCTTGGTGTGAGGCGTCTCTCTCCTGCAAGGGGCAGTTTCCAGGACAGCAGTCAGCCCTTCTGGCTCCTGAATATCCTTTGCTCCCTATTCTGAGCTCCTGTGAGCAGAGCCAGCAGATCCGCTGTTCTCAGTGTGAATCTGAGACAACTGTATTTATATCCCCTACATGAGTGGGTGGATGTGCTTACTAATGTTAAAAGGTAAACTGAGGCATCTTAAATTTTTAAGGGCTTCTTTGAGCAAAAAATTAGAATAGGGCAGCCAAACTGGAAGTGGTTAGGCGGGTACTCCACTGCCAGGAGCTGGGAAAAGACTTTTATAGAGAAGATTAGAAGTAAAGCAAGGAAGTTATTTGATTGGCTATAATTTAAGCAGTTGCCTTATTTGGGAAAGTCTAGTTGGCTTTTTGTGATTGGTTGTCCTGAGGTTTTGATTTCTTATCCTTGAAGCAATTCAGGTTGAGGTTTTGTTTTGCTGACATAGACTACTGCAGCACTGAAGCCACCCCACTGTAATGGCCTCCTTGTTTCATTCACTTAACACTATTAAAACAGCACCTTGCATGGCGGCAGGATGCTGAGGTAAATTTTATTACACTGTGAGTTGTATACACTGACCCGGGCTGTGATCACCACTTATAAGATTGTTTCTCTGGAGATGTTATTTCTAAGTTTGAAAGAACTGACTTAAGAATTTTTTTTTTTAAAGATTTTATTTATTTACTTTTAAAGAAAGAGAGGGAGAGAGAGCGAGTGAGAGCAGGGGGAGGGGCAGAGGGACAGCGGGAGAGAGAGAGAGAATCTCAGGCTGACTCCAGCTGAGTGGGGAACCTGATGTGGGGCTTGATCTCACCACCCTGAGATCATGACCTGAGCTGAAACCACGAGTCAGATGCTTAACTGACTGTACCACCCAGGTGCCCTCAGTGTTTAATCTCCTAAAAGTTAATTTATAAGTTGACGCTCAACTTTTTTCATAACCCAGAACTGGGAACATTTTAGGAAAGTTACTAATACATTCGGGATTAATAAGAACTAATGAATAACATGGGGATAAAACAGAAGTTAAGTTTTCTTTTTTCTTTTTTGTAAGAGAAAGCTATAAGAACGACTCAAAACACAGATGAAATCCAACTGATGTCTGCAGAAGTCCCTTCTGAACCAAGTAAAATGTTTCAAGAAAAGTAAATCTGAGGGACAAGATTCTTACACTAACCTTAAAATTAAGTATAAAGTTTTGTTTAATCTCTTTTTTACTATGTCTGCTACCCTCAACTAGTGTGGGTAAGTGAATATTGTATAATATTACACTTGTTCAGAATTGAACATCATTCTGTGGGTGAACATAGTGGCCATAAGTTCTCCAGTGGTCAATGAATTTTAGCAATTCTATTAAGTCTCTCATATACTAACATGCTAGGTTGATGTCAGTTTTATTCTTCAAAACATGTAATAAAGATAATGAGTAGTGGTTATATGTGTTTTGTTTCAGGCAAAAACTGACTGGTAACTGTTTCTTTTCCTCTTGCTAAATTACAGATGGAATGCCTTGATTAGTATCATTGTGTCTGAACCAAATCTTTCAAAATAATTCATGAGACTGTGATGTAGAATTGAATCAAAACCTTACTCAGTTCTCTGCATTCCATAAGGCTTATAACTGTGATGTGAGAAAAAAATCTAGTGGGACCTAATATGCTTTTAATTAAATCTTGTAGGTTACTCAGCCCTGTGGTTCTTATTTGGATAATACCAAACAGATTATATCAATATCTCCCCAATTATGAAAAGTATAGCTGGCTACTAAATTTCCTAGGGATACCCTGTTTGTTTTTCCAAACCAGTGAGGGGAACTTCAAAACCTAGATCCATCTTTTTTAATACATAAGAATTTGAGTTAAACTGGAACTGAGTGAAATGTATATTCACTTGATTATTTGACAGGAGAAACGACTAGAGAAGAGAAAAGAAATGCCAGGAGGTTGAAAGGCTATGTCTACAAGTACACAAATCACACTTTCCTTTCTAGCTCCTCTTTTTACTACCAGGAAACAGTTGCTCTTGGCTGTAGAATTTCATTAATTACAAAAAAAATTTCATGAGGGTGGGCTGAAGTAGTCTAAAGTTAGAAGAGAAATACTGATATCAGGTTTAAAAGACTCTGACATTGCGAGAGGACAGAAATATTGCTCCTCCATATAAGTAACTCTTTTTTCTCTCTCTCTCTCTCCCTTCCTTCCCTCCCTCCCTCCCTCCCTCCCTTCTTTCCTTCCTTCCTTCCTTCCTTCCTTCCTTCCTTCCTTCCTTCCTTCCTTCCTTCCTTCCTTCTTTCCTCCCTCCCTATCTTCCTTCCTTCCTCACTTCCTTTTCTTCCAAGATTTATGTATTTATTTGAGAGATAGAGAGCAAAAGTGGGAAGGGCAGAGAGAGAGAATCTGAAGTAGATACTGTGCTGCTTAATTTCACAGAAGAACATTACAGAGATGGAAGAGTCATTTGATCTATGCAGGAAAAATATCATATTTATGTATTTACTTTTTTGGTAAGAATTAGGCTAGACTAGGTGCCAGATGATTGACCCGGAATGGAAGTTATGCTGGGGTGCCTAGGTAGTTCAGTCAGTTGAGCAACTGACTCTTGGTTTCAGCTCAGGTCATAATATCATGGGTTGTGAGACCCAGCCCAAGCTGGGCTCTTTGCTAAGTGTAGAACCCACTTAAGATTCTCTTTCCCTCTGCCCCTCCCCATCCTTCTCTCTCTAAACAAAACAAAACAAAACAAAACAAAACCTAAAAAAATAAAGATCACTGGATCCACGTGTACGCATTCTGCAGTAGAGAGGGAGTTAACAGTCTTCATTCCAGGGTTAAATCAGTTTGACCTATAATCACTTTTACTTGTCTCTTCAAGTTGTCTTATTGTTCCAGAACTATTCCATCATGCATTCCTATCTTCTTTTGCTTATGTTTACTTGTATAGTATTTGGCTAAAATTTTGGCAGCCCTCTTGAGAAATAGAGCCAAAATATTCCAGACTCTAACACCTTATTTCATCATGCGAAAGACATTTTTGTTTTAAGATGAAACTTGGTTTTGCCTTTCTTCCTGAAATGTTTAGATAGAGATAAAGTTAACCACATGGGCTGGGTGTTTGTGTGGTCCTTTTCCTTCCTTAATTGTGGTTTTGAGAGAACTGATGCTAGAAATGTTTTGGTCTTCCTAATCTGTTCAGTGTCTTTTCCTAATCTAGTACTATTAAATACATTGTCTTTTTAAAATGGAACTCATCTGTATCTGGGTGATATTTTGGTTCAGCTTGGAATCTATCCCAAGTATGTGCATGGGCAGGAAGAAGTCAAGGCTAAGGCTTCAGTCAAAGTGATTCTATATCTTCAGGATAAAAAGATGTTAGGTACCATAAACCTAATCGTTTCAGAGAAGATTTTGAGCTTAGAATCACGTAGGTTTTTTTTTTCCTCCATGTAGTTTATTTTACTCTAAAAACACCCCTTGACATAGTGTATAGGGGCATGAATTTTGAGTACCAGATCATCCTAGAATCCTTTTCTTTTTCTTTTTTTTTTTCATCCTAGAATTCTTAATCTGTTACCAACAGTGTTAATTTGGACAAATTACTTGAAATCTCTAAGCCTTGGCTAAAATTATGAAAATAATCATGTTCTTATAACACTGGTTTTGATAAGTATTCTCTTATAAGTATTTTTTTTAAAGATTTTATTTATTTATTTGAGAGAGAGAAAGTGAGAGGATGAAAGGAGCGAAGGTCAGAGAGAGAAGCAGACTCCCCGTGGAGCCGGGAGCCCGATGTGGGACTCGATCCCGGGACTCCAGGATCATGACCTGGGCTGAAGGCAGCTGCCCAACCAACTGAGCCACCCAGGTGCCCCTCTTATAAGTATTCTTATAAGAATTAAAGAGTTGATGTACATAAAACACTATTATCTCTGGTACATAGTAACTTTTTAAAAAATAACATATTTTTAGCAATGAGACAATTTGGAATAACCCAATAATGTCCAATTTCAGCAAACTCTGCCATAATATAGTTTTAAGAAGTAAAATAATACTGCATTCAGATTTTGTTCCTTTGAGAAAATGAGTAATGACTTTGTTATTTTCTGTGTTGGTATAAATACCAACAATATTTACATTTTTCACATTAAATTTCAGATGATTTATTATAGGCCTAATTATTAGCAATTTTATTTAGTATTTTAAAGGTAGAATTATATTACATGCAAGCCACTATCTCTACTAACTTTTTTATATTAAACCAAAAGAGTAAAATTTACTAACGTTGGATTTTATAATGCATTTTTATCTGAGCCTACTGAAGTACCATCACAAAGAAAGAACATGTGTAAGAGAGTTATAGGCTACAGTTTTTGTGTTGTGAACTGCAAAGAAATCCTGTTTCATGAAATTAAAACCCAGATTTCCACTACTGTTTTTCTTTTAAGAAACATCTCCTGGTGAAACTATCTCTGATCGTAGGCTCATTTTTTCTGTGGTTTCTCTTGATTTTCTACTGCTGCCACTATCCTGACTTCATGGTGTTGGAAATTTGTGGTCCTCCCTTCAAAACTCCAGCTGTATATAACAGACCTTCTTTTACTTCTTTATTTGATAGTTGAGGTGAGAATAGGATATTAATATCACCTTCCTGGAAGCACCATCATATTTAAGTTTAGGATATAAAACATGGGAAAGAAACAGAGTGTCATGAATCTTGTTGATCAGGCTTAAAATTTATGTGAATTTTTTTTTTTTTTAAATTTATGTGAATTTTTAGAGCCCTTCAATTCACATGAGATGTTGGGGGGAAGTCTTATCTACAATGTTGCAAATTCCCTATTTATCACCTACCAGTAAGAACCCCTTTGAGGTGGTGCCATGATGTGTTGCCTAGATTCCCCTTCAGGATCAAGGCAGTTCATCATCACTGTTAGTAGATGGAGCATTGATAGAGCCTGGCATGAGACTGAATAATTGTTATAACTTTCACTGGCGATGCGATCCTGGTAAAAGAAAATACACTGGCAGGTATGCTAGGTAAGCATTTGAGGGGCTCAGGCAAAATTGTGATTTAAGGACTATTGAATTGGATGGCTGTTACTGGGGTGGATTGATACATTAGGGAGGGACAATGAAAGCTAATGTAAGGGTGAAAGCCAGAGGGCCTCCTTGAGGTCATACACTCTAATGTTCTGCCAGAGTATGGAAAAGGCTGAGGATCAAACCAAGGACACCTTATAAGAGTGTCAGAATTCCAAGGAAGATTGAATTCTCAACCCTGGCAGGTCTGCTTTACAAAATCCAGCATGCTATTTGGAAAGGAGTGAGATCTGAGATAGAGACATTTGGGTTGAAACATCTGAAAATCTTAAATCCTTACATTCCTCTGAACCCTGGCCTTTTATCTTCTTTTCCAAGTCTTGCTTTAGACAATGCAAAGAGACACTTGTTTATAGGTAATGTAGAGAAGATTCTTCCTTGCAAAAATGGCATCTGCATGTCCTCTCCACTCTTCTCCCCAGCCCCTCCCCACTCCCCATGCATTTATCCTTGTGTCCCTCCTGAGCAATAGCTAAGGTCAAATTGCAACACAAAATGCCTAGGAAAGTGCTGGGTGTGCTAAGCAAGGAAGGGGATTAGAGAAGTTACAGGACTTAGTTAACATATATTAGTTGGAACTGGAAGAGTACATATGGGAGTGTATTCTAATGGTGCTGGTTCAAACAGCAAAGGAAATAAAGATGAATGAGGGAGAGTTTATCAATAAGACAGAATTTAACATTCTGGCAAGGCCTCAAGAATAATAGCCTCCTAGGCTGGATCCTGGAAGCTTGGAAAGGTGCATACTTTAAGAAGTAAAAATGCCAGAACTTCCATGACAAATAACATAGGAAGCAATCAAAAGGCTCAGAGAATTTGGGCATATGGCAATGGTTATGCCATATAAGGCCAGGCCACCCACTGGCTGACTATGTTCTGTGATAAGGACTAGATAGCACTCTCTTTATCAAAGTGTAAGGGCATTCTGACTTCTGCTTAGGATATAGGAAGCTAGAAAGAGCATAATTCCACTCTTATAACAAAACAACAACACAATGACAATTTCTAAGTCCACAACTTTTCTTAAAGACAGGGGAGAACTGAAGTTACAGGGTAAGAAATTAACCTGAAATTAGGAAATCTGTCATCTTTAAGGGGAGATAGGGCTTAAACATTTGCTTACCAAGGACAGACACCACCAGACACTAGCTTACAAACACTAAGTAACAAATAATAGTGTTTTATTGCTGGGAGAGGGAAGGAGCTTGGAGAGAGAGTTTCTCTGAGGCATAACCCAAAGGAAAATCCTAAAGCTGATGGTAGAACAGATATTGAGTTAATTCAGGTTTTACCGTAAACCAGCTTCTACTCTAAACACAGAGTAATTTTAGAGGAATTCTGAGCTGGTGGTATACTAACAACAATGCAAAACCCAGCTCAAATTCTGGTCCAATTTACTCATCCTCCCATAATAAAGGTCTAGCAGAAAGAAATGCATGCCCGTTTCCCAGCATAAAAATCACTTACCTCCATCTTTCAACAACAAAAAATTACAATGGACACAAAGAAGGAAGAAGAGTTAATCTACTATCAGAGGACAAAGCAATCAACAAGTTTATTCAGATATAACACAGATGTTGGAATGATTAACCAGGAAATTAAAATAATTAGGACCACTATGTTAAGGACTCAAGTGTAAAAGTGAGAGAGCACTCATGATCAGTTGGGTAATTCTAGTAGAGAGAGAGAAATTATAAGATCTCAAAACCAAATGTAAATGATAGAAATGAAAAAAATTTACAGAGATGATGAATGATTTCAATTGGTCCATCAATTGACTTGACACAGTTGAGAAAAGAGCCAGTGAATTTGATGGTAGCTCAATAGAAATTACAAAAATTGATATACAAAGATAAAAGAGAATGGGGAAAAAAACTATCTCAGAACAGAGCAAGAACTATGGGACAATGTCAAATGATCAAATATATGTACAAATGAAATCCTAGAAGAGGGTGAGGAGGATACAAAACAACAATGACAACAAAATTGGGAGAAATAATGACTGATATTTTTCCAAAACTAATGACAGAAACCAAAGATTCAATCAGACACCAAAACCAAAGAATATCAGCATGATAAAAACCAAACACACACACACACACACAAACACATATACATACAGGAAACAAGATACATTAGAGAGGGACAAATATAATAAACTATATTTCTTGTGTAGGAACTACATAAACCAGAATACAGTGGAGTAACATCTTTAATGTGCTGGAAGAAAAAACCGTTAACCATCGTGTTATGATGAGTGTGGCATGAGCATTGCTGAGCTCAGTGGTGGCTCTCTTCTGTAGGTTGGGACTGGTGAAGAAGATGTTGTTATAGATCTGAGATCACTGATAACAAAGAGGATGAAAGAATCCTGAAAAAGAAGTCAGGTGGCGTACTTAACTCTCAGAAACAAGGCGAATGCAATTATTATAATGACTAAAGGTCAGAGTAGAAGCCAGGCATGTCTGACCCACAGAGATAGAGCATGGCATTCCCAGGGGCAAAATAGATGGGTCATCCATCATGATATTTCACAGTGTATACAACCAAAATAAATCAAGTATTGATAATCATGAAGCTAAGAACAGACAACCCAACAAAATGTCATAATCCCTTGCTCAGTTTGCAGACATCAGCTAATTCTTAGATCTAGAACTCATTGGACTCATTGGCCAACTTCTCATGATGAAAGATCTTGCAACATTGACAGCATGTATAAAGAGCAATGATTTCTCCAGTCCTCATCCAAAAAGACTCATGATAATTTATTTGGACACCATATACTTTGGAAAGGGGAGTATCTAAACATGTTGCTAATTTTTGGACATAGAGTCCAAGTTGACATTGTTACCTGAAGACCCAAAGCATTATCATGGCTACTCTGTTAGGGATATGTGTGTTAGGTAGAATAATAGTCCCTCAAAGGGGTGCTAATTTCTAGAAATAGAGTATGTTAGGTTACATATCAAAGGTGTAAAAAAGTTTATTCTTCTATAAGGGTAACATTCAACAGAAAATAAAGATGTTTTCCAAGAAGTCATATCTTCATATGCCAACCTTAATAGCTACTCTTGATTCTCAAGCACAGATTCTGGTCATAGAGCCTCCTAATGTTATGGTTTCCTTTATGGATACCTTCTTGGGAAGCTCATAATAGTGGCAATTCTTATAGGGTCTTGGTGTTTTGCATCTTATCAAATAGCTGACAATGAGCTCCATCATACTTTGGTATCTAGGTAGCTCATCATTGGTATCATGGTAGTTCATATCATTGTAGCTAATGGTAGCTACCAAAGCCACTATTCATTTCCTTAGGAGAAGGATTTTTAAAAAATATATATAATTATTTATTTTAGAGAGAGTATGAGTGGAAGGAACAGAGAGAGAAGGAGAGAGAATCTGAAGCAGACTCTGTGTTGAGGGTGCAGCCAGAAGAGGGGCTTGATCTCACCACCCTGAGATCACAACCTGAGCTGAAACCCAGAGTCCCATGCTTAATCAACTGTACCACCCAGGAGCCCCTCCTTAGGAAAAGTTTTTTTTTTTTTTTAAAGATTTTATTTATTTTTTAGAGAGAGAGAGAGAAAGGGCACATGATAGTGGGGCAGAGGAGCAGAGGTAGGGAGAGGGGAAGGGAGGGAGGGGAAGAATCTCAAGCAGACTCCTGGTGCTGGGAACAGAGCCAGATCTCAGGACCCTGAGATCATGGCCTGAGCAGAAACCAAGAATAGGACGCTTAACTGACTGAGCCACCCAGGCATCCTTCCTCCTTAGGAGAAGTTTTGATGTATTACAGTTTGGTATATAAGATTATTATAAAGATCCAGAGATTGAAGTAAGAAGCAGGCCTTTTTGGTATCTATGTCAAACTTTTATTCACTCAGAACCACTTTCCTCTTATGGGTCTAGTGAAAGTGTCAATGGTATAGAGCTGTGCTATCCAATATGGTAGCATTAACCACAGGCACATGGCTATTAACATCTGAACTGATTAAATTAAATTAAAAATTCAGTTACACAGTTGTACTGGCCACATTTCTCATGCCCAATACCATATTTGATAGTGCATATACAAAATATTTCCACCATCATAGGAAGAGCTATGCGATACCACTGTTATAGAGCTTGTGATTGCTCTAGTACGTGTTGGGGAACAGGAATTCCTGTTCCTTTCAATGGTCCTTTTAGCTGGACTAAGTGTCAAATTGACATGAGGCAGATTAATGGGAGAAAAAAAATTTAACAGGTGTACATACAGGGAATCCACATAGACATGGCATAAAGCACTCATTCACTCACGTGTTACAAAATATTACCAACAATTTTTTTTTCTATTTCATGTACTATGTAGCTTTTTCCCCCTCAGTTTAAAATACAGACATGCACTTAACTGTTTCTGTCTAATAACAAGATGTAAAAAGGGCTCAGTCTCTGCAGATCTAAGATGCATACTATACCAAAATATAGATAACATATGATTGCCTGTGATAATAAGGCTGTTCTTCACTCTCAGAGGAATCAGCAAATGCTTTTGTTAGTTGAAACTTTGTGTTCCAATTTCCTTAAGTATCCCTGCCAATCTGGTTTTTTTTTTTCTTTTAGCTGTTTAAAAATGTCGCACAATTCTTTAAAAACAAGATGGAATTTTTCTTCTAATAGACATTGTAATTTTTTTCAAGTGCCTTTATGATTAATTTGTAACCTATGGTGTGCCTAGCAAACTGAACTTTAAATGACCTTCTTGCCCTTATTATTGCAGCTGTCATCATCCAATTTTATACAGAAAATATAAAGGAAAGAGAATTTAAACCAGAGATTTTTTATTGAGGCACATACAGCTTCAGCAGCTGCTGTTAAAATGGTATCATCAAATACCAAAACTGACAAAGACCCATGGGGTCTATTTTCTAATTCGGTCTTGAAGGAAATTTACAATAGTGAATCTCTATGGCAGTTGAGGTTGGCTAAGATTTAGATGACCCATTTCCCTTATCTAATGAATTCAGGCCTTGCAAACTTTGCAAAAGCTTTAAACTGACAAAATATCAAGAGAGTTGATGTGAAATTGAAAGACAGCTGGCACGGACTCAGAGCCTCTTGAGTTTAGTTCAGGAAGCTGCAAACTTTCACCGCTGCAAGACTGTCAAAGTGAAGATTCTAGCATAAAGATAGTCAAAATATTGCTATTAGATGAAGAACTTTATGCCTAAAGTCTTTATTCTTTAGAAAAGATTCTTCATTTCAAATAAAGAATGAACATGACATTTTTGCATTTCACTTCATTTTTGCTAGGATAAAATAAGTGAGAATGCTTCTATTGCCATGAACTTAGGTTTAAAAAAGTCTAATTAAAACTAAATTTGAAGGGGGTGCCTGGGTGGCTCAGTCGTTAAGCGTCTGCCTTTGGCTCAGGTCATGATCCCAGAGTCCTGGGATCGAGCCTCACATCGGGCTCCCTGCTCTTCGGGAAGCCTGCTTCTCCCACTACCATTCCCTCTGCTTGTGTTCCCTCTCCTGCTGTGTTTCTCTCTGTCAAATAAATTAAAAAAAACTTTAAAAAAAAAATCTAAATTTGAGGAATTAAAAAATTTTTAAAAAAATGATTTAATCTTATTCCAGGAAACAAAACCATTTTGATGTGGTTTCCTTTTTCAAGCTGTCTCTTCAGTTTTGTGGTCTTGACAAGCCATGAGGATAATTTAACACCGTATTTTATTATGTGGTGAGAAACTCATCAGGATGTTTCTAGGTAAGAGCACACTTAACAAATTATTAGGTAGAGAAACAAAGCTTGCTAGGTGTGGTGTTTTCAGGCAATAAACTATATCATCAATGATAATTTTTATACATCTCTTTTAAGCAAAGCAAAACCCAAACTGAATGGCATTTATGGCATAAAGGAAGTTTTACTGTTGGGAAGATACTTCAACATTAAAAATAACATTTGTTGAACAGTAATTACAAGGCTTATTGTTTGCATGAGAACCTAAAATTCTGGCTACATTTTCAAAGGATTCATATAGCCTAACATAAAATCCTTTTCAAGTAATTTAAATTGTATCATGGATTGGCCATTTGTATTTGAGAAAGGCCATTAAACTCATGCCACTAGTGAAATCTCACTGAAAAGAATGGTGTATGTAAAAGATAATATGAATGCAAAACTGAGGAAACCGGGGGGGGGGGGGGGGAGTCATTTAAGTTGCTTAAAATGCAGAAAAAGTATATGTAGGCACTTGAAAATAATTTATTTTATTCTAGGAGTTGTGAGTCTTGTTTGGCTGTAGAAATCTAAAAAACATACTCCTTTTCAATCCTACTATGTATAATGAGAATCCTAAACTATGTTTAGTTCGTGTTTAATTCAACTACTTGTCAGCACCTTCATTTTGAAAATGATTTTACTTTTTGAAATTTTATGGCTTTTTGGGGGAGTATAATAATAAAATGTTTGTTTATATATTACTTATTTATGCAAACTAACATTCATTTCTTCTCTTCTTAAGCACTTTCCTACTTCCCTTGGAGGAGTTACCTCTCCCACCTTGTAAACAACCTTGGTCAAAGGACTCTTAACTCTTTTAGGCGGATAACCAGGATGGACTAATGACACTTTCCCCAGACTTCATCTAGATGAAAGGACAAGCAGGGAAGTGGATTCATCCCAATAGTAATGCCCAGGCAAAACTACCCACTCATTCTTGCTACCCAGATAAGAGCTATTCAGGTTCCTGTCGTGTCAGGTTGGTTTATTCTTTGAGCTCCCTCAGGTTCTTCCCAAGTTTCTTTTCTGCCCAAATTGGAGTCCATTTCTGTTGCTTACCAACAAAGAACTGTTACTGAATAGTAGTCAAGGTCATTCCTCTCTTGATTTACTTTCAGCCACATTTCTAACTTATGTCTTTGTCAACTTTACTCTTTTTACTTCATTTGGATTTTACTGCCCCTTATGAGGGAAAAATGCCATGAATCAAGTGAGCACAATTCTTTTTATTCGTTGCCAAATGAAGTCAGTTTTTAAAATCTGAGTCTTGTCATGTTCAATCACTTGTCTGTAGTCCCTTCCACCTATAACAAATATAAACTGCTTATTAAGATGAGTTTTAGCCATCCCTTTGCAAATCATGTAAATATTTTTGGAAAGACAGTTTCATTCCTCATTGCTGAGGTAATTTTCTTAGAGTTTAGAGATGTTTTTATAGGAATCAGCTTTCCAAAATTAGGAAATCTATTTCTTGTGTTTCAGAAGTAAAAAACAATAAAAGAGATAGGATTGTCTGATGCATTCTTATTCTCTGAGAGAACTGCAATCAATCCTTTCTGATTTCTTCTTGGGAAACATGTCTTTGCAGAAAACATGAAGTTTTGTTTTACTTTGGGAGTATAGACTGATGTTTGAAATCCAGGAACAAAGAAAAAAAAAGATAATTGTGTATCTCCTACAACTTTTACAGCATATTGCAAGGGCTTGAACTCTATCATAGTGAAAGAAAAATGAACATTATTTAGATGAAGGTTAAAAGGTAGAAATGCTATTCTGAGTGAAATTCTATAATAATTGAAAATTTGAGCTGCAGAGCCAAGTCAGTACTTCACCAGGTACTCTCCAAAAATCTTTTTTTGTAGGCTTTAAAATACAAATGCCTTCAGATAGTCAAACTTACATTTTTTTCAAAGGAAAGAAAACCCTTCTAGAATATTAAATGGGACGATAAAGGGGAGATTTTTGGCTAAAAGGAGATCAAATATTTTCTTTTATCAAAAGTTTGGCTCATTATTGCAAGTGAAAAGATCATGGAATAGCTATTTAAGATGACAAAGCGACTGTGATAGCTTTAGTTAATGATAGTGCACAGCCAATTTTGTCTTCTGCCTTTGTACTTGCTTTATGAGAGGTCTCAGCATTGGTTTTCTTTTGTACTCTTCTTTTTTGGTGATTATAGAACTCAATTATTACGGCTTTGACAATTGTAGAGGTTTTCCCCACATTACATGTAACTTTGTAAGGTAAGATTATGTACCGAGTTTTTTAAAAAGGCAAATGAAACCGTAAGATTTGTAATACACATCTGTGAAGTAACTTTTTTTAACCTTAGAAAATGTTGGAAGAACAGGGATGAAGGACACCTGAGGAAGAATGTCTAGGGGGATTGTGTTAGTTGCCTGGGGCTGCCATAACAAAGGACCACAAGCAGAAGGGGTTATGCAACCGAAATGTATCGTCTTCTAGTTCTGGAGGCCATCAAACTGAATCAAGGTATTGGCAACATTGGTTGCTTCCGAGGGATGTGACCGAAGCATCTGTTGTAGCCTCTCTTGTTGGCTTTTAGATGGGCATCTTCACCCTCTATCTTCTTCACAAGACCGTCTCTCAGTGTGTGTGGGTGTCCAAATTTCCCCTTTTCATAAAGACAAATCATATTAGATCAAGGACCATTTTAATGACCTCAGTTTAATCTGATTACCTATGTCCAAAATAAGGTCACATTCTGAGGTACTGGGGGTTAGGATTTCAGTATATGAATTTTGGGGTAAAGCAATTCAGCCTATAAGAGGCAAAGGGACACTTAAAGGGAAGACTACAAATAAGGTTTTGCACATGGCAGGGAAGAAGAAAGGTTCTTTTCCACATGCAATTTTTTGTGCATATAGGCAATCCAAGGGCTTGCTGTTGAATGTTGTGGCCCTTGACTGTACTTGTATTAAAAAGTTAGAAATGCTTTCCATCTCTCTTGATTTATAGCCTATGAAAGTTTTCCATTAGTTTTGTACTAATTTGGCAATGATCACAGAATGGAAATAGATCACATTAATTTCTTTTGTGTTAACTCAAGTCTTTAGCAAGAAGCAATTATACTGGGTGTCATGTAAAGTGTTGTACATTTAAATAGTCTGTACCTACTGAAAATTTTCTTCCACTGATCTTTGTCTTTTTTGCCCACGTTGTTCCATACCTAGCCTTTTTGACTTGGTTCATTCAAGTATCCTGACTTGGGTTTGTTCTTCCTTGTAATTGTCTTGAGAATCATCAAAATGTGGTTTCCTTAGTGATGAAAGTAGAGAATCTTCTTCTGTGTGTAGCTGCTACTTGTATATTCTTGTCAGTGGAGCAAAGAGAACGGTAGCTCTGATTAAAACTGAAGGTGTATTCACTGTGACAGCTGCTGGGAAGGAGGATACAGAGAATGTCCTTCTCCCCTGCAGCATGGCTGAGAGTTTTTAGATGATCTGCCCAGGGGACTTCTTTGGGTTTTACTTCAGTGATACATGTGATTTGCTGCAACTCCGGCTGACATCTTCTTTGAGTAGATTGTTGGTTTAATTTGTAGTCAATAGGTTTGTATTTGTATATTTGTATATTTGTACAATGAATAACCCTTTTTAAAAGTTATGAGATGAGACTCATCCATTTTTACGGTCTTTTAAATATAAATAGTCATTTACTGAGTATATGTTGCATGTTAGGCATTGTGCTAATGATGAATAAAACACTGAATCTGCCTCTCAAGAAACTTACAGTTCAATAGGTGAGAGAAATTGAAACAGAAAATGATA
>CM053605.1:32905288-32973831 GCA_028646535.1 Procyon lotor
AGTGGTCAGAACATCATAAACACAAGCCCCAAAACACGAAGACAAGTTTGCTAGAGGAGAAAAAGACAATTGGCCTGGGAGTTGAAGAACACCATAGTAAGTACTAGGTGGGCAGGAATCAGATCATAAAAAGCTCCCTGTGCATTGTTAAGATTTAGAGATACAAGACCTGGATCACTGCTTAGATTCTGTTCCTGAGTAGTGGTGTGATCTTGAGTATGTTACTAAAAACACATCTGGCCCTTAGCTTTCCAAAAATCACATGTAGTAGAGAGACACTGGATCCAGGTGTCATGTGGGCCAGGACAATGGACTTCTCAGTGGGTACCTATTTGCAGTGATAAATGCTTACCTCATGGCTTCCTCTCAATACTTGGAAAGATCTCAGAACTGTGTGACACAGCCTATGGGAGAGGTGGTACCCAGAAAAGACAGAGTTTAAAATTCTTCTTTATGGCAGTCTGAAATACTGTGATTCATAATAAGAAATATACATTTGTTTTTGTCTCAGTTTCTGACAAAGAATTCCTAAAACTCTTGGAATTTCCTACCAATAAGAGCAATAAGGGCATCTTTGTTACACTATTTGGTCTTTTGTTCTCCATTTCAGCAACAGCTCCAGATCAAGAAGGTCAAAGGGAGACCTTGTTATTCCTAGCAACTGACTTTCAACCATACCTGAGCTGGGTAACTTTTGTAAAGCTTCTAAGGATGGGAATTGGTTGCTAAGGAAACCAACCATGGGATTAGAGGGCTGGAGATTTTAGTCCCACTCTTTGACCTCTGAGGAGGGCAAAGGGCTGGAAGTTGAATTAATCACCAATAGCCAATGATTTAATCAGTTATGCCAACATAATGAAGGCTCCATAAAATCCCAAAAGGACAGGGTTCAGAGAACTTCTGGGATGGTGAACAGGTGGTGGTAGTGCTAGGAGGGCAGCACCCCTGGAGAGAGCATAGAAGCTCCACACTACCCCCTTACCTTGCCCTATGCCTCCGTTACTGTGCTGTTCCTGAGTTAAAGCCTTTTATAATATACTGGTGATCTAGTAAGTAAATTGTTTTCCTGAGTTCTGTGAGCTGCTCTAGGAAATTAATAGAACCTGGCAGTGGGCAGGAGGAGGGTGTTGTTGTAACCTTTGATAGTCAGTTGGTCAGAAGCACAGGTCTGGACTTGTGAATGCCATCTGAAGGGGTAGAGCAGTCTTGTGGGACCAATCATTTAACATGTAGGATCTGGCACCATCTCCAGGTAGATAGTGTCGGGTTTGAGTTAAGCTGTAGGACACACAGCTGGTGTCACAGAATTGCTTCATGTGTGGAAAACCTACACATCTGGTTTCAGAAATGAAGTATGTTGTAGTAGAGAACTGAAAGTAGAGGGGACACAGGAAGGGTGTGTTTTTATTTAGAAGGTCTCAGAGCCAAAAATTAAATTATAAAAAATAGAGAAAGAGGAGATCTTGCCCATTTAAGTGTCTCAGGTCCCTTAGAAGTTTGAAATACAAATGGTGGTGTGTGCCAGAGCTGGCTCGTGCTGAGCCAATTTTTACATTTTTAGGTATTTTGTTAGTTGGCTGTTAACACAGCCATTATGAAATATTAAATGACATCAATTTATAATTAAATATATTATATTAAAAATGAAGTAATAATTGCTCCAAACTGATTTCTTCCTATTTATTTCACTACATTTTACTATTACCTATATGCTTGATAGATCTATTTTATATGTATAGTATGATGCAAATATTGTAAAATGGTGATTTGCTTCACATCTCTTCTCAAGATGGTTTCCAGTGACATTGCATACATAGCTTGAGATTGGCCATAATTCAATATTTACACTATGGGAATCTGCAAATGCTACAAAACAGGAATTTTATTTCTTTTTTTCCCTTTCTTTCCTTCTCTTCTCCTTCCTTTCCTTACTCCTTCCTTCCCTACCTTCCCTTTTTCTTTCTGAAAACATTTAGTAGCATACCAAAGAGTACAAGGAAGAATAAGAATGGCAAAGAAAGGTAATTGTAAACTGGAATCGAGAGGGTCAGAAGCAGGAAGAGGTTCAAGGAAATGATTGAAAAGCATGGCTTAGCACCAAGATAGTCAATATCTCTACTAGAAGGTACAGAATAGATTTGGCTAAGGCAGATAGGACAGCTAAACAGGACCAGCTGACCTTCACCTGCATTCCAAGTATCTCAGACAGCCCACAATTGCTGGTGGATGAAGTTAGAAACAAATTTGCTAAGCAGATCATGGATGAGTAGTAAATTGTGAAGGAATCAATGCGTGTGTGGGCTAAGGGTGCCTGTGGTCCCATTTTCTAAGACTTATCATTCCATCATCCCTTGGATCTTGCTGTGTCCTCAAGCATCCTTTCTAGTCTCACCGTCCTGCTCTGAATCTGAATATTTTGCAGCTAGAGCTTCTGCTTTTGTTGCTGAGCATTCTTAGAACTTTCCTTTCCTATTCTTCTGTTCTCCTTTTGCTTACTATTTTACTCTTCTGTAAGTTTTCTACTTATCCTTTTTTTCTATGTTTTTTCTATGACCCTTTCCATGCACAAACTTCTAAGATCTCCTCTATATTGTCACCCCATCTGTTTTCACCATCTGCTCTCTTTAAGTACTTTGAATCTGCTCAAAGTAGCAGTCACTTTGTAGCAGTGTACTCTTAATCAAGTTAATTTTGTGGAGCCTCAGTTTTTCTCCCTTGTAAAATGGGAGGGCTTTACCTCCCTCACATATCATTTGTGAGATTCAAATGATGTAGATAGGTACTAAAAAATTCTTGACACCTAAAACGATCAAGAAATGATAACTATTGTTTTACTAATGTTAGTCCAAACTTAGCTTGTTACTTGTCAGCATCCAACTAAAATCCATATTAGTGGTTGCAAACTCAACTGCCTATAAAGTCTAGGTGGGACATAAATGAATGAAGTGGGTTGGGTTGGGAAGTGGCAAAAATGGTGGCAAATGGAAACCTGTCCAAAAGAATCAGCCACTTCTCAACTCTGGCCAATTAATACCCCATGAAAATGTAAGCTCAGAGCTGTCAGGTCTTTTAATTTTTCAGGAAAGAGTAAAAATGGATATTTTTATAAGTAATTTCTTGATGTAAAAATAATGTTGTTCAGTACTGGAAAATAGCACTTCAAAGAAAACAGGTCTATTAGCTGTATTTGGCATGCTGTCCACCAGTTTGAAACCTCTGCAGGACATATTTCTTGAGCTGTGTTTGAGCAGTTGGTTCCTTATTTATTAGCAGGAAATCCTGTCTTTCACACATGACATAGCTAACTTTCTAGTAAGAGTATATTTGGAAGAAAATCTTTTTTGGACTCAAAATCCATGGTGTTTCCTTCACTCACAGTGTAATCTAACCACAGCCAGGCATTCGAAATGCTGGCAGCATTTTTAACCTCTTAGAAAAATCTTTTATTTCTTATCAACTGTTCTGTCTAGATTATATTAGGGTATAAATTGTTTTGAAAACCAGTTTTACTTAATTAAAAGAAAAGTTGAGAAAGTTTGGGATGATAGGATGGAAAGTTTAGTAGACCAAGAATTTGATTGAACTTCATAGACCAATGAGCTAATACTTCTATCTTTGGCAATAAAATATTGAGAAGTCACTTATCTTACATGGGTATTAGTTTCCTTATTTACAAATTAAGGGGCTAAGTCTTCTTCCAAGTGGTGGAGTTCAAGAAATTGAACCAGGAACATGACATTGATACAAGTGAACCAGCATTCCAGAACAATTTCTAAGGATCATGCCTCTTGAAGCATCTCCTGCCTCCTGATTCTCTTTGTAAACTATTTTTGAATTCTTCTTCAACTCCTTATCCCAAGTTGTCTATACATTCTTTACCTAGTAAGTTGTAGGTCTGTGCATCTCCTGTGGTGCCCAGATAGGTATAACATTTCTAAGAAGATCCTTATGTAAGATACGTTCCATTTTTTAAATTAAATCTGAACGAATCTTTACTTTTATAATTAAAAAAAAATTAAGGGGCTAAGTAAGATTATCTTTACATTTCCTTCCAGAGTCATTATTTTGTAAGCCAATCTACTTAATTTTGGAGAAACTGGTAACTGATTTTTTTAAATCTCCCCTAACTTTTGAAATATGGCATTTGTTAGAATATAGCTAATGTCTGCATGTAAATTCATTTCAATTTAATATGCTTTCTTAATTTTTATTTTATTTTTTGAAAAAAGATTTATTTATTTATTTGATAGAGAGAGACAGAGAGAGAGGGAGATCAGAAGTAGGCAGAGACGTAGGCAGAGAGAGAGGGGGAAGCAGGCTCCCTGCTGAGCGAGAGCCTGATGCAGGGCTTGATCCCAAGACCCAGAGATCATGACCTGAGCTGAAGGCAGAGGCTTTAACCCACTGAGACACCCAGGTACCCCTTAATTTTTATTTTATTGAAGAGAATTTTATTGAAGATAAAGAAGGTGATGTGTTAATTATTTGAGGCATTGTAAGTAGTAGGTTTTCTTCAGAGATCTTGAAGTTTAGTGAAGAAAGAAAAAGTTATTAGTGTGGGGTGCCTGGGTGGCTCAGTGGTTAAGCTTCTGCCTTCAGCTCAGGTCATGATCTCAGGGTCCTGGGATCGAGCCCCGCATCAGGCTTTCTGATCAGCAGGGAGCCTGCTTCCTCCTCTTTCTCTGCCTGCCTCTCTGCCTACTTGTGCTCTCTCTCTGTCAAATAAAATTCTTAAAAAAAAAAAAATTATTGGTGGTGATAGTGGAGACTAAACCAAATAACTTAATGACAGAACACAGTATTAGCGAAACGATGAGATAGATGAGTTCCTCTTTACTTCAAAGTAGGGAAAGGCTTTCTAACTGACTCACAATAAAAGAAGTGGAAATTTGACTATATAAGACCCTCCCTGGCATGGAAAAAAATAAAATAAACAAAAGCCTAAAACAACTGACAGACTGGAGAAAATATTTAGATGTGCCAAAAAAAATGGCTAATATTCCTAATATAGAGAGCATTGAGAGACAAAAGAACAAAAACCTGCTAGGAAGAGGAGACCATACATGAATACACAATTCATATACAAAATAACAAGATATAAAAATGGTCTTCCTTGAGGGCATTATGCTAAGTAAGATAAGTTAGACAGAGAAAGACAAATACTGTATGATATCACTTATATAGGTGATCTGAAAAAGCCAAACTTGTAAAAACAGAGAGTAGAACATTGGTTATCAGAAGCTGAGGGGTAGAGGAATTGAGATTATCTTGTTTAAGGGTACAGAATTGGATCTAGCAGATAAGTAAGTCCCAGAGATGTAATGCAGAGCATAGTGATTATAGACAATAATACTGTATTATAAACCTCAAAGTTGCTAAAAGACTAGATTGTAAATATTCCACAAAATATTTTGTGTACCACAAATATGTACCACAAAAAAATGACAATTATGTGATGTAGATTAGAGGTATTAGCTAAGAGTACAATGGAATCATATTGCAATATATAAATGTATAAAATCAATAAATTGTATATTTACAGAATGTTATATATCAATTATGTCTCAATAAAAATAAATTAAAAAAATAAAATAAAAAATGTTTCTCACTTATATGAAAAAAATTTCGAACTCATTTATAACTACAGAAGTGGTAATAAAATCAACATGGAGATATCACATTTAACCTAGAAAATTGGGCAAAATTTTAAAAATGCATGAGAGTACATTATGTTGGTAACTCTGTGGGGAAATAAGTATTCCCATATATTGTTGCTGGGAATACTAACTGGTGCAATCCTTTTGAAGGGAAATTTGGCAGTACATATGTGTTTACCTTTTGACCAATAATTGTCCTTCTAGGATTCTATCTGAAGCTTCCAACAATAAAAAAATACATATATGCAAGAAGTGACACTTCTCTGAGTAATTTTTTTATATAGTCCTAACTTTCAGAATTTTTTTTATATAGACCTAACTTTTAGAATCCTAGTATTGTTTCTCATATTGTTTCTGTCAATAATTCAAGTCCACTATAAAGTTGGGGGAATACAAACAGTAACAAGTGAACCTAACTGTGTTAAAATAACAACCACAATGAAGAAGATGGAGATGATAAGGACTAACATAAATAACTTTGCAAAACAGTATTTTGACTGTATACTATGAGATTAGAACAGATAAATAAATATAGATAATGAGAGGGTTTCTAATTGTCAGGGTAAGAAGTTTCAATTAAGGAAAAGAGGGAAGACCAGAATGAATTGTGAGATGCTAGATTAGAATTAGAGGTATAAATTCTGTGGTAGGCAGAATCATAGCCTCCCAAAAATATCCATGCTCTAATCTATAGAATCTGTGAATATGTTACGTTACACGGGGAGGGGAAGTTAAAGTTACAGATGGAATTGAGGTTGCTAATCAGCTGACCTTAAAATAGGGAGGTTATTCTGGAATATCTATGTGGGTCCAATGTAATTATAAGGGTCATTACAAGTAAAGAGGGAAGTAGGAGAGTCCAAGTGATGAATGTGAGAGAGACTTACCCAGCTATTCTATTTGATGATAGAAAGAGACTATGATCTAAACACAAGGAGCTCCAGAATCAAAGGCCAGAGCTGAAATAATCTGAATAACAAAGTAAATAATGACAGTGATAGATTATACTCATAAAATAAATTAAATATCAATGAATCCATACTGGTTTAAACAATCAAATAAGTGAATAAATAGGGGAAAAAGGACAACTCTTACTTAGAGAAGAAATGCAGTGCATAGATGGACAAGAAATTAGGGAAATAGAATAATAACCTTTGGATAAACATTGCAGTAATAATTGTTGCTAACAAGATCTATCAACAGATGTTAAAATTCATGGGCAAAAGTATGATGAGAAACAGAATATTTGCATAATCTTAAACTCTCTCAAGGTATTTATTAACTGTAAGAGGGAAATAGTAACTGTACAGTGAAGAAATCTGGCAGACAACATTTTAGCCAAATATCCATGTTAACATTACCCAAGACATATTGGAACCACTTGCTCTCAGAGAAGATGCACCAAGAAGGGTATAACCTCATGTCTGTGGTATTCTTGTCAGGAATACATAACCTTAGCGGAATCATAGGAAAATATCAGACAAATCCAAATTGAGAGACAGTCTACAAAATAACTCTCTAGTACTTTTCTAAAGTATAAAGGTCATGAAAAATGAGAAGATTGAGGAAATGTTATAGATTGGAAGAGTTTAAGAAAGCATGGCAACTAAATACCATGTGGAACTTTGTATTACCCTGCACCACATACACACACATGCACGCTTGCACATGCACACGCACACACACACACACACACACACACACATTTCAGAAAGATTGGTGAATTTGAATGAAGTCTGTTGTTTAATTAATAGTATTGTACCAACGTTACTTTCTTGCTTATATAAGGTGTTAACAGCAGGGAAAGCTGAGTGAATGATATGTGAGAACTCTCTGTACTATTTTTGCAACTTTTCTGTAAGTCTAAAATTATTTCAAGATAAAAAGTAAAAAAAAAAAAAAAAAAAAAAAAGAAGTACCATAAGGGCAGTGCAGAAGAAACTGCTTTAAAGGGCTCCACAGAGGGGAGAGCCCATTCAGAAAGACTTCATGAGAGAGGTGGTATGTTACTGTGCTAGAGCTGCCATAACAGAATACCACAGGCTAGGTGACTTAAACTACAGAAATTTATTTCTCACAGTTCTGGAGGCTGGAAGTCCAAGATCAAAGTGCTGGCAGGGTTGGTTTCACCTGAGGCCTCTTTCCTTGGTTTGCAGATGGCAGCCTTCTCACTGTGTTATCACATGGCTTTTTCTTTGTGCTTTCTTTCTGTTGTCTCTTTCTCATATGTTAGGACCACACTCTTATGACCTCATTTAACCATAATTACCTCTTTAATGGCCTTATCTGCAAATACAGTCACTTTGGGAGGTAGGCCTTCAAAATATCAGTTCTGAGGGAACATAATTTAGTCCATAATAATTGAGAATTATGAAGACTTTTGAAAGATAGATATTAGCAATATTGGGGAAATATGTGGCAGTGATTTAGGGAAGAGCAAGTAGACTGGTGAATTAGTCAGGGCTCCTCAGAGAAACAGAACCAATAGGATATGCCTAGATATATAGAAAGATATTTATTATGAGAGATTAGTTTACATGATTATGGAGACTGAGAAATATGTAAGCTAGAGGACCAGGAAAGCTGGTGGTGTAGTTCCAGTCCAAACTGGAAGGCCTAAGAACCACAGGAGATAATAGTGTAAGTCACAGTCTGAGTCTGAAGGGCTGAGAACCAGGAAGTTGATGGTACAAGTCCAAGTCCAAGGCCAAAGGCCTGAGAACCAGGAAGTTGATGGTACAAGTCCAAGTCCAAAGCCAAAGGCCTAAGAACCAGGAGAACCAATGTCTGAGGGCAAGAGAAGATAGAAATCTCAGCTTAAGGAAAAGCAGATTTGCCTTTTTACTGCCTTTTTGTTTTATTTGGTCCCTTAATAGATTCGATGATGCTCATTTTTACTGGTGAAGGCAATGTTTACTTAGGTTACCTATTCAAATGCTAATCTCTTCTGGTAATATCTTTTTTTTTTTTTTTTTAAAGATTTTATTTATTTGACAGAGAGAAATACAGCGAGAGAGGGAACACAAGCAGAGGGAATGGTAGCGGGAGAAGCAGGCTTCCTGCCGAGCAGAGAGCCCGATGCGGGGCTCGATCCCAGGCCTCTGGGATCTGACCCGGGCCGAAGGCAGACGCTTAATGACTGAGCCACCCAGGCGCCCCCTCTTCTGGTAATATCCTTATAGACACACCCAGAAAAAATGTTTTACCAGCTCTGTGGGTGTCCCTTAGTCCAGTGAAGTTGACACATACAATACACCATTATAAATCCAATTCTTGTCAACTTGGCACCCTACACATATCATTATATAATCTCTAACAATAACAAGTTCGAATTCTGCCTCATATGATACAACTATCCTGCATACAAATGAAAATGCACTACTGCTTCTCCAGAAGAGGAGATAAGTCCTTGAGTAAGGTTTAGGCTTCTTATATCCCATAACTTAAATACTATGATATGAAATAATAATACTTAAATACTATAAGCCAATACATCTTATATTACATGATAAGGGAATAAGACAGGAAAGAAAACAAAGGTATTTGTTTAATATATGTGTATATACACACCAACATATTCATAAAAAAATAAGGAGGAAATATTCATGATAATTATAGTTCCTGTATTTATAACTGGTCATGTGGTTGTAGCTGGTATTTGTAACTACTTCTTCTTGTACTATCCATTTTGTATCCCCTTTGTCTTCCTCAAGCATCTCAGCTCGTTGTAGTTTTTTAGCTGGTGGCAGGGTAACCCAAACTTTCATTCCTAAAGAGTCTGGGCCATGAATAGTCCTGCCTGGATTGGGTTGTTGCAGTTTTCCATTGAGCTTAACCACAGGGCATGGTGATACTTAGAGACACTCCAATGAATCTCCTGTATTCCACACATACTCTTCCTTACCTCCATTGAGGAATAGTAGTCAAATTTCCTCTTGGGTGTCAGAATCAATCAACTCAACCAAGACCATAACTCTTTTCTTAGTGTGTTGATTAAGAAACATGAAGAGCCCAAAGTGGCTAGGTGGCAATCTTAACCTCTATTTCAATGGAATCATTGTTTTTCATGATAGAAGTGCTCCTCTCTTTGGAAATAAGACCTCTGGGCTTGCAAAGCATAAAATCACAGGAATAGAAAGCAAAAATTTTGCTGATGTGTTAGTAGGGATATTAATAAGAGGTTCCACTCCCTTTTTTAACCCTTAATTTTTGGACTCATGAATCCTGGTTTAACCCTTAATTTTTGGACTCATGAATCCTGGCTATCAGAGAAACAGTATCTTTTTTTTTTTTAATATTTTATTTATTTATTTGATACAGAGAGAGAGATCACAAATCGGCAGAGAGAGAGGGGAAAGTAGGCTCCCTACTGAGCAGAGAGCCCAATGCGGGGCTCAATCCCAGGATCCTGAGATCATGACCTGGGCCGAAGGCAGAGGCTTTAACCCACTATAAGCCACCCAGGCACCCCAAGAAACAGTATCTTATATTAGATACTGATTCAGAGCATATACAGCTTTCTGGAGAAAATTTGTACCAGCCCTGTAAGGTATTGCCACATAGCTAGTGCTATAACTGTGTCTTCTTCTTCTTCTTCTTTTTTTTTTTTTTTAAGATTTTATTTATTTATTTGACAGAGAGAGATCATAAGCAGTCAGAGAGGCAGGCAGAGGGGGAGGGGGAAGCAGGCTCCCCCCTGACCAGAGAGCCCGATATGGAGTTCGATCCCAGGACCCTGAGATCATGACCTGAGCTGAAGGCAGAGGCTTTAACCCTCTGAGCTACCCAGGCGCCCCTATAACTGTGTCTTGAAAAGGTCCTTACACTATTTTATCAAGCTAGCTGCTTCAAGATGGTGGGAAACATGGTAAGACCAGTTAATTCCATAAGCACAGGACCATTGCTACATTTCTTTTGCTAAGTGAGTTTCTTAACCAGAAATAATGCTTTGTGAAATACTATGACAGTAGATAAGACATGCTATAAGTCCACAGATGATAGTTTTGGCAGAAGTTTTGTGTGTAGGGAGAGCAAATCTATATCTAGAGTACCTATCTATTCTGGAAAGAATAAAACTCTGTCCCTTCCATAATGAAAGCAGTCTGATGTAATTGCTTGCCACCAAGTAGCTTCTTGATCACTCTGAATAGTGGTGCCATACTGGGGAATCAGGCTTGGCCTGCTGCTGCCAGATGGGCCCTTAGTGGTGGCCATAGCCAGCTTGGCCTTGGTGAGTATAAGTTCATATTGCTGAGCCTATGCATAACCTCTACCCCTGTTACCACAGCCCTTTTGTTCATGGACCCATTGGGTGATGAGAGAGATGTCTGTGGAAAGAGGTTGACTGGTATCCACAGAACAGGACATCTTATTCACTTAATTATTAGATGCTCCCTCTGCTGGTGTTGCTCTTGGTGAGCATTCACACGGGACACTAATATCTTCACATTTTTTGCCCATTCAGAGAAGTCTATTCATATACCTCCACCCCAGATTTCTTTGTCATCAATTTTCCAATCATGTTCCTTCTAAGTTTCTGACTATTCAGTGAAACCTTTGGCTCCAGCCCATAAATTGGTATACGGTTGCACATCTGGCTATTTTTCCTTCCAAACTGGACATCCAGGTGCACTGCCCAAAGTTCTGCCCACTGAGAAGATTTCCCTTCATCACTATCCTTCAGGGAATGTCCCAGAGAAGTGTTGTAGTGCTGTAGCTGTCTACTTTTGGATCGTGTCTGCATATCATGCAGAACCATTTATAAGTCAGGCCTGTGTCTTCTCTTCCTCTGTCAATGCATTATAGGGAACTTCTCATGAGGCCAGAAAAGCAGGCTGGGAGAGAGAAGCCAGCAGCAGGGGTGGGAACCATGAGTATTTGGGCCACTTCTCCACATAAGTTACTTGTGTTTTCAGGGCCTTCTTGAGCCTGATTATGTATATACCACTTACATTTGATGATGAAGTCTTGTAGTGCACATCCAACTTTAGGGCTTGGTGGGCTAAATAGCACCTAGTTCATGATAGGCAGCTTAGACAGAATAGTAACTTGGTAGCCTGTGGTCAAGCTTTTAGTTTCTACTAAGACCCAATAGCAGGTCAAGAGCTGTTTCTCAAAAGGAGGGTAGTTATCTGCAGATAATGGCAGCGCTGCCAAATCCTAAAGGCTTGTGCTGCAATTCACCTACACAAGCTTGCCAAAGTCCCTAAATGGTATCTCTGTGTGCTACTGACATTTCAAGCATTATTGAATCTGCTGCATCATATGGGCTAAGTGGGAGGCCAGCTTGCACAGCAGCTAGACCTGCTGCAGAAACTTCTCTTCTTGGCTTCACTCAAAACTCACAGGTTTTCAGGTCATTCAATACATGGGCTGGAGTAACATATCCAAATAAGAAATATGTTGCTTTAAAAATCCAAAGGGGCCCATGAGGCACTGTGCTTCTTTCTTACTTATAGGAGGGCCCAAGAGATGCAGCAACTTTTCCTTCACCTAAAGAGGTACATCTCAACATGCCAATACCTTAGAACCCTAGAAATTTCACTGAAGTAGAAGGCCTCTGAATTGTAGTCAGATTTACTTCCCACCTTCTGACACGCAAATGTCTCACCAATAAGTCTAGAGTGGCTGTTACTTCAGCACAATATCAACAGCATAATGGACCAGCATGATATTTTATGGAAGGGAAAGGTAATCAAGACTCGTGTGAACTAAATTATGGGATGGTACTAGGGAGCTGATATACTCCTAAAGACAGTGAAGGCATATTGCTAGCCTTGGGGACCACTCTCAACCCACCCTTCCTTCTTCCTAACACACACAGACACAAGTGATAAATAGGTAGGCATGGTTCTTTTTCAAATGTTAGCACTGTTCACAACACAATCTTTTCTTTGACAGTGTTCAACTATTTTATTTAAACACAGGCACTGGCATTTTATAGTGGTTCATAGCATCCCCTGAATTCATTTGATTCTTGTAACTCATATGATAATTGCTGAGAGAAATAGCACTTTGAGTCACTCAGTTGTGTAAGAGCAATGTGTTTTATAACTTTTTCATCTCATAAAACAAAGCTAAATTTTTCCTTACAGTTGGAAAAAAGCTTTAGACTGGAGTAAACCTGACTTAAGGCTCCAAGTTTAGAGGCCCAGTTTTATTCCTCCTGTAAATTCATGGGACAACATTACATGAATTCCCCCATGAGGTACGAAATCTTAATCTAGTCAGGTGTTCATGTTTTTAAGTAATTATTTTCAGTGGATTAAAAATTTTAGAAGGCTTTGAAAAATGTTAGTAAAAATAGCACTCTGCTGTGTTTACATTGAGTCTTAATCCTCATTGTTCAAAGAATGTTTATCAGTTGAAGATATAGCAAATATTAACATTTCTACTCTGTAGGCAGAGAAATTATGTGATGCACTTGAAGTGATACTGAAAGTCAAAAGTGGGGGATTTTTTTTTTTTACCAGAGCTTTTATTAATTCTGTTTCTCCATTCTCCATTAATACCTTTTCCACTTTTTCATCTCTCCTACACAAATAAATCTATGTGAGTACTTTGGAGAAATAATATTAAAAGGTGGTGGCTACATTTTTAATTATCTTCAAAAGTGCTGTTTGAGAGTGGTGATTGTTGCTATGGTTACCAGTTTATTCTGTTATCAGCCAATTACTGACTCTTTTTATAATACATGCTATATCTTGCAGCCATGTTTCACCAGCCTTCTTAAAATTCTATCAACTAAAACACACAATCTAAGTAAAAACAGTATTTTTGTAACAGAGACACAGCTTGAAGTCAATTCCCTCATCTTCCCTTTTTAAGGGGCCTTGTGTGCAAGATTGGTGGGGAGGGGCAGAGGGTGAAGGAGAGAGAGAATCTCAAGCAGATTCCCTGCTAAGCATGGAGACTGATGGAGCTCCATCTCATGACCCTGAGATCATGACTTGAGCTGAAATCAGGAGCTGGATGGAAACAGCTGAGCTCTTATGAATTCATGCCCAATAGGGTTAACAAAGTTAAAACCAGTAAAAAGTTTAAAGCTTATTTTTCAGAGAACTCTTTCTCCCTAATCAGCTATTGTGTCTTTTCAGACCCCACTAATGAACTCACTAGTTGTTACTGCAGACCTCTGGACTCAAGGTCAACTGATAAGATTTCAGCCTATGAACAAGCAATTCCTTAACCCAAGATAATGAGCCCAAGTCTCCATCCAGTTTATATAAGCTCTTGGAGCATGCTCATAGCCCCTTCTCCTGGTCCTAAGATAACCTCCCTGACATCAGGGAATGAATTTTGCCTCAGTCTGATGTTAAGTCTCCATCTTAAAGTGAATATGGGCTATATGGTACCTATATATTTGCTCAGTGTGCATGCTCCCTCTTTCCTCATGAATAGTCACAAGTTTCTCCACCCTTTTCATCAGTATGTATGTAATCTCAACCCTCATGTTTATAAAAAACTTGTTCTCTCCCCTCTTTACGAGGTAGATTTGAGGCTTGTCCTTCCTTCTCCTCCTTTAGCTGCCTCTCAAATAAACACTTTGGTATATACCCTGGTATATACCTGGAAATATATACTTTGGTATATTTCCTTGGTATATACCTGATGTTTCAGTGATTGGCTTTGCTGCACATCGAGCAGATGGACTTGGGTTCTGTTACACTTAGATTAAAAGTAGACTTGTGCAATGAGTAGGATAAATAAAAATCATTTATACCTAGAAGTAGCATAGTAAAAGGGAAATTGAAATGTATAAATAGAATGAAACCTAACTGAAAAATTAAATGAAACATAATGAAACCTAAATGAAAAGAAAAGATAGATTATTGCCAAAGGAACAATAATTAATCTGACATTGACTTCTGTCAGTAATAGATGCCAGAAGAGAAAGGAGAGTGATATTTTAAAAGTAGTGGAGCTAAAGCATCATTCCAAATTGAAAGCAAAATAGGACCTTTTTAGAAAAAGATTATATCGCTCTGCTACCCACAGATTTTTCTGAAAGAATTACTAAAGGATGTACTTCAGTAAGGACAGAAGTAAACCTAGAGAGATGCAGAGGGAAAGAGAGAAAAATATAATGTGAACTGGCTGTTCTAGTCCCAAGAAACTTATCTTTAAAAAAAAAATCAGAATTCTAGGCTCCTGGGTGGCTCAGTGGGTTAAAGCCTCTGTCTTCAGCTCAGGTCATCTCAGGGTCCTGGGATTGAGCCCCGCATGGGGGGAGGGGTGTCTCTGCTCAGCAGGGAGGCTGCTTCTCTCTCTCTGCCTGCCTCTCTCCTAATTGTGATCTCTCTCTCTCTGTCAAATAAATAAATAAAATCTTAAAAAATTAAAAAAAAATCAGAATTCTATAACACAAATGGAGTTGCTTTTTGGACTGGTTACTATTCAGCTGCATTCAAGTATAAATTAGCTATCAAAGAAACCTCCTCATTATCTGGTAATTTAGAATGACTTTCATAAAACTCCCAGAGCCTCCAGTAATTCCTCTTCCAACTCCATTAACTTTCTAGACCCGCAATTAATTGGGAAGATCCATTTAAAAACAGCTTGTTCATCACTTCTTGTTGAAATTATCTGTTAAGATTGTATATGGTGGATATAAAAAGATTAGCACTGAAATAACTCTGAAAAAATTAAGCACAATTCACTCATGTAGACTACCAGCTTATAGCCCCCCAAATTAAAAATAAATAAAATCAGTGTGAAAGTAGAAACAAACACACATAACACACAAGATACACACACTGCATGCAGAGGATAAAACAGTGGAGAAGGGGACAAACAACTGATCCAGAATGTAGTTAGGTTTAGTTACAGATCACAAAAAAAGAATGGGAAAAAAGGCATTGGCTCCAAGCAAAATGGTGTTTAAGAGGTCAAGAAGTCTTGATACAGCACAGTAACAGGATTAAAGAAAGGGTTTGGAGCACTTCCGATGGTCTGCCACCTGTGTTAGGTACTGAGGAGAAATTCAGAGGTGTGGAAGATAAAACCCATGGTCTCTAGAGGCAAGTGTAGTGGGGAGACCGACATACATAAACAACTTTTCCTAGTGTGGTTGAAAAAGGTGCTAAGAGAACAGGATGGAGGAAAATTAAATTCTAATTAGGGGTGATTAAGAAAGTATTTCAGAGGAAATTGGTTTAAATTGGATCTTGAAGAATGGGTAAGAATTTTATATCAGGCAATGAGGACAGGCATTCCAAGCAAAGATACATAGGTAAGGAGCATGAGGAAAATAAAGCTCAAGATCCAGCTGAGCTTTCCTGCTTACCTCCCTTCTTCCCAGGACTGACGGCTCATCTCTGCTGGGGACTTCATCAAGTTCCCAGAAACAAGCACATAGATACATCTGAACAGAGGGGAAAATGAAGTGACCAGGTATAAGACAACTCTTGAAAGAATGCAGGCGAGTAGAGAAATACCTATGTATATTTGAAACAACTTCTGGTGTTTTGAAAATGTTTATAAATGGCATCATGTTGTACATATCATTCTGCAACTTTTTTCCTACTCAACTTTCTTTTTGTAACCTCTACACCTCTGTAAGCTCTGGTTCATTTATTTTACCTTTTGCTTACCCATGTTTCTATTTTTTAAAGATTTATGTACTTATTTGAGAGAGAGAGAATGAGCACCCATGACTGCGAATAGGGCAGAGGGACAGAATCTTTAAGACTCCTCACTGAGCATGAAGCCCAACACAGGCTCAATCCCACAGCTCATGAGATCATGCCCAGAGCTGAAACTAAGAGGTGGATGCTCAATCCACTGAGCCAACCCAGAGCCCTACCCATGTTTCTATTGATGTATCTTTAGTTTCCATGCAGTTTTTCAATATTACGAACAATGTTATTGGCATTGTAGAAATAACCTTCTACCTGTCTTCTTATACACCAATGCAAGTTTTTCTAGAAAACCAACCTAGAAAGGGAATGACTGAGTCAAGATTATATGTATTTCCAACTTACTGGATATGTCTTTCATTCATCTTTATCTCTTTACATCTCCCTTCCACCACCTTTCTCTTGCTACTCACATGGTGGGTACTTAAGAGATATTCATAATTTTCAAGGTAGAAAGAAGAGAGAAATTCGCTGGGATCTGAGGGTAATGAGGACTAAAAGAAGATAAAAAAGAGAAGAAGTAAGACTGACTTTAATTGACAGTCATTTGGTACCTGGAACACTGAGCTCTTAGTCTGTCAAGGAGCTGGTAGAGTAGTGCTGGGGATAGACTTGGAGGGGGAAGCATGGCTCTCCCTGAGAGGTTGGTGAATGTCCTTGGATTGGAGCCATGATCAATGGAGCAGGGATGTTTATTCCAGGGCCCAAGTCAAACCTGGCCTCTCCTCAGGCTCTCTGAATTTTTAGCTTAACAATGAGGTGTCAATAAAAGTAATAATAATAATTACTTCTGGATACCGTGAAGATTTAACAAGAAAAACTATATGAAAGTGCTTTGTACATGTACCTTATTTGCAACTATTTAAATATGTTCTTATCCTGATCCTTTACCTTTCTTTTCTATCTTTTCAGTGTCAGTCTCATAGATGTCATGCTATTAGTCTTTTTTTTTTTTTTTAAGATTTTATTTATTGATTGGACACAGAAGGAGAAAGCATGAGCAGAGGGAGAGGGACAAGCAGATTCCCCGTTGAGTAGGGAGCCCAAGCAGGGCTCAACCGACATCATGACCTGAGCTAAAGTCAAATGCTTAACCATTGGAGCCACCCAGGCGCCCCTGCTATTAGTCTTCTTAACATAATGTTTGTTTTCCTCTGAGTGCACTTTAAGTGTGGAACACAGAACTGATCAACATGCTGCAGGATTTGACCAACCATGTAGTGTGGGCCAAAATATCAATTTCCCAGTTTTGGATACTACATAGTAATAATGCATTTTAATACCAGAACTATTTTGGCAGCTACTCCCAGTGTTGACTCAAATTGGGTTAAAAAAAAACAACAACAAATAACTAAAATTCCCAAGTGTTTTTGATACATCCTGCTGTTGAACTAGTTTTTTTCTATACTACAATTAGGTATTTCTTTTTTAAACTTGATTGTAATACTTTATAATTCATCCCCACTTATCTCTGTTAAACTTCATTTTATTCAGTTTGGCCTTTCTTGAGTTGTGATTCTGACCCTGTTCTTCAATATGTATATTATTATTTTTTTTGTAAAATAAACTCTTCTGGATCACTATGTTTTGTTCACTTAGGGACGAACATGGAAAGAAATGATTTATCTTGTTTTCTTCTTTTTTTTTTTAAGATTTTATTTATGTATTTTACAGAGAGAGTGAGAGACAAAGAGAGAGCATGAGCAGGGGGGTAGGGAGGCAGGGAGAGGGAGAAGCAGACTCCCTGCCAAGCACGGAATCTTATTCAGGGCTCTGCATGGGTCTCAATCCCAGGACTCTGGGATCATGACCTGAGCTGAAGGCAGACAACTGACTGAGCCATCCAGGTGCCCCATTGTTTTCTTCTTTCTTTCCACCTCAGAGTTTTTCCTCCAGCTCTCCTCTCCACCTGGAGTAGTCCTCCTTCAGATGTATCCATAGCCAGCCCCTTACTTCTGTCAAGACTTCCTTT
This sequence comes from Procyon lotor, assembly GCA_028646535.1. Classification (NCBI taxonomy): domain Eukaryota; kingdom Metazoa; phylum Chordata; class Mammalia; order Carnivora; family Procyonidae; genus Procyon; species Procyon lotor. The sequence continues at coordinate 32,923,555 of CM053605.1, forward strand.
AGTGTTGGCTCCTATTTCACCTTCTCAAGAAGGCTTTCCTGACCACCCTGCTTAACACTGTAACCTTCATCCTCTGCTGATGTTCCCCACCCCCCATATTGCTACATAGCACTTAAAACCATTTAATACAATATATTTTATTTTATATTAATTATCATTACTGTCTATCCCCATGCTCTATGAATACAGGAATCTCCTTTGTTTACTGATGGATCCCAAGTTTCTAGAACAGTACTGAACACATTGCAGGCAATCAAAAAATATTAGTTGGATAAAATGTATATATTTCAGGCTAGTATTGATTGTGATAAATTAATTTAGATGCTCCTTGAGCCATATTGATAGTGCCTGTGCCTCTTGAATTCCCACAATTCATGGATCATCAGTTTTTAGTTTTTGATGTATTGATAATTTGCTCTTTTTCACAGATATTTTGGGGAGAAGCTGAGAAAGGCTGAATCAGGGAATGTTAGATGCCATTTTACACCAGATATGTCAGATAGACTTTAAATATGAGAAATCTCCAACCAAGTCATTGATAAAAATATTGATTAGCTGAAGCCAAAGATAGAGCCCTGAAGTATAGCTCCTACGATCTCCCTCTGAGTCATTAATCTTACTCTTTTGTACAGCCACTTATCCAGTTGGTGTTCACCTGATAGAATCATCTTTCATCCTGTATTTCTTTCTGTGAGTCACATAGATATGACAATTAAAGTTGGTAAATACGGGATGCCAGACAAATAACAGTAACGATAAAGGTTAAAGTATATTGAGTACTTACTATCTGCTGGGCACTGTGCTGAGTTTATTATGCACCATATTTTATTTAATGGATTTATTCCACTTCTTTTCCTTTTTTTAAATGAGTGAGATTATAAAACTAGTAAGTGATTCAATGAATATTTGACCCCAGACAGTCTGACTCCAGAGTCTAATCACCGACCCTATTACATTGGCTCCCTGACACATATATTCTATGTGAATGCCCCTCACTCAACAGCTTAATTATTCTGATATCAAATATATTTTGGAAAGTCTACTATGTGCCAAGATGGGTGCTAGGAAGGAGGGAAACAAACATGAATATGATTTGAATTCCGTGTAGAAGCTAAAAAGAGAAATTTAGAATTATGGAGTATACAGCATGAATCTTACATCTATCTGCTGCAGTTATTTCGTTTTTCACTTTTTTGTGTTGTTGATAATTAGTGATGTCTTTCCTTTTATGCTAATTTGGTACTTGGTTCCAAAAACCTGTTGGCAGCCAAGAAGCACAAAAATCCAGGATAAATACACCTCTCCTGAGAGGTTTCTAAAAAGCAGAAACTGGGGACACTTTCTTGATGGAACCTGCTTATTTATAGTTCCACATAAATGCCAATTGTTTGAACCCTGAGAGGAGCTGTGCTTGAACAGATACCCCTGACCTGCTGCCAAGGTGCTGCTTTGATCTTGTGAGTCTTTTACTAAGTTCTCATGCGATCTCATCTCACTGCCCCTTAACTGAAAGCAATTTTCATGTTTTATATTTAAGCCTTTTGAGGCACTGAGCCAGGTGGTGAATTAATTACTTTTGTAGGTTGAGAAAAGATCCCAACTTTGTTGTTAAATTCAGCTAAAGTTAGAAACTTTTTTCTGAAGGCTGTATTAATACCATTTAGCTTTTATACCATTAAAAATCTGTTTCAAAGGCAAGAGCATAGTTTAGTGGCTGATTTTAAATGTTTTGGATAAGGATTATTTTAATCATAGGTAAAAATATGAAGGTTTTTTTTTTTTTTTTTTTTTTTAAATAAACCAGTGTCTTTTTGAGGCAATGACAAATTTTAGTGGAGGTGATAGGGCTATGCGTTCTTCTTTGGAGGTAAAGAGGAAAAGTCTAGTTTGAGTTTTATAGAACTTACACAGAGTGTTACTTCAACACACTGAACAATCTGGAGAGAATACAGTGCCAGTAGCATTTTTCTGAGAGGGAGGGAGTGGGGGACTAAAGAGAGCTCTGAACTTGAAGTCAGAATAACAGAGTTCTAAATCTTCTTTCCAGCACTTACTTGAAATGTTATCTTGGCAAACTCCTTAACATTGTTGACTCTCAGTCTCTTATAAAATAGGGATGACGATATTTTTTTGTTATTGTTCTAGGATCCACTGAAATAAAGTTAATAAGTTGTCTGTAATGGAGTAGGTACTTAAAAATGCTACAGGTATTTGAGACTGTGATACTCAAAATACACTACAAATTACTGTGGTTCTTGATGCATTGAACACTATTTGACAAAAGAGCTAGTATTGAGAGCAAATTCTAATGTGTGAGGTCATCTATGTTTTAAATGATAAATATTTCATATCCAAAATATATTGGAAAGGAGGAGAGCATTACCCTCCTTCACAAATGGAGAAACCCTATTTTAAATGACCTGAACCTCATCATTTGGAAAGAGGCAGAGAACCCTGTCTTCTGACAAATACCTTTCTTATGAGTTCCTGTTCAATAGCAAGCAATATAGTAATAAAAGGAAAGACCTCTCTTAAATCAAGTAGAATATATCTTCCTTGAGTGATTGAATGCAAACCTTGACTATGTAAGCATTTTCAGGAGAAGGTCATTGTCTATGGAATTAATTTTCATTCTTGGCTCAACAATGCCTGCTGGCCATCAGAGCTTGGTGAAAACTCCATCTGTTTAGTTAGGGACTGGCCTGATTGATGAGGGATTGACAGGAGTTAGAGTATAAATCCTGGCATTGAGGGATAAATTATTTAAGTGTCTTTTCATTCTGGGTAGAAACTAAGTCTTCTTCAAGACATATAATATAAAGTAGAAAGTGAAAACTTTCATCTGAATATAGTAAATAATGAAAGACCTCACATATCCTATACATAATAGATGCTCAATGAACTTTTTAAAATTTGTGATTTAAAATTTTTTTCTTGAAATTATTCAGATAGTTTTCATTTAATACATACAGGTCCAGTATACACTAAGTTTTATAACTTTATTTTCTTACCTTTCTGTGTTTTATTCACTCTATCTTCGCATACATCAGCCAAGTCTTGTTTTGTATAGTTTTCATTCTAAAAATATATATAATATTTACATCAGATTTATATTTTTAAACTATTCACATGCTAAAACAAACTATTCCCTACTATCCCCAAGCCTATCCTTCAAAAATTGCTAGAGGTGTTTTGAGTTTATTATTAATTCATATATGAATGCATCTCATATCTCACATTGCCAATGTAGTTAATATATCTTTTATGAATTACTGTTAGAAAGTGATTCCATGACAAAAGAGCTAGTATTGAGAGCAAATTCTAATGTGTGAGGTCATCTATGTTTTAAATGATAAATATTCCAAAATTTAAATATACTAAAAACCAATAATCATCTAAAAATACATAAAATTACTTGATTTTAAAGAAAGGCTACAACATACAAAATTAACAATTTGAAAAAAAAATTAACAATTTGAGTTTCATTTCTTCCTAAAACCTGTGAGACAACTGCAGTAAACTATGTTGTATTTGATCTTTTCAATATGTCAACATCATATACGAAAAAATAATAGATACAGTAAAACGTTATTTAACAAGCATTTTTTTGGGACTGGTAAAAGTTAGGAATCTTGCAAAATATTAAAGAAAAAAGCAATGACAGAAGTCCTGCATTAACAGTGGCTGTCAGTCAAATAGGAAAGATCAGACATGAAGAGAAATAATCTAAATATGAGGTAAAAGGCTATAAGTAAACAACAAAGTGTTACTGGAGCTCAAGGGAAGAAAGGGATTTTTTTTTCTTATGGAAGGAAGGAGAGAAGGGGAAATTAAAGAAGCAATGGAGGTGTTGTCTTCTGTGCTGGCCCACCAAGAAAGAAACAGAGTAGGAAATGTTAACATGAGTCTCTCCACCCATTGTGTACTCACCCATCTGTCAGTCACCACTAAGCTTACTCCTTTTCTTTAGAACCCAAACCTGCCACATTCTGCCATGCCCTTGTGTTTTGGTACAGGATTATTTCTTTTCTTGGAATATACTTTTCCCCCATTATTCTTTGTAAACTCTCACTCTGCCTTCAAGACTATCTAGAACTCTGCCTCTTCCTTCTCCAGTCTCTCAAACCTTGTCACTACTTCCTCTGTTTCTTTACAAATTTTGTACACTCTCTATTATAAAACTTACTCTGTTTTGGCATCAGTTTGTTCATCTCTATTGGGAGTTTCAAGAAACATGACTTATCTTTATATAACTATTGTTTATCACAATGTTTGGCACTGAGAAAATAATACATGTTATTTGAATAAATGAATGGGAGAATGAGTAAAATGTGTTGATGGTATTATCTTATTTTGGTGCTAATTTACATGTCCTGATGAAAAATGATGTTGAGCATCTTTACATGTGCCTATTGGCTATACACACACACACACACACACACACACACACATCATGATGTCGTGTGCTTCTAAATTAATAATCATTCATTGTAGAAAAATGGAGTGAATTTATATTAGCCTTGGAAACTAATAATAGCATTGTAAATTTATGAGATGATTTTAACAGAAAAAAATTATGGAAGAATATAGTTATTTTAATTGTAATATTACTAACTGTAGGGTGAGAAGGGGGGGGTCCCATTGTGGTGAACTATGTTATAGCTTGTTACTCACAGTTTCTTTTTGATCATTTTTTTGGTTTCTGAGGTGAAACGATTTTATTAATTAAAATCTGTAAACTCACATATGCATATTGTATATGTGTAGAAATGTAACCACACTTTGTCTTGTGTGATATATATATATATATATATCTATATATATTTGTAAAGTGTTTATTTACATTTGCCAGTTAAAAATTTTTGTTGACTTAGGTTGTATGAGTTTTCTATACTTTCTGGTTTCTTGGGATTTTGATTTAGTTATGGTGATTAATCAGATTGCAACCATGGTCACTTCCTTACTTCCCAGAGGTGGTAGATTGTGAAATATGGCCAAAAATTTCTTGTTTCCTAGGAAGTGACATTGTCATTCATCTAATCAAGAAAGAGATAGAATCTACTTCTCCATCTTGAATTTGAGGGGGCCTGTAACTTTCTTCTTTCCTTCCTTCCTTCCCTCCTTCTTTCCTTCCTTCTTTCCTTCCTTCCTTCCTTCCTTCTTCTTCCTTCTTTCTTTTTTAAAGATTTTATTTACTTATTTGTGAGAGCGAGAAAGCACAAACAGGAGGAGCAGCAGAGAGAGAGGGAAAAGCAGATTCCCTGCTGAGCAGGGAGCCTGATGCAGAGTTCCATCCCAGGACCCTGGGATCATGACCTGAGCCAAAGACAGACTCTTAACCAACTGAGCCACCCAGGCGCCCCAGCCTGGCGACTTTCTTTAGCCAAGAGAAGGTAGCAAACATGACATTGGAATGACTGCCAAGCCAGGGTATCAAGAGGCCTCACTTCCACCAACTTCACCCTTTTGAATCCAGCTGCCATGTGGAGAAGTCAAACCTTTGATGTAGCCCAGTTCTGTTTCCTAGTGGATGGAGAGAGAAGTTTAGCCATCCTAGCTGAGACTGCCAGAAGACATTCCCAGTCAATCTATAGAACTGTAATAAGTACTAAGTAGTGGTTATTTGAAGCCACTGAGTTTTTAGGTGATTTGTCACAAAGCCATAGGTAATTGATACACTAAAATTGAAATATATTCAAGAAGAGTTTCATTTATTGGGTTGGGTTTGGGCAAAACTAATGCTAAAGCATTTGTTACTTTAAAAAAAAAAAAACAGAGATTGAATGGAAACCTGTCTTATGACCAATGTTGTTTGAGTTATCCACAGTATAGAGTATACCGGGAGAAGAAGAACATACAATTTTATGATTTTAGGTAGTGTACAGATAATTGTAAGGTGCCATGTTTTTTTTTCTTAAGATTTTATTTGAGAGATAGAAAGAGAACAAATAGGGGGAGGGGAAAAGAGTGAGGGAGAGGGACAAGCAGACTCCCCACTGAACCTGGATCCTGGAGTCTGGAGCCTGGAGCCTGACACAGGGCTCCATCCCAGGACCCTGAGATCATATCCGGAGTTGAAGTCAGATGCTTAACCAACTGAGCCACCCAGGTGCCTCCTAAGGTACTATATTCAAATCTCGTAATGAAGTAGCATTTGTGATGTTCTCTAGTGAAAAAAAAATGAATAAATTAAAAATTTGTACCACATATATAGTGGTACAAAGAATATAGTATTCTTAGAAGCAGTCCCAAATATTATCAAAACACAAAAATGTTCATATAGATGCCAAATAAAATTTTCAAAGCCTCAAATGTTCTGACAGTGTTAATTCTCCTTTACGCAATCCAGAAAATTTATTAAGTAGCTTTGCACACAATACAAATAAGTATGCTACCCTTTGGGAGATAAAAAGTAAATTAAAAAATTTACTCTTTTGAGAGAGTAAATTGTAAGTAGAACCTCAAACATCTCCTGATTGGATGAGCTGTTATTTTTCCATGTGCCCCTCCACTACCGGCTAAGCTCTATTACATTTAAATCTTATACATTTGAAAAAGAGAAAATAGAGAAATGTTACTAAAAACATTTCTTGAGTAAAGATGCAGAACTTTAAACATATATTTAAAGCATTTATCTAGGAAAATAGCCCCCCCGTGAATTACTGGTTACAGAGGTATTCCAAATAGCATCTGTGGAAATTTATTTAGTACAAAATTATATTTCCCACCTACTAGACAATTAGAACCTAGTGCATGCATGGAAGAAGCTGGGAGGAAATTATCTATCAAGAATATCTCAAGGCAGTTGGCAAATATCCAGATTTCGGAGAAAACTAGTTAGTGCCCTGTTTTAACTATTGCAAAAGTAATTTTCTTTCTGAAATGGAAAATTAATGTAATGTTCCTGAAGGGAAACATTTAATAATAATCAAGTCAAGGCATAAGGCACCTGATTCCCTTCTGTGACCTTAGTCCTAATGTATTAGTAACCCTGCGGCTCTGCTCTTAACTAGATTGTGGTTCAGAGACTAAATCACTCAACCATGAAGTTCTGATATTCTCCTTGCCCCTATTTCATATGATAATCAGTGTTGAGCTGATGGATATTGCTAAAAACTATAATAAACTTTTTCTAATATTTTTTTTTTTTACCAAAACTATGGTCCAATAAGATGACTCCACACTAAAAGAAATAAATCACTTTAATGAGTTATATTAAGATCAAACTCTGGCTAATATATTTTAATATATTTAAGTCATCATAATTAATTATATACCAAAACAGAGATAGAGAATATAGCTTGACACTTCATAAGAATGTTGTTTTGCAATAAAATACTACAATAGTAAAGGGAACAAATATATTTATAAATAAGTATGTTAGATATTCAGAAAATTCGATTCCATTATTTTAAAATCACTAATAGAAATAGCACTTAATAGAACTGAATAAAACAAATAGCCCTTAATGGAAAAGTTGATATGTTTCAACTGTAGATGTCTTAACAGCTAATTTTATCCTTAATTTGTTACTTTTGAGCTCCAGATCGATGGAACCCCACACACTTGGCACACCTGGAATCTAGAAATCATCTGTTCCAACTTTGTACCTATGAAGGAATCTCTTCCACAGTATTTTATTTCATTTTAATTTAATTTAATTTAATTTTATTATTTATTTGAGAAAGAGAGAAAAAGAGAGAGCACACAGCAAGGAGGAGGCGCAGAGGATGAGAGACAAGTAGACTCCCACTGAGTGGGGAGCTCCATGTGGGGCTGGATCATAGGACCCTGAGGTCATGACCTGAGTTAAAGTCAAATGCCCAATACACTTAGCCACCCAGGCTCCCTTACAGCATTCTTGTCAGAGTACTCATCTAATCTGAAATATGTTCACAGGCAAGAGAACCCAAGGATCCACTTCTTTATATTACAGGATACTTCACTGTTAGATAATTTAAGTTTGCACCAAATTTTCCTACCAAAAGTCCTGGTTGTTTCTGACAGAGTAGATTCCTCTTACACAACATAGCCCTTCACATATTTGTCAGCAACTATATGGCATGAGCAGATTTGTCTTTTAGAGAGATCACTTTGGTTGCAAGGTGGAGTAAACTGAAAGGGACTAGGCTGAAAGAAATTTAAAAAGAAACTAGACTGACAAATTATAAGAAAGGGGGAAAAAAAAGAACAAATTTTGGCTTCACATTCACAGGATGTCCAGTTTATAAACTGGACATCCTGTGAATTTTATATATGGTTGGGATGATAATTAAATTGGCTAACCATTTTGGAAATTATTTTAAAATTATATTCCTACTATACACAAACACACTAAAATGAACTAGAGATGAATTAAAGATTTAAAAATATTTTTAAAAGATTTAAAGAATATTTAAAAAATAATAATGAAACCATTAACATACAAGAAAAATTCTAGGACAACTAAAAAAAAAATTCCTGGAATGGGAAAGCCTATTCTTAACATTATATCAAAACCAAAAATATATATATATAAGAAAAGGTGTTTATTTTTTTAAAATAATTTTTTAATTTTTTTTTTTATTCATTTGAGAGATACAGAGACAGAGACAGAGACATTACAAGCAGGGGGACAGGCAGAGAGAGTGGAAGAAACAGACTCCCTGGGGAGCAGAGAGCCTGACATGGGGCTAGATAACAGGACCTGGAGATTATGACCTGAGTCGAAGGCAGACGCTTAACCATCTAGCCACCCAGGTGCCCCAAGAAAATGTTTTTAATCTAATCATTTAGCAAATGTGAATCTTAGACTTCAAATTTGAATATATAGTCAACAAGACATTATTCCCTTTAATTTCAATCTTCTAACAGGTTATCAAAAAATCCCAACCTTATTACAGCTGATGCCTTCTTCTCTTCCTCAAGGTTGCATCAAAATCAGAGAAGCTTATGTGGTAGTTAGAAAATTAGGTGGGTAGAAGAGGGATAATGGGAGGCAAATGTCAACGTTTTTATTTTCCATGGAATTTCTCATGATGCCATTCTCAATATTCAAGTCTATGTTTTGTTCTTGAAGTTGGGTAGCTCTCTCTGACTTCTGTCTCACACGGGGACTTAGGAAACTAGCTTCCTCTGCCTGGATGCCCATTCAGCATTCTCTGGAATCCTGCCACTTCCCCAGCATGAAGACTGAGGCAGCTCTGAAACCAGATGTCTTGTCTCCAAAAACCTCTTTGTAGTGGTGGAAAACCCCCACTCTACCTCCTGTGTCTCCACTCTGCTTCTTCTCTCCTACCTGTCCTCCCTTTTTTTCTGCTATAATAGACTTTGATGGTTCATTTCAAAACACTCAAATTATTAAAGTTGCAAAAAAGTTAACATTTCCTTAGGGGCAAGGAAGAGTTGGTCTTAAATGTTCTTAGGAAAAAGAATTTGAAGAAAGGGAGGAAAAGTAAAAGATTAGTTTTCCATTTCAAACAGTTTTTGCATTCAGATCATACCTACAAAAAAATTTCAAACTTCTATGGAGAATCACATGAAAAAATCACATGCGAAAAAATCATGTGAAAAAAGCCTTGGAAAAAAAACACCTGGGGAAATTATTACAATGTATATGATAAACAGAGAGTTTTTACAAATCAAAATTCAAAAGACAGTATTCCATTAAATTTGGCAAAGAATACAAACAACCAATCTAGAAGAAAAAATATAAATTATCATTAAATATGAAAGATTTCTTACCCTTACTAGAAATTTTAGAAATGCAAACTAAAGTAACAACCATCATTTCATACCAACCGTACTGGCTTTTTTTAAAATGTCAGTCTCAATATTCAAGGCAAGAACTATGGTGAGACAAGTTACTTGCCTCAGGAACAAAAAATTCAGTAATCAGAATAAATAAGTTTTGATGGAAATAAATAAAAAAATCTTTGATGAACAAAATGTCAAAGTTTTAAATAAAGGCAGGATTCAGCCCTGCATTTTACATGACCTTAATCCTGGCCCTGCAGTAATGGTAAATATCAGGAGAAATAATACTCATCCCTACTGTGAAAGGCCTATAGATTGATGGGCAACTTGGCAATATAAAATATGTATAGCCCTTGACATAAAAATTCTACTTTGGGGAATTTTTCATAATGAAGCAATATGATAAACAAATAAAGGTATTTGTACATAAATGCTCACTTAAACATTGCTTAAAGGAGCAAAACATAGAAAAGAATGATAATTATCCAGATAAGTTATGATATATCTCCTCACTTTGTCATAATACTGATAATTAAAAATGATGTGGATATATATACTTTTACATAGAAACTTGAGGCATGCTATAGAAGTAACAAAAAAAAGGAGCTTTCATTTTTTGTAGACAAATAGTAAAAAAAAAAAAAAAGTTTAGGTTTACACACATACACACATACACAATACACATCCATCCATTTACCTATGTAAATAGGTAAATTACTTTATAATTTACTTTAACCTGAAGTGTTAATAGTGGTTATTTCTGAGAGGGCAGAATAGAATTCCGGGCCTATTTTTTTTCCCTAACATCCTGTATTGATGAATTTTTTCCCTGATTTCTAAAGTTGTTTCTACCAAGTTGGAGGAGGAGTGAGAACTCAGCCAAGAGACTTTGCATCAAGGGAATAATTATAATACCCAAATCCCCATATCAGGAGAAAAAAATCTAAAAGCTGTTCAGCTCACTTACTGCCTCTCTTAGAAGATGGCATCTGAAAAAAAATCGCTGAGGAACTGTAGCCCTTATAGTCCCCAGGACTTTTCCATAAGTCTTCTTCTTCCTTTTTCTTTTGAACAAATACATTTTCAAGTTGTGGATTTCACTTTGATTTTTCCCTTGAATTGAATTACTGCAATTGAATGCTGCAATAATGCTGCAATATTCAATATTCAATATTGAATGCTGCAATAATGCCACCCCAATTCTAAAGGAAGGGGGATTTCTTACAATTAAGGTGTCTCATATTTATAGGTAAGGATTCTCCCACGCCAGTTTTTCAACCACAGTTGAGCACAGGAAAGGAAAACAAGCCAGGACCATGCATCAGAGCCTTGGGCAAAGCCTAGTGTCATGGGAGCTGGAGGAGAGAGTTTCAACAAATTGCTGAGCAAAGCCATATTCTGCAAAAATGTAAAGACCAAGTGTCGATTGTTGGATTATGGAACTGAAGATCATTGGTCACTTTCAAGGATACGTATAGAAGTAAAATGTCAGGAGTCAACATGAAAGGATGTAAGAACAAGGACAATGTGGTAAGAATATGCTAAGAAGCTTGGGAAAGTATAATTTAAGTGAGATGTGTTGGGAAGAGAAGGACTTGCTTGACAAGATAGAAAAAAAAGAAACTGAACATTTAAAAAGACAAGAGAGAAGGTATATTTCAATGATGAATTACAGTGGAAGTACAAAATTAAAGGAAAATAGTCTGGGGGATGTAGGACCTACTAGGATCTGAAACAAAATGTGAATGTGTGCACCAAGCCCCTGGGATCTTTCTAATAGCTAGATCTTGATTCTTAGTTCCAGCATGGGCCCTGAAATTCTGTTTTGAATGAGCTATGAGGTGATGCTGATGCTTCAGCTCCTCAGGCTTAGAGAAGCATAAAGTCCAGACCCAGTGCTAAGCCTTGAAAAGAAACACCTCTTTCTCCGGGATGACATCAAGGAAAGAGACATACTAATAGAGAAATCAAACCTGAGAAGACAACAGATGAGGGAGTTTATACTAAATGGCTTTTAGCTCCTTCATAAAGAGCTGGTGAGCTCACTTGTTGGGAATGAGTGTGGAGAAATGATGGCTTGGAAATGGTGGGGACGTTTTGGAAGAACTGTTGTAAGACGCTTATTAGGAGATCCGGAAGAGATGAATTGTGTTTTTGGTGAGATGCATTAATAACATAATTAAACCATGGAATGAAGTGTGGGCTTTAGGTAAAGGAAGTAAAGATGACTTTCCCCAATTAAAATTAATGAGATAAATTTCACCTCTGGTGGCCACAGGGCGCTTGCTAATAACTGCCTTAAAAGGCTCAGGAATGTAGTTCACCCCATCAACTACACATTTGAAGCAACCTACCCAACCCAACTGTTTCGATCTTTTCTGCTTACCCAATATTTAGCAATGAATAATATAAAAAATACAGCCTCTAGCTGTAACCAGGCTGCCAAGAAACAAACAACCAAAACCATATGGAAAAATGAGACTCTCCAGAATCTTTACTATATGGGCAAAGAGCTGTTTTCAATTCATCCAAGTTAATTTTTCCACAAGCAATTGTCATTGTTGGCATTTACAGAGGATGTGAGCCCGACAATAATCCTTCAGGAGCAAACGGCCTACGAATCCCTAATGACCCGACGGTCTCCCCGTGCTGGGTTGGCTCTGGGGTGCCTCATCTGAAAAACCACTTCCCCTGTCATCATTGTTTGCACAGCCTTCCATTGCTCTACACCCAGGACACATTCTCAGATGTGGCCATGGAGTTTGGTTCCAAGTGTGAAATGAACATTGCGAGAAATGAACCTCCCTTATGTGTTACTCATTCATTAAAGATGGAATAATAAAAGGAGAAAATAAATTGCAAGGGGTCCCTTAGCCGCCTTCTATATTCACAACATGCTGAGTTGGCTCTTGAAATACGGACAGGCGAATGTGGAGGAGCTAAAAACGAGCCAGCCTGCTGCAGTGGATAGAAGCAGATCCACAGCCCCCAGGTCTCCTCTGCCCTGCTCTAGCAGTAGCTGCCACTCCCAGGCCCAATGATTTTACACTGGGATCAGTCCCTCATTGTTAGTAATTTTATACACTATGAACTTCCCTGCTTTTCTCATCTTCTGATTATTTCTACCAACTCATTCCCAAAACTCATCTGTCATATTCTTCACCAGGTTCTCTGAAGTCATTTTCCTCTTCACTAAATTATCCTAGTGATTCCCCTCAGATCACTAACCATCTCTCTGTTTTATAATTATTTACATATCTTATCTCCCATATTAAACTATTAGCTTCTCGAGAGCAAAATTCATAGCTTACTTGGTTTCATATCTCCCACTGCATCTAATTTTATTGTCAAAGTTTTAATCTGTAAGATTATTTATAAAGAAGTAATCCAGTTACAGATTGACATGAAGCTAAAATAAATGGTAATTATGGAAACACAATTCTGGAATTCTGTAAGCATACTCAAGGATACCATCTCAGTTTTCCCTATATCCTTCTATATTTTAACTTCTAATTGCATGTAAAGTATGTGATATGCATTCCAAAAGACATTTGCAAGGGAGCTAATCAGAGCTACATAATATACTTTTGATGAGTTAGATTCTGCACTCATAAACCCAAATGAAAAGTATTAAACATTATAGCACCAATTTCCCCCACATTCTCAAATTACAGAGTGCAGAGATGAAGGAAAATGTTATAAATTTAAGGCCAATAAGAACATGCAGAAAAAAAATCATCCAGATTTTTACAATATTTTTGTATTTAATAAAATATTCAGGTGCATTTTGATAAACACAGTGAATACCATTTTGAATTTTATATAAGGCATGCCTCATTTTATCATGCTTTGCTTTATTGTGCTTCACAGATACTGCATTATTTACAATTGAAGGTCTGTAGCAACCCTGCAACAGCATCATTTTTCCAACAGCATTTGCTGACTTCATTTCTCTGTGTCACATTTTGATAATTCTCACAGTATTTAAAAATTTTAAATTTTAAATTATTATTGTATTTGTTATGGTGACCTGCATTCAGTGATCTTTGATGTTACCACTGTAATTGTTTTGGGGCATCATGAACTGCATTCATTTAAGACAGTGAACTTAATGGGTAGTAAGTGTGTGTGTTCTGGGCTCTTCCCCCATCTCTCTCTCTCTCTCTCCTCAAGCCTCCCAATTCCCCGAGACACAACAATATTGAAATTAGGCCAATTAAGAACCTACAATGGCCTCTAAGTGTTCAAGTGAAAGGAAGAGTCATACATAACTCACTTTAAATAAAAAGCCAGAAATGATTAAGCTTAGGGACAAGTCATGTCAAAAGCCAAGACAGGCTGAAAGTTAGGCCTCTTGGACCAGTCAGCAAAGTTGTGAACGCAAAGGAAATGTTCTTGAAGAAAACTGAAAGTGCTACTCTGGTAACATATGAATAATAAGAAAGTGAGAAAGCCTTATTGCTGATATGGAGAAAGTTTTAGAGGTCTGGGTGGAAGATCAAACCAGCCAAAATATTCTCCTAAACCAAAGCCTAACCCAGAGCAAGACTCTCACTCTCTTCAATTCTCTGAAGGCTGAGAGAGGTGAGGAAGCTGCAGAAGAAAAGTTGGAAGCTAGCAGAGGTTTGTTCCTGAGAACAAAAGAAGCCATCTCTGTAACATAAAAATGCAAGGTGAAGCAGCAAGTGCTGATGTAGAAGCTGCAGCAAGTTCTCCAGATCTAGTTAAGATCATTAATGAAGGTGGCACACTAAACAACGGATGTTCAATGTAGATGAAACAGCCTTCTACTGGAAGACATGCCATTTAGGATTCTCAAAACTGTTGAGAAAAGTCAGTGCCTGGCTTCAAAACTTCAAAGGACAGGCCAACTCTCTTGTTAGGGGCTAAGACAACTGGCGACTTCAAGTTGAAGCCAATGCTCATTGACTCTTCCAAAAATCCTAGGACCCATAGCAATTATGCTAAATCTACTCTCCCTGTGCTCTATAGATGGAACAACAACATCTGAATGTCAACACATCTATTTATAACATGGTTTACTGAATATTTCAAGCACACTGTTGAGACCGACCTCCCAGAAAGAAAGATAAAGATTCCTCTCAAAATATTACTGCTCATTGACAATGTATCTGTTCACTCAAGAGCTCTGATGGAGATATACAATGGGATTAATGTTGTTTTCATGGCTGCAAACACAACATTCATTTTGTAGCCCATAGATCAAGGAGTAATAAGTCTTACTATTTAAGAAATATATATACCTATAGCTGCCATTAATAGTGATTCCTCAAATGAATCTGGGCAAAGTTAATTGAAAACCATCTGGAAAGGATTCACCATTCTAGATATCATTAAGAACATTCATGATTCGTGTGAAGAGGGGTCACAGTATCATCATTAATAAGAGTTTGAAAGATGTTGACCCCAATCCTCATGGATGACTTTGAGGGGTTTGAGACTTCAGTGGAGGAAGTAACCGCTGATGTGCTGGAAATAGTAAGAGAACTAAAATTAGAAGTGGAACCTGAAGATGGGACTGAATTGCTGCCATCTCACAATAAAATTTGAACGGATGGGGAGTTGCTTCTTATGGATGATCAAAGAAAGTGGTTTCTTGAGATGGAATTGACTCCTGGTGAAGATGTTGATATGACAACAAAAGATTGATAATATTACATAAATTTATTTGATGAAGCAGTGGCAAGGTATGAGAGGACTGACTCCAATTTTGAAAGAAGTTCTGTGGGCAAAATGCTATTAAACAGCATTGTATTCAGCCATCAACAACAAGGCAAGATTTTCCACCAGCAAAAAGATGACAACTTGCAAAAAGATGAAACTCAGATGATGATTCGCATTTTTAAGCAATAAAGTATTTTAAAATTAAGGTATGTAGTTTTCTTAGACATACTGCTATTACACAGTTAATAGAGTAAACATAACTTTTATATGCACCAGGAAATGAAAAAAATTCATTTGATTTGCTTTATTGCAATATTTGCTTTAATGCCATGATCTAGAGCTGAACCAGCAGTATCTCTGAGGTATGTCTGTATACTATCTAGAGAATAATTTTTAAAAATGTAGAATTGACAAGACAGTTTGGGGTGAAAACAGTATTAATCTCATTTGCTGGAAAGTTCTAGAATAATTAATATAATTTATTACCAGCAGCTCTCTAATATAACAGGCTCGACAAAATTTTCAAAGTGATCAAAATGATCATAGCTATCTAAATGCTCTTTCTCATAGAGACAGATCATACGAAATGATCTTTCATTTCATATAGTAGTATCACCTTACCACTCTAATGTATCAATAGTGGTGTGTCATTCTTTCATCACAGCTGAAAACATTGGTGATTAATCTCAAAAATTTCTGCTCTACTTTTTATAAATCATTTCTAATTTTTTGCCAATAAGCATAGGGTTTTCTTCAATGTATTAAAATACTACTGCTTTATAATAAGTAACATTTAAATTAAATTCAAACACAGTATAGTCCCATTCCTCGAGACATTCAAGTTTAAAAATACACAATTGGCTTGACATTTTCCCAATACAACATACTAAATAAGGTTCACAGCATGCAATTTTTAATATGTGGCATGTTGCTCCTAAAATGTTTTGAAAATCACTTCTCTGACAGAGATAAAACGATTCCTCAATAATTATCTGTTAAATGCCCGAAATTAGGGAAGTTATCTTGTACTATATGAATGGAATCAGGGTGGACTTATTTATGATAGTTAAAATTGGAATTTGTAACTTAAAAACATGTTCAATCCTCAACCAGAAAAATCAAAGACCATTTGCTGATTTTGGATTCTTTTGTGGCCATATTATGTACTTCATAAAATTTTGAACCTCAAAGTGTGGTGTGTACATTGGTCTGTTGAAAAGTATTATAAACACTAAAGAGGAAAAAAAACCCCAAATTATTTTAAATGCTATAGTTATTAGTTTCCTCCATTGTTTTCAATCTTTTAGTCTAAATTAACTTGGTATGACTAGGAACCTTAGTCTAAGACTGTGATAACCAAAAAAGGATTGTTGTGAGCCAGATCTGACTGAAATATTCTAATTATTACTTGTATAGAGTCAGCCTGTAAGTTTTTAAATGTAATCTGGAATAGCAATCTTAACTTCAGCAGAGAGCATTAGGGGAGTAGAATTTGTTTTTTTGAAATTACTTTCTGATATATAATCATCATGGAGACTTAGAGCTGTGCAGACAGTAACATTATCTTTTTGCTAGAAGTATTACATCGACCTGCCTCTATCTGCATAAGGTGAATCTTATGCTTGGGGACATTAAGAAAATTACCAATTAAGATCATTGTCTTGAAACAATAGGCAAACCTGATTATCTTCTGTAGCAACTGTAAATACTATCTTAAGATGCCTTAATAGGATCTGATCTTTTATTTCTC
The DNA here is from genome assembly GCA_028646535.1 of Procyon lotor. Classification (NCBI taxonomy): domain Eukaryota; kingdom Metazoa; phylum Chordata; class Mammalia; order Carnivora; family Procyonidae; genus Procyon; species Procyon lotor. The sequence continues at coordinate 32,940,725 of CM053605.1, forward strand.
ATCCCTGACCATCCCAGGAAAGAGATTTCAAAATGGGAATCTTTCTATTTTTGTTTGCAGAGTCTGTACAGGCATTTGCTCCCACAGATGTTCCATATTTACACACAGGAAAGAAGAATTTTCAAACCCACCTCTGCTGATTATAAAATGATGACGATACTAAAGAGCACTCTTCTCCTCCCCACGGAAGTCTTATTAAATGGCTCCAGATATCCATCCTTGTGAGCACTGGGAATATCTGGCCTAGAATTGTCTTTTGGTGGGCCTCCTCAAAGTTTCCTCTACCCTCCACTCCTGTAGGACAAAGGTGTTCTGCTTGGTGCCAGAAATTTGCTAATTATTTGAAGACATTTCCTGGCTAATCATTAAAGAAGGTTTGTTAATGATGGTCTTAAAGAGGCTTAAGCATCAATTAAAAGGTAAATAAAATTATTTTACTGACAGCTTATGTATCCAAAAATGATTGCTCTTTATGAAATGGTAATGTTCAGGCATGACAAAATGATTTCTAACTGCACAGTTACTTTATTGTTTAGTACTTAGGGGAGGAAAAAAGTTAATTGAAATGTGAAAAATGTTTAGTAAGGAATTACAGTAATTTAACAAATATTGTTGACTCCAGTCACTTTTACAACTCGAATTTGCTGAAACACCTAGCAATTATTTATACATAGTAAAAAACTGTAGTGTTAGCTAATCAATAAAACATTGACCTCTTCTAGAAGCATTTTTAAAACTCCCAAGCAAAAAATAAAAAGACTGTGAATACAACTGCACTGAATTTTATTTCTACTGAATATACAAATCCCATCAAGCATTTAGTTTTAAACTTTTATAGACTCTAACACTGTCATGAGAATCAACATAAAATCAGTATTTTTCTACATAGACGTCCCTGAAGAGGGAAGAACCTTCTTCCTTGCTTGAAAGTATCTGCAGGTCCTAAATAAATGTTCCGACTCTACCTTGTTCATTAACACGTGTATCAACTGAGCTGTAACTAATTGTGCAGTGAATTTAAACCATACCCTATAAACATTAATGTATAAGGATGCCTAAATAGTAATTTAAATGCATCTGTTTCTGTAAAATAAATTTTATATGATTTGGTTTATATTAAATATTCTGGCTCACCTGATTCAGCATCTCCCCATTATCATGTTTTTATTCACTGTCACTTTCATTACCAATCTTTTTTTTGTATATTATTTTTGATAAAAAGCACAAATCTTATTCTACATTAAATGATCACTATTAGAACTTTATAGACATGAGTGACATGTTTCAGTTGACAAAGGGAAAAATTCTCTTAGATTTTCAAACAGGATAACTGTATTCTGTTAGAATAAAAAATGGCATGTTAAAATAAATCTGTGGAATAGTTGAATGAAGCTTTGAGCAAATTCAGGAAAGAAAAGTTATTATTTAAGAGATTTTTTTCTATTGGTAACTTTTAAATAATTTTTATTATTATTTTTGACATTCTCTCAGTAGGAGAACACCATTAGCCACATTTTACAAAGGAATGAAGGCTGTGGGTGTTTATATGTTTTATCAGGAGTGAGCTCGTAATTCATCATTTTAGCCATCAAACTACTCTCATTAAAATTCTTCTCTCTTCTTCACTGTCCAATTCTTTATCTATGGTTACAAATTAGAATAAAAGGATATGCCCAGACTGCTTATTCTACTATTCCTTTCCTCCATATCTACTCCTTGGAACATTCTGCATATTTTCAAATATTGCTGAAATATTTCTAAGTCTTATCTCTCCCTATTTCAGTCCTACCAGAAATTTCCCAATTCTTCCTTATATTTTTCTTGACCTTCTCCAACCATGCTACCACATGTTAAGAATATAGACATCTCAGTCCAGCAAGGATTATTTGTATTCCCTTTACCAGAGGTTCTAAGTCTCTTTATAAAGAGAGGCTACACTTGATTTATCATCTTCATTATTTTTTTTCTCAGGAATGCTTTAAGTTATTTCTCAGGAAAAAATAATTTAAGAGTAATTTCAAGAAAAAACTGAGACTAATTTTGGGGACCCAGATTCTAAGGAAAGTATGGGGCTAACTTTACATTAAGTACCTAAAGTGGAGGAGGTGCTGTGTAGGGAGTGAGATGAGGCAGACTGGGGAGGGGAAAGAGAGAGAGGGGAAGGAAGGAGGAAGAGATACCTGTGAAAAAAACACTAGTGGAAAGAAGAAAAAAGATAATATTTGTTCCTTTTTTTTTTTTTTAAGATTCTATTTATTTGACAGAGAGAGATAGTGACAGAGGGAACACATACAGGGGGAGTGGGAGAGAGAGAGAAGTAGGCTTCCCACTGAGAGGGAGCCCGACTTGGGGCTCAGGTCCCAGGACCCCGGGTTCATGACCTGAGACGAAGGCAGATGTTTAATGACTGAGCCACCCAGGCACCCCTATTTGTTCCTTTTCTGTAAGATCCTTCCTAAAAGTCATATGAAGATGAGCAATGTAGAAGAAATTGTTGCCTAGCTGTAGAAGAAGAGAGCTGTTGCCCAAGTTTCGTGGGGTCAGAGTTGATGATAAAGAACCTTTTATGACAAGATTTCAACTAGAACATATTGGTAAAAGTACATATACTTTGAAAGAGTCACTTATTCTCTGCATATTTTAAATCTATTTCTTACCCTTTTTTCGCACTTCAGTAATACCTATTTTAAGCTGTGAGTTCTTCAAAGACAAGAAATACATCTGTTGTGCTTTCTTGGCATAGCACCTAGCACAGTAAACGGGGGTGTTAAATAAATACGATTGGAAGAGGAAAAAAACGGAGGAACAGTAATGATTGGTTAATCTCACCTTTTGACCTATTTTTATCCTGTTAAACTTTTCTTTTATGAGACTTGGTGTAAACATGCTAGTTTATCTTACATAAATTCCCCAAACTCATCTAAGCACACAAGAATATTCTGATTTTTTTCCTAGATACTGCATATTGGCATTGAAGAACTGATATTTTTAGCAGATGAATCCCTTACCTTATAGAAAATTAGAATTCTGAATGACTTTGACCAGCTGAAAAATAAATATAATGAAGCTCCCTTGGGATAAATAAAGGATAATTTGATTTGTAAAGAAAAAAAATATGGCAAAAGAGAATGCAAGAAAGTTAGATATACAGAGATATCCATCAAAAATTATTGTTTCACTGGAGAAAATCATGGAAGCATACCATCTTGAGACAGTAAAAATCTTCTAGTCAAGTTGCTACTATGTACAAGTAAGCACACTGGGGTGCAGATCAGTCAGATGACCTGTGTAACTCAAAATGGTTAATAAACTGGAAAGGGGAAGCAGATACCAAATCTTCTGACTCCCAGACCAGTGCTCCCAAGATGGAGTGATATGATGATAGACATATTTTAATAATAAATTACAGGATGTGTCCAGTTTGTATCTCAACAGTTTAGGAGACATGAAAAAATAAAGGGAACTTGGCAAAGATCCATAATGAATTAACTGATTAAAGGGTTGGGAGTTTATAAAGGTTTCAAGAATCATAGTTACTAAGTCTTCAGCTTAATTACCAACTTCAGGTATGTAATTTATTATATATAAAGAATGGTAACCAGATGTTTTCTCTTACTAAAGTCAGAAGAAGACACAAAACTGATGACAGTTACTAGCTAGGTATAAGATGGTTTCCTATCTAATCATGATAATTGGTCATTTTGGGGATATAAATTTCTACGATAAATTTTTATATTATTTATTTATTTATCTTTAAAGACTTTATTTGAGAGAGAGAGAGATAGAGAGAGAGAGAGTGTGGCATTGAGGGGCAGAGAGAGAAAGAGAGAGAGAGAGAGAGAATCCTAAGCAGACTGCATGCTCAGCACGGAGCCTGATACGGGGCTTGTTCTCATGACCCTGAGATCATAACCTGAGCTGGAATCAAGGTTTAGAGCCTAACCAACTGAGCCACCCAGGTGCCCCCTATGATAAATTTTGAACAGAAAAAAAATCTGAAAATCACTGAAATTAGATAATTTTTGGCATTACATTTTTAAATGTTACTGTTTGCTTGATGCCATTTCTGGACTTTCAAAAAAAGATCATTGATTAATATATTTACAAATTGTAGCATCTAAATGGTAGTATGTCTACTTTAGTTTGGGAAAACAAGGTTTCTCCATAATGCTACAATAAGAAATAAATGAAGGTATCAAGGTAATGGCCTTCCCAAATTCTATGATATATCACTTAACTAAGTGTATTATCTTATATTAACCTCATTTTTAACTTCAGAAATTAACCCACTTCAAGAAGAGAAAATGGACCACTCTATGGAGAGGCAGCATAGTGTTTAAGAACATGGATACTGGAGCCAAATCAAAGCTGTGTCTGATTTACAGCTCTTGTACTTTCTAGCTGTGCAAACTTGTGTAAGTACCTCACTCCTATCTATGGCACAGACAGGTGTCAAATAAGGATGATAATGGCAACCAACCTCAGGGGTTGTTACGAAGATTGAATGGGTTAACAATGAAAATCATTGAACACCTTGAACAGTTCTTGGCACACAGGTGCCCATTTATAGCAAAATCTCAGGGTATGGAAAACCCCATTAACAAAATTAGATACTAAGATTTACAAGCCTAAGTGTCTGAAGGAGTGAAACTTCTGAAATGTTCAATTGCATGCACCAGAGAGTGGTACAGGCTTTCAAATATGAAGAAAATCATGACAGATACTTGAAACTTGCCATTTTCATTTAATACTAAAAACATGAAATTCCCAGATTGGAAAACCTGTCTTTGAACCCATGCCCAAGGAATGGCAAATACAGTCCCAGCATGGGAAACTTGAACTTAGAGTATGACTCACACCTTCTTTACAATGAAACCATCCCTTCATTTCCCCATACCCACCCTGAAGGAAATATTTATGAAGACTTTGTCCTGACCAAAAAAAAATATATATATATATATATATACTGGGCTACAACATTAGTGTCTAATAAACCAATAAAATGATCTTTAAGAAGTTCTTACCAACACAAGAAATCAGAATTAATTGAGAGGACATTTTCATGGCTGATGTTCAAGTGCACAAAGGCCAGAGGTCATCTCTCTAAAAGGTATCAGTCCAGATCCCACTTTTATTGCCTATAAACACTGGGGTAATAGCGGGTGGGAAGTGGGGACATTTCTTCTAAATATCATCCTAAAGTAGAGTTTCAAGCAAACCAACTTTTCAGGATTTTGTGAGTATATGTTTTTAGGATAATTTTCCACTTTCCTCTTAGCTCCTCCAAATGGACTTGGCTACATGGGAAGGTGTTCCCTTTGCTTGGGATGAAGAAGGTGAATATTAGGCAAATAATTGAAGTGTGTGGACTTGTGATTTTAGAGTCCTAAGCCACAAGGTAGGTATCCAAAGGGTATTTTGGAATTTATTGTTATAAGGAGTGCATTTGTGCAGCAAAGAAACATCATCTGTAGCCTCTCCAAAAGCCTTTTATATAAACTGAACTGTTTACTTGAAAATGTATGGCATTTTATGTCTATTATACACGAATAAAGCTGATTTAAAAAGAAAATTTTAGTTTTTATTTTAGGAAAGATTCATATTAACAATGTTTGAAATTAATTCAAAATTTTGTTATTTCTACCTCTAGGAATGAGAAATTATGCCAAATTAGTGCGGAAAAATTCTTTCTCAAATGCCTTTTTGTATTACATGTCAAAGGAATGATATTTATTGTAACCTTATTGATGCTTCAATTGTACTACACAAAGGAAAATACTTCCTAGCTATAGCAGTTCTAATAACAATTTACATTTGCTCATATATACATACATTGTGAGATTTTCTCTCATGAAGGCTAAATAGAAGTCATGTCACAAATCATAATCAAAGGTTTTAAATTATTCTCATTTTCCAAGAGTCACAATTCTAGGTTTTATACAAGTTAGTGAAAAAATAGTGTTTAAGAAAATACTTCATGAGTTTTCCCAAAGCAAAACTGGGCAATCAACGAGGAGAATAATTGTGTAAACAACAACAACAAGTAGTCAAAATAGAATATATGTTGTCAGAAAATACTCTTCAGCTATAATAAGAATAAAAAATGACTAAGGAGTAATTCCTTTGTTTTTTAAAGATTTTATTTATTTAGTTGACCGAGAGAGAGAGAGAGAGAGAGATAAAACAATCAAGTGGAGCGGCAGGCAGAGGGAGAGGGAGAAGCAGTCTCCCTGCAGATCAGGGAGTCCAATGTAGGGCTCCATCCCAGGATCCTGGGATCACAACCTGAGCTGCAGGCAGATGCTTAACTAAGTAAGCCACCCAGGTGCCCCTAAAGAATAATTCTTGATGTCCTAGTAGATATTTATGTTTTTAAAAAATTCTTTTAACCACTATACTTAGTAAAAATTATATTTTAATCTTGACAGACACATACTTGTATATAAATGAATATCCACACCCACACATATGGATAACTGAAACAAGTTTCAAGAATCCGTTATTTCTGTTTACCCAACACACTGGTATTTTCTATTTAATTTAGGTAAAAATGCTGGTTGGACTGATGCTTGATCAACACTGCTCTGGTTTTGGGAAAATTACTGGCAATTCCTTCAGAAGGTAAAGCAGAGGAAATAGCAGCAGGAAAGAATTCAGATGAAGGGAATGAAGACATTCTACGATGTAATTAATAATTGTTGGTACTGTAATGGATGATCAGAGAATGTTCCAAGAATCTTCAGAAGAACAACTGACAACTATTTGCCTAGCGTAATTCTCAATTGTAGATTCATCCAAATATGGTAGATGGACCAAATGACCTTCTGAGTTGCTTGCAGTTCCAAAAATATTCTAGAACTTCCACTTATTTAGTGATTCATGATGACTAGGTATTTCGGCTTTTTAATTATTTCCTACTGATTGGTGATTTTGTTGTTTCAGAATTTTATCAGCCCTTAAATTTATTCATTTTATCTTTGATGATATAACTTGATATAACTATCATTATGTGAATATTCACTTTCAAACAAGAGTTTTAAAACATATTCAGAGATTCTTTTAGAGCATAAAGTACATATGCATTAATTGTAAATGTTAAAATTAAAAGGTTAAAAGAATATAGGATTTTAATCTGAATCATTACATATAATATTTGGTCCAATAAATGAAAATGTATTAGAAAGTAAAGTCTAATTTTTATCTAAATTATTGATGTCTAAGGAGATTTTGATCATGACCTATATTTATGTCTCTTCATTTTCTTTTTTTTATGTTATACTTTGAGTGTCCTTAATAGTCATGCCTGTAAAGCTATTATAAACTGTTCGAGACCCATTAACAACCACTTTCATATTCTAAACCATACTCATGCCAAAACACGGTTTAATAAGGTGCTTTTTATTTTTCCCAATGGCATTTTGTTATCTTTTGATATAATACATTTTCAGAAAATAAATATCCTGACTTGCTACGTATTTGAAAATGTATTTGCTATTAGAAAGTAACAGTATTTCCAGTCCAATGGTAATAGTTGTTTAAATAATTTCATTAATCAGAGCTTGTGTAGTAAATTTGATCCCTGTTTTACTTGGCCATAAAATTGATAAGAATTAAATACAAGGGCATTCAAAACAAGTGAGGGCGTAGCTCATAAAACTAAAGTTGACAATTCAAAAATAGCCTAGACTTTCAGATTAATCACCCAGAGTGGGATGGTGATAACTGCTGTGTCCTGTCAGTGTTTTAGAGGTGAAATCAGGACAATGGAAGTCAAGTGGCAAATGTTCCTGGATAGCTGGACAATGTGCATTATTATTATTTTCAGGTACAATGCTGTCTATGTTCCTCTCTGAGAAAAATATCAGTTCTATTTTTTCTTCATTTTTTTTCAGAGAAGATTATGAGTGATCTGGGTTTTTTTTCCCCAATTAAATAATTTTGGTTCTTCACTCCCATCTCAGGATGGAAATAGTAGAAATCCAAGAAGGAAATCTATTTTGAGGTTATTAAAAAGTAAGTGAATTTGTCCCTTCATATTTAAAGTTTGAAAAAATGAGCAGAATATCACATTCTTAAAACACAAATTCTGAGCAGACACCTCACTAAACAAGATACACAGATGGCAAATAAATCTATGAAAAGATGTTCAATATCATAAGCTGTTAGGGAATTGCAAATTAAAATAACAATGAGATACCACTATATACCAAAATCCAGAACGCTGACAATACCAAAAGCTGATGAAGATGTGGAACAATAGGAATCTCATTCATTTCTTTGAATGAATGCAGTTTGAAAGCCATTTTGGAAGACAGTTTGGCAGTTTCTTACTAAATATACTTTTACTATACAATCCAGCAACTGTGCTCCTGTTCCCAGGGGCTTTAGCAGGTGTCCACCCTGATCCCTGGGTGGAAAGGACTGCCTCCATGACCATGGTTAGTAGGATGGTACCAGAACAAGTCTCCACTTCAAGGTCTTTAATTGGGTCCACAGATGGAAGGATTGTTAGGTACACAGATGGGGTTCCTCCCATTGAGTATGTGGTAGGGCTTCTGCTGAGTCACTGGGTAGGTCACTAGGTGGTTAGGATTTGCCCTGGATTGCAACCCAGAGGGGCTGCACCCAAGTCAGAAGGCTGCTTCAGGGTCCACAGTTGTGGCTGAGATCTGCAGGTCTCCCTCCAAGAGAATGGATTTGTGTGCATGTTGCTGGGTTTGTTGGTGTGCAGGATTGCCCTCAGACTATGACTGAGTAAATTTAGAGTTGGGTCCCAGGGCTGATTCAGGATTCACAGTTGGACAGACGTCAGTGTGCCTGACTTTGGTGGCAGGGAAGAGCATGTCACCTGCTGGGTCCCTGTGTGGTTGGACTGCTCCCTGAAAGCGTCTGGAGCCAAGTCACAGCACCATTTCAGGATTCATGGTGGGACCAAAGGCAGCAGACTCGCCTTCAAGAGGCACTGACAGGTGTGCCTGCCAGCCTATCCCTGGGTGAGATGGACTCCTGGACCAGAGCTGAAAGGGTTTGGAACCAGGTTATGGGACACTTCAAGGTTCACAGCCAGACTGAGTACAGAGGGGCCTATTTCTGGAGGCAAGGATAGGTGTGACTCGTCACTTGTCCTCCAGGGTCCCTTAGCAAATGGTGCTGGTTGTAGGACCAAGGCCATATAGGGGAGTAGCCAAGTCCACAGAGGGACAATTCTGTTTCTATGACTATACAGGGACCTTCGTTGGATAGCCTGCTCCCTGGGTACCGGCCTGCTTTCTGAAAATGACTCTCTTGGTCTTGGACTCTATTGGGGTTTTGCCATCTCTTATCTGGATTCCAAAATACCCACAAGAGCAAACCTCCAAAGTACAAAGGTACTTTTGTCTGTAGATGGCTACCAAATTATTGTTGCTAAGGAGAATATGAATAGGAACTTCCTATTCTGCCATGTTGCTGACATCACCTCTCCTGGAATAAATCCTGACAATAAAGGTAGGTTTGGGTTTAATCTGGTCTCTCTGGGGTTAGCTCAGTGTATTTCACCATGTACTGAGTGAATTCAAACTACAAATTTTACATCAGGGCTGTTATTCTACTCTCTTATGTTGCTTCTTCTCATGAAGATTGCTCAGTAAAACACTGATGTGATCCTCTGGAGGGCTGGGGGTATCAACTGGCTCAGATGCTCTTCTTAGTATCCTCCCTAAATTTTTTGGTGGTATGGTTAGTCTGTGCTGGCCCTTAGGGTCTGGGAGCTGGCACCCTCTGAGGTGTGACTTGCTATTTTTGGAGTCGCTTGGGTAGCTGCTGCTGAAATCCACAGCTGCTGCCACTTACTTTGGTCATGAAGTTCTTGTCTTCTGCAGACCCCTTCTCTTGATTCTCTGTTTCAGATGTGCTGCTGTTCTCTACCCAGGAACTGCTGGGCATGACATATTCAGGTAATGCAGGCTCAAGGTGTCATTTTAGACTTATCTACTGTATTAGTCAGGGTTTTCCACAGAAATAGAACCAATACGATGTATATTGCATATTTATATACTCACGTGATTGTAGGGGCTGGCAAGTCCCAAATCTGCAAGGCAGGCCAGCAGTCTGGAGACCCAGGGAAGAGCTGATATAGTCTTGAGTCTGAAGACCATCTGGAGGCAGAATAGTTTCTCATCAGGGGACCTCAGTCTTTTCTCTTAAGCATTTCAAAGGTTTGGAGGAAGTCTACCCATATTACAGAAGGTCATCTGCTTTACTTAAAGTCTACTCATTTAGATGTTAATCACATCTGAAAAAACCTTTACAGCAGCATCTCATTGATGTTTGACCAAATAACTGGGCACCATAGCCTATCTAAGTTGTCACATAACATTAATCATCACATTGGTCTAGAATAGATACTTCCATTAGTCATTGCTGTCCTACCTTTGCCTCCATGCTGGACAAGGTGGGCAAGGATAACACAAGTTAGATGCTGTCATATTCTCTCTGAAATCTATTTGGGATTATTTTGGCATTTTTATCCTCTTGTACACTTAACTCCCATTGTTTGAGACCCCGGGGGTTTAGAGGGACTAGATCTCTCCTCCAGGACCCAAATAACCTTCACATCATCTTATCCTCTCTGAATGCCTCTTATTCTTACTATTTTGGAAGCACCATTGACCACCAGAGCCAGGTGATGTAGAAATGTCACACAGTGCAGCTGCAAAAATCAGGGGAATCTACAAGGGTATAAGCTCCTTTCAGGGAGATACCTGTGAACTGGAGAAAGGCAGGGGACGAGCGCAAAGACCATGCTCACCAGCCTCTGTTCCTGGAGAGCACCTCCATTGGTCCTTAGGTGTGGGCCAAACGTAAAGCTTGCTCCTCAGGCGGAAGCTCCAAGACAAGCAAAAAGGCCTCAATCTCAGAAAGACTCAGTGTGTTTTCCTCTATGAGTGCCCTGGGGGTAGCAGTCGGCCAAGAAAGGTCTCCCCAATTGTTATAGTGCCTTGGGACCCAGAATCCCAAGGCCCTCAGGCGTCCAGAGCCACGCGATCAATGGACATCTGTTGGTCCATAGCGGCAAAAACCGGCGCATCAAACGTGTGTAGAAACTCCCTTCAGAGAAATACTAGTGCTCTGGGCACAGGGAGAGCTAGAGAAGGCGCCTGCTCAGGGGGGATAAGGGGCGGGAAAGCCAAGCATTAAAGAAAAAAAAAAAAAAAAAGATGGCGCCTGCAGAGGAATTGTGTGAAGGTGGTGCCCGCCAACCAGCAGGCCTCTAGAGGTGTCAGAAATGAGACGCCTGCCCCTCAGGCCGAGGCGTGAAGATTAGCAAACGAGCCTCATTCACTGGGGTCCCGCCAGTGACCGGCGGGTCACTGGACCGGCTGCCACCTCCGCGCTGGGCCTCGGCGGGTGAGTTCTTGCGCGCGAGCCCTTTAAGAGCCGTTTCTCAGATTGTTAGACTCTGGTGGGTCTTGTGGTTGCCCGCTGTGGGGGCTTTCAAAGCTAGATGTCTTCGGGGCTTCTTCTCTCTCTTAAATTTGGGGTGCCCTTTGTGGGGGTTCAAACCCTTTGCTCCTCAGGGAGAAGCTCCTTAGGGAGAAGCTCGGGTTTGAGCCCCCTCCCAACTGGGTTGCTGCGCGGTGAGATTGTGTCCCCGGCTCTCCTACCTGCCGTGATGTGGGCCTTCTCTGTTCACCCGATCTGTAGCAGTTGCTCAGACAGTTTTTACGCCTTATGTTCCTTATGTAGCTGCAGATTTGGTGTGTCTGTGGGAGGCGGCGAGCCCCGGATCCTCCTACATCGCCATCTTGAACCGCAACCCCTAACTTGGATGCGAGTTAGCCGGGCTTGTTGCCATGTATAGAAAAGAGTAGTTCCGAAATGTAGAAAACCCTTTAATTTCTTAATAAAGTTAGGCTAAGAGAAAATTTGGATTCACATTTTTATTTTGGGCATCAGAAGCAGAATGTATATAGGCTGTATTTCTGCTGTAAAAATCCCAGTTCTCCCTCTGGCTGTGGATTAAAAAAGTTCATACATGAAGAAGTTAGCAAAAGAAAATCACTCTAATCTGTTTAAAAATCATTCTCCCTGTTACACAACAATTATGCACTGGGTTTTGGAAGATTCAAAGAGAGTTTTATACAACAGTTGGGGAAATGTTGCAGGAAGATAAATAGCAATATAAAGAAATACAAACTCAGGGACAAATAGTATAAACAATAGTTCAGAGGAAGAAGCAGTTTACAAAAGCTTTTTTTATCTGGCTCTGTTATAAAAATATGTGAAACCACGTGGGATTCTTAGCACCAGTTCTTTAGTGGAGGTGGGCCTAGATCCTCAACTCAAATTCAGTACCCCCTGTGGCTTCTCTTTGACCGTGCACAGGCCTGACCTGACAGGACCCTTTAAGTTGGTTTTCCCACATTGGTTCCAGTCTCCTGACAGGTCACTCTAAGGTTAGCACTGTTCCATCTTTGGGTTCATAGTTGTTTGATAGGGAAAAAGCATCTTACCAAGATGCATCCAAATGACTCCTTTACTTTGACTTTGGACTTCCCTGTGCTGATCTTTGATGGCTATTTTGACTGAGTCAAAATATAGAGACATTTGGCAGTCTTTGGAAGTCTGAGAATGCCACAATGCACATCCATTTTGAACCAGAATAATTCTTTAAGGACTCATTGTTTAACTTTAAAATAAAACCAGAAGTTTTTTTTAAACTGCACCCCCCAACCTTCTCCATTTACTTTGTTACTTTAACAATGCAAAATGGGAAAGAGTATGAAAAGTAAAGCAATTGTTGCCAAAATTTCACACTGTTATTCATTCTGATTTGTCCTGCATACAATAGGGTATTCATCTTATGTTTTCCTAATCATTTTTGGAAACTTTACTTATTAATTAATATATATGTTTTTAAAGATTTATTTAATTATTATAGAGAGTGTCTGCAAGAGTGGGGTAGGGGCAGAGGGAGAGAGTGAGAGAGACTCTCCAGCAGACTCCCTGCTTAGCACAGAGCCTGAAGCAGGGCTCCACACGACCCTGAGATCATGACCTGAGCCGAAACCAGGAGTCCAACTGAGCCAACTGACTGGGCCACCAGGCACCCCATTATTTAATAATTTTAATACAATTTTTGCAATTTGTGTATAATCACTCTCTCCTAAATGTCTAAACAAACAAACAAACAAATATATAGATATTTCTTCAGCCAAGTCCGAATTCTGTTCTTATTCTTCTTTGTATCTCCTAAGTTTTGGGAACAGGTGAGCAAGTAGTGGATACTGAACAAATCTGCTTTTTTTTTTTTTTAATCTATTGTCTAGAAACAGAGTATGTTACTGAATAGTATGAGAAAATCTTCTACATCTTTCTTTTCTGTGCAACACCAAATCCTTCCAACATTTTTATCTTATCCAGATCGACTAACTAGTAGGGAATATGAATATGGGGGGGAAGTGTGAAATCTACAGTTTATGGAAGTCAGCGTTACTTAGATTTTTAAATAGTTAGATGGCACATTCCCATCTCATGTTTAAATGCTGTGGACTAAGAACTTGTCATGTAATCAACAAACTATGAAGACTGGACCCATGTAAATAAAATTTAGCGCTGAATCAAATAAATGTTTAAAATGAATCTAACATTTATTGAATCTTATGTAGTTTTAGGCTATTGAGATACATATTAAGTAACTGTAAATAATGTAAAAACAATTAAGATTTTTAAACAGTCAAATTAAGTGTTTCTGGGGCAGAGTAGAAAAGATGACCTTCAGTGGGGTGAGGAGATAAAGTTTTCTTTTATAAGTAGGTTAGCCTTGCAGTTTTGTGTTCTCCCTTGTTCCATCCAGTAACTTGAGTGGAGGTTAGTTCATCATCCTCCCCAGGTGATCTCCTGGCTTTTAGGATATGGGAAGTAGCTGTCTTTCCAAAAGGCCAGTGCCTTTCCTTAAATGATTCTATTAAAGTGCTATAATTCCGTTTATTCCCTAGCACCAGAGCTTGTGTATTTAGATTTTTTTCATCATACAGAAAAGAGTAGTTATCACAACATGAATGATACAGCCGCTATATTCATACATCCATATTCAGTGACTAACATATTAGCAGAGATTAGAGATTGGGTCTCTAATAATTTTTTAGTCTGAACACTGCTCAATTTCTCTTTATCTCCTGCTAATGTTGTTCTTGCCCTGAAGCTCACCATTCATTATATTGTTCTTTTCCTCACTGAGGAATCCCATTACTGCTTGTTCCTATCAGTACATTTATATAAGATTTCTGAAAAATTACAAGGAAAGGGAGCCACTGACGTTTATGTCTTGTTGGCATGAATTTCTACTGACTTCAATAGTCATGTGAAAAAATATTGTGTATAAGGATCATCCTAAATAAGTGTTAAGACATAGTGTGAGTTCTGGGGAAAACAACAATATCAAAACCAACTCTTCCTTCTAATCTCCACAGAAACAGAAAATGATATTCTGGGCAAATATATCACCACTTGGCTGATTTCTCAACATCCTAACACCCTTTCAATTTTCAGAAAATCCTCTTCCATGAGGAGGTAGGATGATCAAAAATGTCACTCAGAAAATGCAATTAGTGATTTTCCTGTCTCAGCAGCTTTAAGATTACACACTAGCCTGAACTTGTTTCCTCAGCATATCTTACAAGCTTTTCGGCTACTCCTGACCAATCCATAATTTTATAGTGGTGGAGTCAATGTGATAGGCTAGTCCTAAATGGGTTTACTTAGAGACAATCTTATTTTGCTTCTGATGCCTTCCCTAGGTTATCTCCTTTTGGATACACATCCATCAATTTTTTTTACTGAGATACTTCCTATGAAATTACAGCCCTCAGCACATAGCTTTAGGTTGTTTCTGATCAGTGCACCAAAACTGTAAGAAAGAACATTGAAAAAAATGCATAGAATTCAGTCTTCCTTTCAAATAAACATAATAGGATGAAATTACCTGCAGGGCCATTTTTATTCTGTATTCTCCCACTGTGTCAAATTCAGCTATATTGGACTTGGAAGGCTAAAGCTGTGAAATGGTGACCATTTTTCTAAAAGTCATTTCTCTGGGCATCTCAGTGGTAGTCTCCAAGGTATATAGTGATCTTTTCCTGTCAAAAGGTCATTTTTCTCTTCTTTTTCATCTAATATTTTAACTGGCCACTCATTTGTTCAATGGTTGTAGAAGATAGGCCTAAAAGGTCCAAGTACTCACAATATTGAGTAACTAATACCATCTTATATACATGAATATGTGTGCATGTATATTCATATATTTACATACAAGTACAGTATTTCTGTATATATATTAAAAGCTTCAAAGAACTTTTATCTCCTTTCATATAATCCTCACAACAAAGGGGATGGATATTGTATAAATTTTGAAGTTGCTAAAATTGAGGATCAAAAAGGTTAAGTGAGTTACACAGAGTTTTGAAACTAGGTCTTTTGGAACTTTTTTTTCTTTTTTAAAACAGTATCACTTCAATTCTCAGCATTAGGATAACTTATTTTAAAATAGAAGCTCTGGATGATAATTATGAGAATTCATAAATGTACTTGGAATGAACTTACTATCATCTATGAATGTATGTATAAGAATTTGTTCATCAAGTCCTTGCCAGAAAATTGAGATCAGAGGAGATGGTAAAAAGGAGAGCTAAGTTTTGATGTAGGAGAGGAAGCCCAGGAGCACACTGGGGCCAAAAAGGCTTGGAGTGGAATGTCACAGATAGCATGTGGAATTTGACAGTTGGTCAGGGAGGGATCAAGAAGATGCCCCTCAGGGCGCCTGGGTGGCTCAGTGGGTTAAAGCCTCTGCCTTCGGCTCAGGTCGTGGTCTCGGGGTCCTGGGATCGAGCCCCGCATCGGGCTCTCTGCTCAGCAGGGAGCCTGCTTCCCCCTCTCTCTCTGCCTGCCTCTCTGCCTGCTTGTGATCTCTCTCTGTCAAATAAATAAATAAAATCTTAAAAAAAAAAAAAAAAGAAGATGCCCCTCTGGTGAGAGGTTGAAAACAGATTTTCCCCATGCTTTACCCTGGTGAGAGAATGTCCTTTGCAGTACTTACAGGGAATTAATTTTGATGATTTTTAAAAGTAGCATTCATTCAGCGTAATCTCCAGTCCCGTCCATGTTGATACAAAAGTTGGGTATTCATCCTTTCTGATGGAGGCGTAATATTCCATTGTATATATGGAGCATATCTTCTTAATCCATTCATCTGTTGAAGGGCATCTTAGCTCTTAAGTCAAGCAGAGAAAGTCAATTATCATATGGTTTTGCTTACTTGTGGAGCATAAGGAATAACATGGAGGACATTAGGAGAAGAAAGGGAAAAGTGAATTGGAAATTGTAGGGGAGACGAACTATGGAAGACTGTGGACTCTGAGAAACAAACTGAGGGTTTTGGAAGGAAGAGGGTGGAGGGATGGGTGAGGCTGGTGGTGGGTATTGAGGAAGGCATGTATTGCATGGAGCACTAGGTGTGGTGCATAAATAATGAATCTTGGAACATTGAAAAAATAAAATAAAGTTAAAAAAAGTAACATTCATGTCTTCAACTTATAATACTCTATGTTATGTATTGTAAACTAAAAACAATTAAATGATTGTGTTTAAAAGTCATTTCTGTTTATCTTTGGTAGGATTAATTTATGTTGAAATTCTGAAAGTTTCTAAAATAGGAATTTATTAACTAGTCAGCAATAATTTATAATATATACTTAAAATCCCATGTTACTACTTCAAAAATAGATTGTGATAAGTAAACCTTTCCCCCTACTTGCCTCTACAGGTAACATTGAATTCTGTGCTTTCACATTATGGTGCTGTTAAGAGTAGAGAATTTGTTTATGGCCATTTCTTTGCCGAGATAGTAATCACATTTTACATTTTCTGGCAGAAGACTTTTCCGACACTAGTTAATGTGGCTTTTTAGGTTCTGAGGGTCTGTCTCAGTCAGTTTGGGCTGCTATAAAAAAATACCACAGACTGGGTGGCTTAAACAACATTTATTTCTCACATTTCTAGATGCTAAGATCAAGGTCCTGACAGATTTAGTTTCTTGTGAGAGGCTATCTTTCTGGTTTGCAGATGGCCATCTTCTTTCTATGTCCTCACATGTGGAATGGGAGAGGGCTCTGGCCCATTCCTCTTCTAATAAAGCCCCTTCAGAGGGCTCTGCTCTTATTACCTCATCTAAACCTAACTACCTAGTTACTAACTAGTACCTTTGGGTCCCACCTCCAAATACCATGACAATGAGGATTTGGGGTTCAAAGTAGAATTTTTTTTTTTTTTTTGGTAAGGAGACACAAACATTCAGTGATAAGCACAGTTTCAGAATTAGGAAAAATATCTAATGATTACAAATTTTTTTTTAGGGTTTCCTGTCTTCCTTTTTCATTCAGAAAGGCTTACCACCTTCAATGAGATGTAAGCCTTCAGAATAAAAACAAAATATAAATGCTTATATTTACCTTTTAAATACTGGAGGAGTACAAAAATCATTATTCCAGAAAAGTACAGGAAATGTATTGAAGACAAAGTAAGGTCAAGTTAATTCTTAAACAGGAAGATAAATATCCTTTGGGTAGGCAGAAATATTCCAAGTTGTTTTAAAGAGTTTAAGATACATTTTCTAAGGCTGACATGGTGCCACTGTAATTAGAAACAGGTGTATATAAATTAGAAAAGAGAGAAGACTAATTGTTAGTAATGAACCTTTTAAAGTAAAACCTTTACTTAACGAAATGCATAATTAAGCATCGGTGGCCAAAATGATGGACAGTCTTCTTTTATATGCACTGGATTTTGGCTTAAGTTAAAGCCTAATTTGTCACTCATCCTAAGAACATCATGGGTCCTATATGTTTATAAAAACAAACAGAACAACAGATGGTTTTAGAATGCTAACTTTAATACACATTAAAAAAGGTGACCATTTTTTTATTTGAAGGTGAAAGGGAAATATTGAGAATGTCACAACCAGGATACAGTATCAGACAGCAATTATAGGATTCCCATAAGCAAAGAGGTCATCTGTCTACCTTGGAGCTAAAAGGACCTATTCATGTAGGATTCACATCTTTTTGTTTAGTTCCAGAAATCTCCTATTGCAGTGATCATCAGTCTTAGTTTTACACTGAATTACTTGGGGAGCTTTTAAAAATTCCTATGTGCAGGCTCGTTCCAGGCTAATTAGTCTGAGTGTCTCTTTGTAGGGGTGGAAAGGCAGAGACCCTAGAGGTACTAAGTCCTGGGAAAGGCCATTTGTAGAGTTTTTCTTTCTTTCCTTTCTCCCTCCTTCAGTCCTTTCCTCCTTCCCTCCCTTCCTTCCTTCCTTCCTTCCTTCCTTCCTTCCTTCCTTCCTTCCTTCCTTCCTTCCTTCCTTCCTTCCTCTTCCTTCCTTCCTCTTTCTTATGGATAATGTAATATTCTTTGCTTTTCTCTTTCCCAAGAATTCCTTTGCCGGTCTTACTCTGAGTTACTTACCCTTCACAGCCCAGCCCAGCCGCCACTTGACTGGGAAGCTTTCCCAAAATTAATCAGTTGAACTTCTCCTCTGTTCTGTCTCCAATGTAGTTTGTAAAAAATTATCATTGTCCTTAGCACATTTTCAGAATTTGTAAATTACATCTTTCTTTTATCAATCCTTTAAAAATTTACAGGTTAGTAGAAAAGTTAAATTCAAGGAGCCGGTTCAGCTTTGTATTCCAGTGGCTAGCAGAGTGCTTAACCCACAATAGGTGCTCAGATATACATTTGTTGAATTGTTTGGTGGAATATCCTTGATGACCTCTGCTTCAGTTGACAAGTTCATTTGATATATTCATGTGATGTGTATATATATTCAGTAATTTTGCATATATGAATTCAAAATTATGCCATTTATGTATTGGCAGAAGTAATGGAGATGTATTCTGCAAAACGTGAACTTGTTTGACTCACAACCTTTATTTTTCAGATTTGTGATACCTTTTAACCAGTTCTTAGCACCATCAAAACTTATAAAAAATGTCTAGTGCTTATGACTTCAAACCAATAATTTTCTGCTTATTTTTTTGTGTTCTATAAGCCACAGGGTAAATGACATATTTCAGTTCACGTCAAAGAAGAAATATTAACCACACTTTTCTGCTTTGGTTGAAAGAAATGTATTTCATTTATGTATCTAAAATACATTTAAAGAAATGTATTTCATTTTTTTTTTCCACTGTGGACATAAACATTTTCACATAAGAGTTAACTGTCCTATATTTAAGAAGTGGTATGCTATGGTATGTTTCCAGAAAAGCACAGATTTAATTTTTTATTTCAATGGGAAATAAGTTGTCATAGACGAAAAATTTAAAAATCTCATTAGGAATAATAAATTACTTGCAAATTATTAGAAAATAATTTTTCAAATTATTAAAAAACCCTCAGCCATCTGATAGAGACTAATGGTACATCCATTAAATGGAGTAGGTTTCTAAAAATGTTTGGAGTAATCTATAAAATGTGCTATTAAAAATATCAGATGCATGGGGCGCCTGGGTGGTACAGTTGGTTAAGCATCTGACTCTTGGTTTTGGCTCAGGTTGTGATCTCAGGGTCTTGGGATTGAGCCCTGCTTGAGCAGGGAGTCTGCTTAAGATTCTTTCCCTCCCCCTCTATATTGCCCCCCTCCCCCATGCTCATGTGTGCACATTATCTCTCTCTTTCAAATAAATAAGTAATTACATCTTTATGTGTGTGTGTGTGTGTGTGTGTGTGTGTGTGTGTGTATGTGTGGGTGTGTGTATGCAGAGGAATGTGTATGGTAAGTTTCTTCTTGGGTAAGAATATTGGCTTGTGTGCATGAATATGGATATGTTCCTTTATGTGCCCTGCTGATATTTTCAAAAAGAAACAATGCAAGGATAAGCCAAAAACTAATAAAAATGATTATTTACAGGGATGTGAAGAAAACAGTAGGGAAGAGAGAGCAATGAAGGCTAGACCTTCATCAAAGTGCTTTGTTTTATAGTTTGGGCTTGGGGACCATATAAGCATTTTATGTCATTAAAAACAAAATTAGGGATGCCTAGGTGCCTCAGTTGCTTAAGTGTCCCTGGGTGGCTCAGTTGGTTAAGTGTCTGCCTTTGGCTCAGGTCATGCTCCTGAGGTCCTGGGATCAAGTACCACATTGGGCTCCTTGCTCATTGGGGTGCCTGCTTCTCCCTCTGCCTGCTCCTCCTTCTGCTTGTGCTCTCTCTCTCTCTCTGACAAATGAATAATAAATAAACATCTTAAAACAAAACAAAAACAAAATTTATTTAAAAAGAAAACAAGTCTAGGGGATATGAACCATGAGAGACTGTGGACTCTGAGCAACAAACTGAGGGTTTTGGAGGGGTGAGGGTGGGGGGTTGGGCGAGCCTTGTGGTGGGTATTGAGGAGGGCACGTATTGCATGGAACACTGGGTGTGGTGCATGAACAATTAATCTTGTAACACTGAAAAAATAAAATAAACATATTTGGGGAAAAAAGTAAAAAGAAGACAAATCTATATAGAAAATAGAGATCAGGGGCACCTGGGTGGCTCAGTCGTTAAGCTTCTGCCTTCGGCTCAGGTCATGATCCCAGAGTCCTGGGATTGAGCCCCGCATGGGGCTCGGGCTCCTTGCTTGGCAGGAAGCCTGCTTCTCCTGCTACCATTCCCTCTGCTTGTGTTCCCTCTCTCGCTGTGTTTCTCTCTGTCAAATAAATAAAATCTTAAAAAAAAAAAAAGAAAATAGAGATCAAACTAACGAACTAATAAACTAATAAACGTAATTCTGTGTCTCAGAATTATGTGAAGAATAAATTTTCAGTGATTTTAAAACATGGTGTTTTAACTTTATAGCACTAGTGAGATATATTATAAAGACAAAACCACACGGAAATTTTAAACTGCTTTCAATGGTATTGCAGCTGGTAATGTTGGCATTGTTACTTTATTATTAACAGATACATACCTAAACAGATAGGATAAAGCAAGTAAGTAATTATATTAATATTAGGAACCAGGATATTCATAGTATGAAAAAAAAAAGATAAACTATAAAATCAAAGAAGTTGAGTAAAAATCCTGTAACTGTTAACTTGGGAGATGTTTGTGCTTATTTATTTTTCTCAATCTGAAAATACTTGTTTTGTAAGTTTGTACACTGAAAAGCCCTAGAAGCGATGACCACACAGTCACAACGACTATTCTAGAACTCATAGGCATCTAAGTACCATTTTTCCACTAAAAAACCCCCAAACCAAACAAAGAAGGCTCTTTAGAGAAATGACAGATTGTAGATTGGGTTAGGAATTGTACAACAGGAGTCTGGGACATCTTGTCAGAACAGATAAGAGAAAGCTACTAGAGCATAATATTGCGATCATGTTAAAATCACACAGGAGCCAACCTGAAGGGCTCCCACTGGCCAAAGATGGGGCAAAAGAATAATGAATCATAGTGTAGTGAAACACTTGATACACACAAACAACACCAAACAAGCATAAAAGCAAAAACACAAAACCCTTTTAACACCTTTGGAGGTAGTAGGGTATCAAATCATTTTTTTGAAAATTGATAAAAGGATGGATTCAGTTATTTCTCATGCAGTTTTTCTGTATGGGCTGTATTTGAGAATACCTAATAGTTTAGTTTCTTATTTCTAGAAAAACCATTGCTATTAAATTCACAGGGAATGCTAAATATTACCATTTTATAAGCCATAATGAAATAACAGGTTGAGGCAGCAATCACAAATGGCTACTAGAATCATTAAGTGAAAGGTTGATGGGGAACTTGACAGTGGATGGACTTGTCTTAATTGTGGAGAGTAAGGGTAAATGGAGGTATGTGCTTCCTGAAGTAAAACAATAATGAACATCTCCATGCATGAAGTATTCTTGATAAAAGAAAAAAAAACTTATTAAATTTCAAGTTTATTAATTAAGTCCTCTATTTCTAATTCCAGGTTTTAGGAAATATAGAAGATAGAGAAGCATATTAAACACCATTATAAGGATACAATTAGCAAAATAGAAAATGGAAAAATTATATATATAATGACACAGTTTCTTCAACAAAGAGCATTTAAAAAAAAAATGAGAGGAGAGGGGTGCCTGGGTGGCTCAGTTGGTTAACCGTCTGACTCTTGATTTTGGCTCAGGTCATGATCTCAGGGTTGTGAGACTGAGCCCTGCATTGTGCTCTGCACTAAGCATGGAGCCTGCTTAAGATTCTTTTTCTATCCTTCTGCCCCTCACCCCCCACTTT
Organism: Procyon lotor; assembly: GCA_028646535.1. Taxonomy (NCBI): domain Eukaryota; kingdom Metazoa; phylum Chordata; class Mammalia; order Carnivora; family Procyonidae; genus Procyon; species Procyon lotor. The sequence goes on from CM053605.1 coordinate 32,963,011, forward strand.
CTCTCTCTCTAAAAAATAAAATAAATTAAAAAAAGATGAGAGAAGAATGTGATAGATTGAAAAATACTTTATGATATTTATCAACCAATTGGATCTGAATTCCTGATTTGTACCAAAAAACTTTTTTTTTTTTTTAAAAGATTTTATTTATTTGACAGAAACACAGCGAGAGAGGGAACACAAGCAGAGGGAATGGTAGCGGGAGAAGCAGGCTTCCTGCCGAGCAGGGAGCCCGATGCGGGGCTCGATCCCAGGACCCTGGGATCATGACCTGAGCCGAAGGCAGACGCTCAACGACTGAGCCACCCAGGCGCCCCTGTACCAAAAACTTAAAAGACATTTTCAGACAATTGGGGACAATTTAATATGGGCTGGTTATTAGTTCATATTAAGAAATTTTTGCAAATTTTGTTGAGTGTGGTAATGATATTGTGATATGTTTTAGAAAGTTTATGATAGAGATATCTGTTTATGAGTATTTATGGGTAAAATGACATGCTTCCTAGAAGTTACTTTTAATGTACCTTAGAAAAAAAGGTAAAGGGATAGAGAAAATTAGAACAGCACAAAGTTAATAATTGTTGGAGATGGTTGCCTGATATGTACATCCATTAGACAATTATCTCTACTTTTTAAAAAATAATTTAAGTTTTCCATAACAAAAGGTTAAAATACGTAAACTCAGAATGACCAATTTGCATATTATTTGAATAAATTAGTAATCTCTTTTAGACAAAAAACAACAGGTCATTTCCAATATAACATCTTTTATTGTCTTTTGACCCTTATTTATAGCAAAACATTTTTTAAATTAAGGAACTAAAATATTTTAAGGAATTATCATACAGTTATTAATATCAATGAGAAGGAAATGAGTCACATTGAGCATTTTTTAGAATTAACTTTAGCTTTTATCATTTAATGGAGTCGTATATAAGATTTCCAGACAAATTCAGTAAAAAAGAGTGGTCTGATGAATGATGTTTACTCTGGGTGTGGGATGATGGTAGCCCTAGTAGTGCATTTTTGCCTTTCCTGGCTTACTGCTTTTCTCTGCTCCAGGCACCTTCAACATTCATGATCACACAATGGAACATGTGATGAATGACTGGAATTGTAAAGATAAATAGGGGTCTAGATATTAAGAATTTGTAATTCCATCTCTAGTTCTGTCTTTTTTATCATTTGGGCCAAATTACTTCTCCATTAACCACTATACATTTGAGATAACTTTTTCCAGTAGCAACTTGAACTGCCATCTCATCTTGGGCGGGTATTTTTTTTCCACCTATCTAAAATGCAAGTGAGATCTATGCATCCCACTTTTTGACATGGGGAAAATGAAATTAACTGGAAATAATAGGATTCAAAGAGATCATATTTGACTTACTATGAGGTTTAATCTAATTTAAACCAAATGTCCATAAGCATTCATGAATTAATCATTTGAGGTCCTCAAATGATGTGACATAACACAGAGTTTAAGAACTCTCAAAGATGAATAAAAACAAACACTGAAGCAAATAATACATTATATGTTAACAAATTAAAAAAAAGACAAACCCCCCCCAAACACTAAAAAACTGCTAGAGATTATATTGAGAAAGGGACAATTTTCTTTTTTTTTCTTTTTAAAAATTTTATTTATTTGATAGAGAGAGACACAGCGAGAGAAGGAGCATAAGCAGGGGGAGTGGGAGAGGGAGAAGCAGGCTTCCTGCCAAGTAGGAAGCCCGATGCCATGCTCTATTCCAGGATGCTGGGATCATGACCTGAGCCGAAGGCAGATGCCTAACCGCTGAGCCACCCAGGTGCCCCGAGAAAGGGACAATTTTGTTGCAGAACTTCTCTGTTCTTCCCAAATCATAGTCTTTAGCAATGTATGGGTTGTTGGGGGGATTTTTGACTCCAATTAATTGAAAAAAATATAATCAATTTGAGTGACATGCATCAAATTTGGGGGGAATGAAGCCTGGTAATAGGTGAATTAGGATGAAATTTAGAAGCAAGGCCATTTTATTTCTTTTTTTTTATTAAGATTTATTTATTTATTTGACAGAGAGAGATCACAAGCAAGCAGGGAGGCAGGCAGAGAGAGAGGGGGAAGCAGGCTCCCTGCTCAGCAGAGAGCCCGATGGGGGGCTCGGTCCCAGGGCCCTGAGATCAGGACCTGATCTGAAGGCAGAGGCTTTAACCCACTGAGCCACCCAGGTGCCCCAAGGCCATTTTATTTCTAATTCTAAACCTGTTGTGTGTCTGCTTTAGAGATGCTTGGTTGACTTGCAATTTAGGATGTTTTAGTTGGTAACAAAATGTGATGACCAATTATATAACCTATGATTGCCTTCAAGGTTTTTCATGGATAAGAAATGATTTTCTTTTTTTTCTTTTTTCTTTTTTTTTTTTTAAAGATTTTTATTTATTTATTTGACAGAGAGAGAGAGATCACAAGCAGGCAGAGAGGCAGGCAGAGAGAGAAGGGGAAGCAGGCTCCCTGCTGAGCAGAGAGCCCGATGTGGGGCTCGATCCCAGGACCCTGAGATCATGACCTGAGCCGAAGGCAGAGGCTTTAACCCACTGAGCCACCCAGGCACCCCAAGAAATGATTTTCAAGTACTTTTGCTTTTTGAGCATATCGTGAAAATTGTTTATCTTTAAAATTAACCACATCAAAATGAAATGATGAATGAAGTATGACCTGGAGGTGGTTTTAGATATGTGCCTCTCTGACAGCCCATTTAACTTTGTTGGTTGAGGTATCACTCTTTTAAATAATGTTTATTTTCAGTGAAATGTGTAAAGGACATATGCATCATTTTCTGACCTTTTCTCTCATTTTGGGTAAGCATAAATGGAATTTCTCAAAGTAGTTGTGTATGATCTACAAATTTCTTATTTTCTACAGAACATAGAAAAGCAATTCAATTTCAATCATCTCTAAATTATGGCCACTTCTTGGGTTTTAAATAATTAAAAGGTTTAGAAAGCAATTCTTTATCATTTTCCCTTTACTTATCAGCTACTACAAATGTCAGCTTGTTATTGGCTAAATTATCCCCAGAGGATACTATCTTCATATTGTACCTTATGTTTCTATTTAAAGGTATATTTACACATCAGAGATTTCAAGGAGAGCTTGTAGAGCTGAACTTCCTAAAGCTAAAATTGCTTAGCTCCAGAGTATGATTATTGTAGGCCAAATCCTGGAAGACCAAATGCTGATCCCATAGGTCAAAGAAGGGAACGAATACTTTTTGAGTACTCAGTGCCAGGGAATTTCCAACATCATCGATCTCATATAATCTTTATAATAACCCTGTGAGAAAGATACCAATACCCTTTCTACTTCACTTGAGTAGAAGTGGGGACCTGGGAGAGAAAGTTACTTCTTAAAGTTTGTACAGCTCACAAGAAGAAAAGTCTGCCTTCCTCATTAGTTTCTAAATGAAATACTGTTAGATGGATTCTTCAGAGACCTCACATGTAAGATATTTTGTGAAATCTGTACTCAGATATTAGAGTTGGTCGGCAGATATTTTTCATAGACATTGGTATGAGCTTTCATCATTCCCCAATTTTGTTCTGGAGGGGGATTCTTTATCTTGATTTTTAAACACACAGACTTATTCAAGTACTTGTTCATCATTCTCCTGAGTCATCAAGTTCTTAATAATTTACATTATATATTAGTTTAATTTTTTAAGACCCTGAGCATAGTTTTCCAAATAATATAAAAATATAAAGAGTAACATTGAACATATTTTTCTCATTCTCCATCCCAGAAGGAACCCAGTGCTTTGGTTCATACTTAGGATTATTTTTGTAGGGGATGACTGCCATTTTATCTAATGAGAACAAAACAATGAACTAGGCAGCAATTAATGAGTGTCTCTTGTTATGACTATCTCCCTTATTGATATCAACTCCCCCATAGTCTAGAGCATATTAATACGCCTCATTGAATAATTCCCAAGTCAAGTAAGCACCACCATACACCAAATGTTCCTTCAAGCCATTTGGAAAAGGCAGAAAGAGGCAAGTGATGTCCAATGACAGCTTCATAAATAGTATGTACCTAGGTTGATAATTCATTTATAAAATTTACAGTGGTCTATTGAGGGGAAAAAGAATAACACTTCCACTATGAAGAGATTAGTGCCTTTTCAGAAATATAAGTGCCTGGGGGCACCTGGGTGGCTCATTCGGTTAAGCGACTGTCTTTGGTTCAGGTCTTGATCCCAAGGTCCTGGGATCCAGCCCCGCATCGGGTCCCCTGTGCAGTGGAGAGCCTGCTTCTCCCTCTCCCTGCCGCTCTGCCTACTTGTGTTCTCTATCTCTCTGTCAAATAAATAAATAAAATCTTTAAAGAAAAAGAATTATAAGTGTCTGATATGTACAGATTTTAGTTTAAATACCTTTCACAGGAGATGGTTATAAAGGAATTTTCCTAGTGTCTAGAAATATAGCTAAGGTGAGTTCTAAATATCCAGTTCACTGTTTTGGTTATCATGGTCTGATTACTCACTAACCTCTGAGTCACCATGATACACTGGTAATTTTTGTGGTTTGAAAAATCAATTCTGTACTATAAATGAAAATCGCTACAATTAATTTACACCTGAGGTTTTTTTTTTTTTAACCTTGAAGCTAATTAATCTTATATGCACCTCAAACCTTGTCTTTCTTGGTTGCCACTCAAAAGTATCTATTTTCTCATATACTTTGCACTTCCTTGTCCTTCCTTTCCTCTTGGTCTGTCCTTTTCCAGCTGATTTCTTCCCCAACTCTTTTACAGGGACCTGTGGAACTCCTTTCCTAGTAATGCATTCATTGATCTTGATTATACCTTTAACTCAGATAATCACTTCTGGGCCTTGTGGATCCTTCTAAGATCAGTCCTACAACAATCAGTTAACCTAATAACTAGTATCTTATCTTGATTACCTCTGTTCCTAGTGAATACTAAATGCAGAATTTTATGTTTTTTTTACAGGTTTATATTAATAAGCTAATTTCTCTAATTGAAAAGCTCTATGGGCTATATACAGTTTCCACATTCTGTGGTGTGTACTGTACTTGTTTTATCTCTTTTTAAACTCTCCTATTCTCTATGCACTACATAGTAAAATCATTTCAAAACAATGGCTCTTCAACAAAGCTGCCCTTTTCTGGCAGTGTTTGCTGACACTGTTTCCCTGCACTAAAGTATAATTCTCTACCTTTCCTTACTTTTTAAACCCTGACATTGTTGAAGATCCAGTAAAAATCTCACCTTCTTCAAGAAGTCAACTTAGATACAACTAATTTGAACCAGACATCCTTCCCATGGACTTTGATTATACTTTGTACTCTTCTACATGGTCTGTCTTGTATTATATTTGATATGTACCTGTATTTGTTTTCCACTTAGTTGCGATTTTTAGGATCAGAGACTTTCTGTAAGTCATCTTTGAACTCTTGGGATGATAATTCTGAACTGAAATCACAGCAGGTGTCTTAGGCAGTGATATCTTGCTGGCAGGGAACAGAAAAGCACTGGGAAGTGCTCAACAAGAAGGTTATTGTAAGGACAACTGCTAAAATCACATAGGAATATAAATACAGGCACCAGAGTATATACAAGACTCTTGGGAAATGGAACTGGGAGAACATGAGAAACTAAGGATTTTGTTTTTATCTCTTTCTCTCTTTCCCTCAGGGGATGCATGGCCTGTCTCATTTCCATCTCACTTTTTCTCTCTCAAACCAGCTTCCTGTAAATCTAAAGGCACAATGCCTCCACTATTCTGACCCAGCAACTTGAATCTCTCAGCTTTTATCAGTATCTGGCAATTTTTTCTATAGTCTCTTATTTCAGATTTCCAAGAGGGAGTGCTTGTAATTCTGATTTTTAAGCCCAGCCATAATGTATTGTGGGTTGCTGGGCAGACTAAGAACTGGCCGCCTTTTTTTTTTTTTTAAAGATTTTATTTATTTGACAGAGAAAAACACAGCGAGAGAGGGAACACAAGCAGAGGGAATGGTAGCGGGAGAAGCAGGCTCCGTGCCGAGCAGGGAGCCCGATGCGGGGCTCAATCCCAGGACCCTGGGATCATGACCTGAGCCGAAGGCAGACGCTTAACAACTGAGCCACCCAGGCGCCCCTGAACTGGCTGCTTTTGAGTCAGGTGTAGTTCCTGGTCTAAGCTGTGCAAGGAGAGGAAGAGCTGGGAGCTCATAAAACAGGACTATTAGTGGTATAGGGCTGGTTGGAAGCTCTTGTTCTGCCAAAAACTCTGGAAATGCTTAGCACAGTAGATCTTCTACAAATAGTTATTGAATCAAATTGCTCTGAAACCTAATAACAAAATTTGGTTAAGCTCTTACCACAATAATTATTTTTTTCTCCTTAAGGAGTGTGCTTAGAATAAAATACTTCATTAAGTACTCATCCATTCAAACTTAATTATACTATTTAAACATTTTCTATTTATAAAATTGATTTGTTCACACAGTTTTATGATTACATGCTAAATGCATCTACATTTATAAATGATAGTTCTTTAAAATGGTGCATAACTTGATATTTTAGGTTCTAGATCTTGATTTTTTCTGAAGATCAGTGTCAGATTGAAAAATATAAACATGAAAGAAGTCTTTCTATTAGTTCACATTATCTGCATGTTGTTTACTTTATTGCTTTGTAGTTAAATTTAGAGAAGTACTAAGGGATTTCCACATTTAGAGACATTTTGCTGTTAGAGCTGGAGAAATAATGAATACTAATACTTAAATTTACAAAGTTGTGAAGGTTGAGTGAGATAATGTTTGCCCCGGACATAGAAGGTATTCAATAAGTGACATTATTTTCAAACACATAGCTATCTTATTGGTTTCTTTGAACTACCACTTTCTTCGCTTTCTTGAGGCCTTCTTTCCCATATTTTTAAATGGGCATATTAAATTCTAGCAATTTAAATCTAGCAAAAAAATCTAGCAATTCTCTTGCTAAATTCTCTAATATGTTGTGATATCCTCTTTATTATATCTTTTAAGACTTTCTAGTCTACTTCTGTGTCTTTGCTGTTTATTTTCTTCCCCTCTTGGAATGAAAAAAAAATTCTTTTTTTTTTTTAATTTATTTATTTGAGAGAGAGTGCGCACATGAGAGGGGAGTTCAAAGGGAGAAGCAGACTCCCCATAGAGCTGGGAGCCTGATGTGGGACTCAATCCCAGGACTCCAGGACCATGACCTAAGCCTAAGGCAGTTGCTCAACCAACTGGGCTACCCAGGTGCCTATCCTACATTCTTTTAATTTTGATAAATTCTGTACTTGTTCAAGGCCCAGTTCAGATAATACCATTTCAGGAGAGATAGTCCAGCACAGTGGAGCAAGTCTAGATTTTGATGTCAGAACACTTGGGTCTGAATTCTTATCTTATCTACAGGTTATATGCCCTTGCACAGGTTGTATAATTTCATTTTATTCATCTATGAAATCACTAAGAGTATTGTTACTATAAAATCTTTCACACGGACCCTAGCCCATGGGGATATCTTCCTTTCTGATTTTTCTTTTTAGTCTGTGCATGTAATGGTATGATATCTTGTGTTTTCTTTTCTTGTCTTTATGTTGGCCCCATTTCATATGAAAACTATGGTTTTATATTTTTAAGGAACATATTAAGATAAAAATGTCCTGCATTTTTAGAAGACTAGATTTTAACAGTTGGAGTTAGCAGCGAGCAGATGACTGTCATTTAGTATTTAGTGAGGCTTGATTAAATTGCAAGACTTAGGGAACTGTTCCATTTCTGTGATCAAGTATCTTTAAGGTAGTCTTGACCTCTCCAGAGAGGCAGTCTTATGATTCATGGCAAGTCTACCTTGGATAACTGCCACAATCTTCTCTGAGTTTAGTTTGATGAAAACACTGGGAGGAAAGAAACCAAAAGGAGCCTTTGCTCTAACTGTTGTAACATGAATTATTTGCCTGGATAATTAAGGTCTAAGTGCTGTCATTATATAGATTAAAGGCTGCTGTAGCACTTGCTGAGGTTTCCTCCTAGTTTAGGTACCAGCTGCCTCCAAGAGCAGTGAGGCAAGCTGCTGAAGATAATGGTGCTGCTGGCTCTAAGTGGCTTCCAAGCGAGAGTAGGATGCGACTGCTTGATTTAAGTAACAGCAACTGAAACAGACTATTTAGGCTGCAGGGAATATCATAAATGTGTATGCCTTATTGTGGGTATAAAATCTTGATATTTATCACAACATTGTTGTTCTGTTACAGTTAATAGTTCTTCCAAAGGAATAAAGAGGTTTGTTTTTTTTTCTCCTTATAGGTAGAATAGTAATTGCTTTATATCCCATTTTCCTTTTTTTTTGGTATCAATTTTTTATTTACATTCTAGTTAGTTAACATATAGTGTAATCCTGTAATATTTAGGAATAGAATTTAGTGATTCATCACTTACATATAAAATCCAGTGCTCATTACAAGTGCCCTCCTTAATACCATCACTTACTCAGCCCATCCCTACCCCTCTCCCCTCTAGCAACTCTCAGTTTGTTCTCTATAGTTAAACAGTTTGTTATCTTTGCCTCCCTCTCTTTTTTTTCCATCCTCTATGTCTATTTGTTTTGTTTCCTAAATTCCACATATGGGTGAAATCATATGGTATTTGTCTTTCTCTGACTGACTGACTTTGCTTTTTGCATGATACACTGTAGCTCCATCCATGTTGTTACAAATGGCAAGATTTTATTCTTTTGATGGCTGAGTAATACTCCATAGTATATATATATATATACCACTTCTTTATCCATTCATCAGTTGATGGCCATTTGGGCTCTTTCCATAATTTGGCTTTTGGTGATAATGCCGCTATAAACTTCGGAGTGCATGGGCACCTTCAATTAGGTCGGTTTGCATCCTTTAGGTAAATGCTTAGTAGTGCAATTGCTGAGTCATAGGGTAGCTCCATTTTTAACTTTTTGAGGAGCCTTCATATGGTTTTCCACAGTGGCTGCACCAGTTTGTGTTCCCACTAACAGAGTAAGAGGGTTCCTCTTCCTCTGCATCCTCACCAAAATCTGTTGTTTCCTGATTTGTTAATTTTAGTTATTTTGACAGGTGTGAGGTGGTATCTCATTTTGGTTTTGATTTATATTTCCCTGATTATGAGTGATTTTGGGCATCTTTTCATGTGTCTGTTGGCCATCTGGCTGTCTTCTTTGGAAAAATATCTATTCATGTCTTCTGCCCATTTCTTAACTGGATTATTATTTTTTTGGGTGTTGAGTTTGATAAGTTCTTTATAGATTTTGGATTCTAACCCTTTATCATATATGTCATTTGCAAATATCTTCTCCCATTCTGTAGGTTACCTTTTAGTTTTTTTTTTTTTTTTTAAGATTTTACTTATTTGATAGAGAGAAACACAGCAAGAGAGGGAACACAAGTAGAGGGAGTGGTGGCGGGAGAAGCAGGCTTCCTGCAGAGCGGGGAGCCCGATGTGGGGCTCGATCCCAGGACTCTGGAATCATGACCTGAGCCGAAGGCAGACGCTTAACGACTGAGCCACCCAGGCGCCCAGTTACCTTTTAGTTTTGTTGATTATTTCCTTTGCTTTGCAGAAGATTTTATCTTGAAGAAGTCCCAATAGTTCATTTTGGCAATGTGATGTGTCTAGTAAGAAGTTGTAGTAAGAGGTGTATAAGAAGTTGCTACAGTCGATGTTGAAGAGGTTGCTGCCTGTGTTCTTCTCTAGGATTTTGATGGTTTCTTTTTTCACATTTAGGTCTTTCATCCATTTTGAGTTTATTTTTGTGTATGGTAAAAGAGAGTGGTCCAGTTTCATTGTTTTTCATGTCACTGTCCAGTTTTCCCACATCATTTGATGAAGAGACTGTCCCTATCCAATATCCATTGGATATTCTTACCTGCTTTGTAGAAGGTTAGTTGACCATATAGTTGTGGGTCGTTTCTGGGTTCTCTATTCTTTTCCATTGGTCTGTGTATGTTTTTGTGCCAGTACCATACTGTCTTGATGACTATAGCTTTGCAGTATATGTTGAAGTCTGCAGCTGTGGGCCTCTAGCTTTGCTTTTCTTTTTTAAGATAACTTTGGCTCTTTGAAGTCTTTTGTGGTTCTATACAAATCTTAGGATTATTTGTTCCAGCTCTGTGAAAAATGCTGCTGGTATTTTGATAGGGATTGCTTTGAATGTGTCGATTGCTTTGGGTAGTATAAAATTTTAACAATATTTGTTCTTCTTATTTATTTATTTATTTTATTTAATTTTATTTTTTTAAATTTTTATTAACATATAATGTATTATTTGCCCCAGGGTACATGTCTGTGAATTGTCAGGCTTACACATTTCATTTGTAATTCATTTACAAATGAATTCATTTCATGTGAAATTCATTTCATACACATTTACACATTTCACAGCACTTACCATAGCACATACCCTCCCCAATGTCCACAACCCAGCCACCCTATCCCTACCCACCCCCACCTCCCAGCCACCCTTACTTCGTTTCGTGAGTCTAGGAGTCTCTTGTGGTTTGTTTCCCTCCCCATCCCTTCCTGTTTCATTTCTCTCTCCCAACCCCCCACAAACCCCCGCCCTGCCTCTCAAATTCTTCATATCAGAGAGATCATGTGATAATTGTCTTTCTCTGACTGACTTATTTCGCTTAGCATAATACCCTCCAGTTCCATCCGCGTCTTTGCAAATGGCCAGATTTCATTTCTCCTGATGGCTGCATAGTACTCCATTGTATATATATATATACACCACATCTTCTTTATCCATTCATCTGTTGATGGACA
>CM053605.1:32973931-33033324 GCA_028646535.1 Procyon lotor
GTTTGGCTATTGTGGACATTGCTGCTATAAACATTCGGGTGCACGTGCCCCTTTGGATCACGTTTGTATCTTTAGGGTAAATACCCTATTGGGACTTCATTAAGATCAAAAACTTTTGTGCAGCAAAGGAAACAGTCAACAAAACCAAAAGACAACTGACAGAATGGGAGAAGATATTCGCAAAGGACATATCAGATAAAGGGCTAGTATCCAAAATCTATAAAGAGCTTTCCAAACTCTACACCCAAAGAACAAATAATCCAATCAAGAAATGGGCAGAAGAAAAAAAAAGAAATGGGCAGAAGATATGAACAATATTTGTTCTTCTAATCCATGAGCATGGATCCATTTCTCTGCGTCCTATTCAGTTTCTTTCCTAAGTGTTCCATAGTTTTCAGCATATAGATCTTTTACCACTTTGGTTAGGTTTATCTCTTGGTATCTTACAATTTTTGGTGCAACGGTAAATGGGATCAATTTCTTATTTTCTCTTTCTGCTTTTTGACTATTGTTGTATAGAAATGCCACATATTTCTGCACATTGATTTTATATCCTGTGACTTTTCTAAATTTGTGTATCAGTTCTACCAATTTTTTGTTGGAGTCTTTTGGGTTTTCTATATAGAATATCAAGTCATCTGCAAGTAGGGAAAGTTTGACTTCTTTCTTGCCAATCTGGGTGCTTTTTATTTCTTTTTGTTGTCTGGTTGCTGAGGCTAGGACTTCAAGTAGTACGTTAAATAACAGTGGTAAGAGTGCACATTCTTGTCTTGTTCCTAACTGTAGAGAAAAAGCTCAGTTTTTCCCCATTGAGGATGATACTAACTATGAGTATTTCCTATGTGGCCTTTATGATGTTAAGGTATGTTCCCTTTATCTCTATTTTGTTGAGGGATTTTTATCAAGAATATATAATGTCAGATGCTTTTTCTGAATCTGTTGAGAGGATCATATGGTTCTTATCCTGTCATTTATTAATGAAGTATATCATGTTGATTGATTTGTGGATATTGAACCATCCTTTCAGTCCATGAATAAATCCCAGTTGCTGGTGGTGAATGATTCTTTTAATGTATTGTTGGATTTGATTTGCTGGTATCTTGTTGAGAATTTTCATCAGGAATTTTGGCTTCTAATTCTCCGTTTTAGTGGGGTCTTTGTTTTGGAATCAAGGTAATGCTGGCTTCCTAGAATGAGTGTAGGAGTTTTCCTTCCATTTGTATTTTTTTTGTCACAGTTTGAGAAGAATAGGTATTAACTCTTCTTTAAGTGTTTGGAAAAATTCCCCTGGGAAGCCATCTGGCCCTGGACTCTCGTTTGTTGGGAGGTTTTTGAGTACCGATTAGATTTCTTTGCTGTTTACGGTTTTGTTGAAATTTTTTATTTCTCCTGTTTCAGTTTAAATAGTTTATATGTTTCTACAAATGTATCCATTTCTTCCAGATTGCCCAGTTTGTTGGTATATAATTTCTCTTTATAGTCTCCTATAGTTGTTTATATTTTTGTGGTGTTGGATGTGATCTCTCCTCTTTCATTTGTGAATTTATTTATTTGGGTCCTTTCTCTTTTCTTTTTGATAAGTCTGGGTAGGGTTTATCAATTTTATTAATTCTTTCAAAGAACCATCTCCTAGTTTCATTGATCTGTTCTACTTTTTTTTTTTTGTTTCTGTATCATTTATTTCTGTTCTAATCTTTGTTATTTCCTTCCTCTGCTGGCTTTAGGCTTTATTTGTTGTTCTTTTTCTAGCTTCTTTAGATTTAAGATTATGTTACGTATTTGAGACTTTTCTTGCTTCTTGAAGTAGGCCTATATTGCTGTACACTTCCCTCTAAGGACCACTTTTGCTGCATCCCAAAGGTTTTATGCTGTTTGTTTGACATAAGTATGGCTACTCTAGCTTTCTTTTGACTTCAATTAGCATAATAAATGTTCTCCATTCCCTCACTTTCAGTTTATAGGTGTCTTTAGGTCTATGGTAAGCCTCATGTAGGCAGCAGATAGATGGGTCTTGCTTTTTTATCCATTCTAACATCCTGTGTATTTTGATTGGAGCATTTAATCATTTATATTCAGAATGATTATTGATAGATATCAGTTTGATTCCATTTTATCACCTGTAAAGTCATTGTTTTTGGAGATTTTCTCTGTTCCTTTCTACTCTTTGTTGCTTTTGGTCTTTCTTTTCCACTCAGAGTTCCCTTTACTATTTCTTACAGGGCTGGTTTAGTGGGCATGAACTCCCTTAGTTTATGTTGGGAAACTCATCTCTCTTATTCTGAATGACAGCCCTCCTGGATAAAGTATTCTTGGCTGCATATTTTTTTCTCATTCAGCACATTGTATATATCATGCCACTACCTCTGGCCTGCAAAGTTTCTGTGGTATATCCCATTTCCTTAAAGAGATTCTGGCTTCTTGTATATGTATTTTAACAACAAGGTTACCATCAATAGTTATTTCTCTGTATTGAAGCCAGGTTTCCTAAAGGTGAGACTAAACATCTGTTCCATTGCCTGTCTCTGGTACCTCCCCCTTCTGGCTACCATTTATGAAAGGCAAAAAGTTGCTATAGTAAGGGTCATGGGATTAGCTCTCAGCTCCACCCTTTACTAGGGTTGACCCTGAACTGGCTGTCTACCTTCTCTGTGTCTCAGTGTCCTGCCCTATAACCCATCAGAAGTTTCCTAAGAAATTAAATGAGTTAATACGTAGAAGAATGACTAGCAGATAACAGTCAATAATTGTTGCTTTTAATATTCTTATTATTGAGTATGTGTTGCAACTGGCTTTTAATACATATAAGAACTCTTTCAAAAAAAAAAAAAAAAAAAAAGAACTCTTTCAGAAGTAGATTTATAGGGGCACCTGGGTGGCTCAGTCGTTAAGCGTCTGCCTTCGGCTCAGGTCATGATCCCAGGGTCCTGGGATCGAGCCCTGCATCGGGCTCCTTGCTCGGTAGGAAGCCTGCTTTCTCCTGCTACCATTCCCTCTGCTTGTGTTCCCTCTTTCGCTGTGTTTCTCTCTGTCAAATAAATAAAATCTTTAAAAAAAAAAAAAAGAAGTAGATTTATAATAATTGAGTAGAAATGGAAATTCTAGTTTAGCAACATTGAAACACAAATGCAAAGACATAGCTAGTAAATAAATGGTGGAGCCAGAACTCAAATGCTAGTCTGATTCTGAAATCTGCTTTTTTCAACCACCCTGTTCTAGCCTAGCATCTGTTTAAAAAATTTCTTCACTATGTACTATATGCTAGTTCTTTTTTAACATTAATTAGTGTCATTTATGACACTCTCCCCAGCTAAGATGTAAGAAGTCTGTATCTTCTGTCTTTCACTAAATGCATGTAGTAGCACTGAGCTTACAATCAGCATTTGCTAATTCCCATTGATGTACCAAAGGTATTAATTCCAGAGAAGTCACTTCACAATGTCATAACATCCTTTATGGATTACACATCTGTGCTCTCTGGAGATTATGGTTAATGAGTCAAAGGGAAGCACTGGCTCAGCAGTCAGGCTGGGGCTTCCTTTGACCCTGCTCTCCTTTTGGTTCCTCTTCCAGGCGCTAATTGGAGCAACTTGGAGGAGCTTCATTCATTCCTCTCTCCAGCTCATAATAACAGGTAGAAAAAGTAGACCAGAGTATGAAACTGTTTATACTTAAGATTTAGTCGAATAATTTAATATATAATCTGCTTAGAGATTAGAATTTCCAAATTTTGAACTTCAGAACGAATGTACAAGGACTGAAGGTACAATTACTGCTGTGCTTAGTGCCAAAGATCCAGTATGCACGCAAGCATCTTTGCATAACTTTCAAGCTGTGGCAGAGGTTTCAGTGTGTGCCCGTGAACTCTCAAGTGGTTCACTGGTCTTGATCGCTGATGTAGCTTTGGAATTTTTACCATACTTAACCTAGCGTTGGCCCACAGCACAGTGAAACCGTTTGGAATGACAATGAAGCAGTCACTTTAATGCTATAGCTTTTATTTTCCTTCATTGTGAAAATTTGTCTTTGTAACATATGGATGGTTTCCTTGGTATCTTTTGAATGATTCCCTGTTAGCCGACCACAAATTTTAAACTTTAGTGAGTTGTAAATTATCTAAAGATATATTCTAAACATCAAAGAAAAGAAAAAAAGTGAGAAAAATCTATTCCTAAAAATTATGATAAATGTTTTGGTCAGAGAAAATATTTGGACTTTAAATACATGGTAACTAGAAAATAAACCTTTTTTTTTTTTCAATCCATGAACACATTGGAAAATAGTTTCAGAGCGTTTGAACTAAAAATTTTAAAAGCCTTACATTTCCTTTACTCAAATTATAAGAAAATTTTATATTAAGTGATCTTTTTTATTTTTTTATTATTATTTTTTTAAAAGATCTTATTTATTTGACAGAGAGAAACACAGCAAGAGAGGGAACAGAAGCAGAGGGAATGGTAGTGAGAGAAGCAGGCTTCCTACCGAGTAGGGAGCCTGATGTGGGGCTCGATCCCAGGACCCTGGGATCATGACCAGAGCCGAAGGCAGACGCTTAACGACTGAGCCACCCAGGTGCCCCTTAAGTAATCATTTTTAAATAGGTAGCAAATAGGAGTCTGAATTAAAAGAAAAAAAGTGAGAAAAGATGGATTTCAGTTAAAAGATAAATTCCTGGGACATCACCCTTTTGATTCAGTAATTCTCTGTGATGAATACCCAAGATGATTCTGATACAGGTTATCTGGTGCTTAATCTTTGAGAAGATTGGATTGAGAGCGTATTGTGTATTTTAAAGTTACTCAGTGAATATTTGCCTCATTTTATATTAATTGATTACCGTGATACAGAGTGCAATCTCAATTATAACGATGATAGTAGATGATAATAATGAGTCCTTCAACAAATATTTATTCAGCACCTACTATTTTCTAGGCACTGTTGTAGATGTTGGGAATACAGCAGTGAAGAAAATGACAGGTCCTTGACCTGAAATGGTTTATATCCTGGATTGGAGTGACAGAAAATAAAGAAACAAATCAATATATGTCAGAGGCTGACTAGTGTTATGAAGCAAAATAAAGCAAAGTGAATAAAAGTGGGACATTGCTCTATGATGATGAAGGGTAGTCAGAGGGGAATTATTTTTGTTGAGTACACTTTATCAGATGTTTTGTTTATTTTTTATGTTAATCCTCAGAACGTTAAAATTAGCATGCATTATTATTATTATTTTTAAAGATTTTATTTATTTATTTGACAGAGAGTGAGAGAGATCACAAGTAGGCAGAGGGGCAGGCAGAGGGAGGGGGAAGCGGGCTCCCTGCTGAGGAGAGAGTCCGACTTGCAGCTCAATCCCAGGACCCTGGGAACATGACCTGAGCTGAAGGTAGAGGCTTTAACCCACCGAGCCACCCAGGCACCCCAGCATGCATTATTTTTATTTTGTGGTTGTCAACATTAAGACCCATGAAGATTAAATAATGTACTCAAGGTCTAAGAAGCAAATGTTCAAGTCAGCGTTAAACCCAGGTCTTGTTGACTCTGTTCTACCACACTGTTCTCCTTGCCCTCTCTCTGACCCAAGTGCCCAAGTATCTAATGAGTGAATGTTTTCATTACCACTTTTCAATATACAAAGTGTATTTCCATACACACTACTTACTGTTCATAATAATCCTAATGATATAATGCTATTATCTGAATGATTTAAAAAATTTAAAAATTTTTAAATTTAAAATTAAAATTAAAAATTAAAATTTAAAATTAAAATCTTTAAATTTAAAGATTTTATTTGAGAGAGAGAGAAAGAGGAGGGAGAGAGTGCGTGTGACAAGCAGTGGGGAGAGGCAGAGGGAGAGGAAGAAACAGGCTCCCCACTGAGCAGGGAGCCCTATATGGGGCTCAATACCAGAACCTCAGGGTTATGATCTGAGCCAAAGACAGAGGCTTAACTGACTGAGCCATGCAGGTGCCCCATCGGACTGATTTTAAAGAGGAAGAAACCTGAGATTCACAGAGATGAAATGATTTCCTTAAATTAGAAAGTGGCATGTCCATAGGTCCTTGACTCCAAAACCTTTGCCCATTCTATAAGCCAAAGGCCAAATTAGAAGTGATATTTTTCACTATTTAGGAGTGTGATCTCTTGAGCTGAAAGATTGGCATTTGAATCCTAGTTTCACCATGTGGTAGTACTTGACCTTGGGATTTTAAGTACTCTAAGCCTCAGTTTTCTTCTCTTTAAAATGGGGGGAATAACAGTATTTAGCTTATTAGGAGGATTAAATAAGCCAACACTTCTAAAGCACTTAAAACAATGCCTGACATACAGTGCTATATGGAAGTTAACTATTAATATAATGTTGGGGAGACAAAAATAACCTATAATTAAAAGTCATATATGCTATTCTATTATTGTTAAATGATGTGGTTTTGACAATAATTACAGCAGAAGGTCAGGTATAACTTACACTTGTACTTGGCCTTCTAGATTTCCAGGAGTATGTTGGAGTTTTCAAAGGCCCCCATGGACATCTCCTTATACTGCCGTTTCCTTTAAGCTTTTGGTTAATCTTTCATTCACTCTAACTCTAATCCACCACGTCTGGCAACTGTGATGTTAACCAATTTCCTCTGATTATTTTTTACTAATTATCTTTGCAGAAAATGTTGTTCATATAGTGCAAACTCTGAGTCAGTTCAGTGAAGCTTCTGAATGAGGTCTTCCAGGGAATTATTAGGTCCATCAAATAATGTCCATCCTTGGGGAATGGGGGTTTGATGAGCTCCAATACATTCTGCCCCATCTGTTGGTTCCTAGGCTACTGTGTCTTTTTGTTTGTTTGTTTGTTTGTTTGTTTTTGCCATGATTGCATGTGTGTTTTTATTTTAAGGATTTATTTATTTATTTGACAGAGAGAGAGAGAGAGCGAGTGCGTGCATGCATGAGAGAGCACAATCAGGGGAAGCAACAGAGGGAGAGGGAAAGGCAGGCTCCCTGCTTAGCAGGGAGCCTGATGCAGGGCTCAATCCCAGGACCCTGGGATCCAAGGACCCAGGATCCCAGGACCCTGAGCCAAAGGCAGATATTTAACTGACTGAGCCACCCAGGTGCCCCATGTGCTGTTGGTTTTTAATTCTACTGCATAGCTGGGGATGGAGAGAGAAGAATATGGCAACTTAAAAACTTACCATAAAACTTGTCCTTATAAGGAAAAAAACCAAAAAGCTTGGGTTGCTGTTGACAGTTAATTTTCAGAGTCCTGAAAAAGTTGATTCTGACAAATTTTTTCAGCCTTGACAGAGAAGAGGGTTTTTGGAAGTTCTTATTCCGCCAGTTTCATTGACATCCCTGATATTATTTAATTAAATAACATAATTAGAATAATGATTTGGGAGTAAGTAACATTATTTGACTAAACATGGGTTACAATTGATGGGATCACATGTGCCCAGTTTTATGGAGTTGAGAGAGAGAAAGAGAGAGAGAGAGAGAACTGTGGACTGGAGCACTTAGCACATCATGGGCAGACCATTGTGGTTTTGAGAGGGACTGGATTGTTTTTTCTTTTGTTTAGTTTCTTTTTGTTTGTGTCTGTGTGAGTAGCTAAATGAATATATCAAGAAAGTTTCTATTGTGTATACTTAGAAAAGCTAAAATGTTTTACTGTGGATCCATTTTCTAACCAGAAATCTTTTCTGACTTTATTGAATCATTCTTAAATTTGAGATCAGTCCAGCATATTCTCATAGCTTTTCAAGGAGTCATAATATTTTGGAACCTGTATGTTTAAAGCCGAGAAGCTGTTGAATGCCAGGCCTGCATTCCATCTGTAACAGAGACTGAGCCTGGAAAGGTCATGAGCACTTTAAAACCACCTGGGAATGCTTTTGTTCTAAAGTCGATCTTGTGTGACATTCATTGTTGAGTTTCCTTTTCTCTTACTGCACAGCCTTGAATATTTCTGGGTGAGCCGCAGAGTAAATTCAGTCTTCTACTTGTTACTCAATGTTTCCATTGTTACTATTACTTTAATGGAGTAGAAATCACATACTGCATCTCTTGTGTAGTTATAATAGTGATCAGGTCATGGCCAGATGCTTTACTAAGTTCTAAGGAAATTGCATTTCAACCTGATTTGAAATATGGAGCACATGGAACTCATGGAGCACAACGTAAAATACATTATCACATGTTATTAACTGAGATCCAACCCACCTGCTTGTCATTTAAAGCTAGATTTCCCATCCCTCGACTTCTTTGAAGTTCGTTTTCCATGTCATAGAATTTACGTACTTCAAGTGTGTAATTCAGTGATGTTGAGTAACTTTACTTAGTGGCCCAACTATCACCATAGAGGAATTTTATTTTGTTTTTTTATTACTTCTAAAGATATTTATTTGAGAGCAAGAGAGCGAGAGTGAGAGAGAGCACAAGCAGAGAGAGGAGCAGAGGGTGAAGCAGACTCCCTGTTGAGTGGGGAGCCCAAGGTGGGGCTTGATCCTGGGACTCTGGGATCATGACCCAAGCCAAAGGCAGATGCTTAACCAGCTGAGCTAACCCAGTGCCCCCATAAATGAATTTTAGAATTTCATCTCCCCGATAAGAACCCTCATGGCCATGTCCATGTCCCCTTGTCCACCGTCTGGTTCAAGCAATCACTGATCTACTTTCTGTTTTTATAAATTCACCTTTTCTGGGTGATATTGTGGGTGATTTCTGGGTGATAGATATTGATATCTACATATCAATGTAATAATACAATATAGTCCTGATATGTCTGACTTCTTTCACTTTGTGTAGTGTTTTCGAAGTTTATCTGTGATGTAGTTAGTTACCTTGATGGGATCTTTATCTATATAAGTCATGTGAGTTAAAAACTTATCATCGGCTTTTATCAAATTAGGAGTTAAGGATTTTGTCATCAGTGAGAACTGCAGTTTTACAAAATTACATTATATATTAGCATTGGTGATTTTGTGACAGATGTCTTTGTTTTAAAAGCATAAACACTATTGTTTGTTTTAACTTGATAGGTGGTAATTGTTCAAGCCAGAGTATACTTTCTCATTTCAGGAAACCTCTTCTAGACTTAGAAACCTCTTCTAAACTTAGAAGTATTATCGAGGACAGCAGGCAGGGAGGGCCCTTGTTGATAAAACAGATTGCACCAGAACATGAAATGGGAACAGCTTATTCCTTCTGGTTTCAGCGGGGAGATAGCCTCTTGAGTTTCCAGCCAATTGTGCTGTGGCCCATGCCATTGACTATGAAATTCATGAAGACATCACCAATCACTAGGGCCAGAAGGAAATGGGAATTTTAGGTTAGGTGGATGTGAAAAAATGTACGTATGGAGGCTAGAGGCTGAAGTGCCTTGCTCTTGAGGGCATCTGGAGAGATCTGATTGCCTGCCTTACAGTGGTGTTGCCATTTATTATAAGTTGTAAAGTCAAACCTATTTATCCATTTTGGTATTTGGTAACACTTTAACATTTTTAATAGCTCTCCAAAAATGCATTAAAATGACAAACTAAGTAGTAAATTTCTGATTCTCAAGGATAACTTAGGTTGAATGTTTGTGAACTTTTACCAACAAAAATGGTGTGTGTGGGGGTGTGGGGAACACACATGCAGAATAATATAACTCATCAATGAAAACCCAAAGGCATAGAACTGAAAATCTCCTGCAAATGTTAATAGTTCCTTTAAGAACATTCTGCCTAAAGACAATAATTTAACATGTGAGTCTGCAGAATATAACTTTCTTTTAAGGTGGGGAAGAGTAGAGGGAGAGAGAGAGAGAATTTTAAGCAGGGTTCACTTGCAGCATGAAGCCCAACATGGGGCTTGATCTCACACCCCTGAGATCATGACCTGAGCCAAAATCAAGAGTGAGATGCTTAATTGAGGGAGCCACCCAGGCACCTCCAGAATGTGCCTTTTTAAAATCTATCTATCTATCTATCTATCTATCTATCTATCTATCTATCTATCTATCAATCATCTATCTATTATTTTAATTTTTTTTCAGATTGTGCCTTTTATATCACACTAGGAAGTATGACATTTTATTTGTGTCAAATGACTAGTCTTTTAAATTAATTTTTCTCCTTTTCGATTCAGTATACCTATGAAACAAAACTATTTAATGTGTCAGCTTCTCTAGCAGAACTTTGTAATTAAGTGTCAGTTTTATATCCTGCCATCAGATACTTGAAAAGAAATTATTTGTTTATTCCTCTAATAGTTTGCTAATTTCATCTAATTCATAGAAGTCACAGTAACACTTTGGAAGTTTTTTCTGTCAAAACTGAAACAACTAATATTATTCTGAGTACTATCATATATTCAGTAAAAAAAAATTTCAACATTGTTAGTAAAATTGCTTGTTTTCATGTCATATGCATATGTATTTTGGTGGAACACAAGGTTGTATTACAAATAATGTTCTCATTAAATTAAAATTTGACTCTAAAATTGCTTGTGGTGCAATATTCTGTACAATAGAAGCTGCAATTCCACAAATTGGTGTGATTTGTAATTACACAAATTTACAAATATTTTAATATTTGTAGTTTAATATATAAACTACACACTTGTGATACTGCTAAATTTGAATATTAAAAATGTACTGTAATGGGGCACCTGGGTGGCTCAGTCATTAGGAGTCTGCCTTTGGCTCGGGTCATGGTCCCTGGGTCCTGGGATCAAGCCCCGCATTGGGCTCTTTGCTCAGCGGGGCGCCTGCTTCTCCCGCTACCATTCCCTCTGCTTGGTTCCCTCTCTAGCTGCGTTTCTCTCTGTCAAATAAATAAAATCTTTAAAAAAAAAGTACTGTAACATGATGGTACATATTTTTTCTTTTTGTTGTCCATATCAAATGGAGTTTAGGAATATTTAAACCTTTGGAGAATTTCTTTATAAATCAACTTAAGTTAAACTGTAATGATATAGAAATTTAATCTAAGCAAGTTGTAAATTTTGACTGCATTTTTGTCAAAATAAGTTGAAAATTTTAATCAATGTAGCTAATGAACATAGTTCCCAAAATGTTAGTATTTGAAACTTTTAGCAAATTGCAATTACTGCGAAACCTTAAGACATAGAACTTTTTCCAGTGACAGAACTGAACAAATTAACTTGTGATCTCATATGGAGTATAAGATTTAAATTTGAAATTCTATAATTGCATATTGAAATATCTTGACTTATGAGGAGAATCTTTTATATAAAATATAAATTTATTTTATGCAAGAATGGAATGAAACTGAGAACTATGATATTGTAGCATCCAATTCTAGCGAAACATTAAAAACATCATAAAAAGAGATGACTTATTCAGAGAGATTTATTTGGCAAAATATTTGTTAAAGAAAAGCAATTTGAATGGAGGCAAAAAAGGTAGTACCTGTGAAAATACTGGGATTGAAATATTGATATATAGTAGTATAAAATTATTGATAATATCTCCTATTTAGCAGATTACTCTGAGTTTTTCAAGCTTTCCAGCACCTATATAGAGTTTTTATTTTAAAATATTATAGTCTTCAAGAAGTATCAATTGAAGATATCAATTCAAAAGTGTTGAAGAAAAGTGTAGGCAGTTTTATGAAAAAAATGAAAGAATATCTAAGATTATATAGGAAAATAAATTTTTCAGAAAAATACCAGGAAATAGTATTAGAGAAAAATGTTATTTAAAATACTGATTAAAATGAGAATAATTTAAAAAAAAAAAATAAAATAAAATGAGAATAATTTAAGCCTGAAAGTTTTGTTATTTGTTATTACTCAGATATTCAATATGAGTTTCTAAAATTTTGTTTAATGTGCACAGGTGTGTTATTTTTATTTTCAAAAACAGTATTTGGATTATTTATTATATATTGGCTAACTGAGCATAATAAAAAAGTGTTAAATAGTCTAATAATACACTGCAAGTAATTTACTAGTCAATAACATTTTAAAAACTCATGTAATTTTATTTATTTTTGGTGTCCTATTTCTCTGACAGTAGTTCCAGCAGGGATGATTCATTCCTTGGCCACTCTCTATATGGATATGATAGCAAAAGAACTACATCTTAAGATTCACTCTGAACAATGAGTACCCAGCATCCAAGTGACTTCTACCAGTTCCATGCCTGACTTGGTGCATGTTGCTTGCTTCCCATTCTTTCCTTTCCTACCTCCATCCTTGACTTTTGTGTCTTAGTAATTCTAATTTCTGCCATCTCTCTTGACTCAGTGGCTAGGTAGGAATAGTCATATATCTTTGTTCAATCTTAGAAAATGTTCTTGGGGCACCTGGGTGGCTCAGTCATTAAGCGGCTGCCTTCTGCTCAGGTCATGATCCCGGGGTCCTGGGATTGAGCCCCCATCGGGCTCCCTGCTCTGTGGGAAGCCTGCTTCTCCCACTACCATTCCCTCTGCTTGTGTTCCCTCTCTCGCTGTGTTTCTCTCTGTCAAATAAATAGAAAAATCTTTAAAAAAACAAACAAAAAAAATGTTCTTGACAATTTCACTCTTGGAAGTCCCATTGGCTTGTCCTGGGGTACGAGAATTTTTTTTTGCTAGGGCAATTGGGTGACAAAGTCATTTAAGCCTCTGACTCTTGATTTCTGCTCAGGTTGTGATCTCAGGATCATGAGGTCCAGCTCCAAAGCCAACTCCCTACTCAGCAGGCAGTCAGCTTGAGATTTTCTCTCTCCTTCTGCTCCTTTCCTTACTTATGTGTGCTCTCTTTCTCTCTAAAGTAAACAAATCTTTAAAGTTTTTTTTTTTTTTTTTTTTTTTTGTTTTTTTTTAGTTTGAGAGAGAGAGAAAATATGCAAGAGAACATGAGTCAGGGGAAGGGGCAGAAGGGGCAGAAAGAGAGGGAGAAGCAGACTCCCTGATAGCAGGGAGCCCGATGTGGGACTGGATATCAGGTCCCTGGGATTGTGACCTGAGCTGAAGGCAGACACCTAACAGACTGAGCCACCTAGGCACCCCATAAAATAAATATATGCATCTTTAAAAAAAAAAAGAATTCTTTCTGCTTGTGCCTTGGTTTCAGCTCTTTTAAATTTTGTGTTGTGCAGTGTTGTTGATCACCAATCTTTTATTTTCATCATTATCACTCCCATTTATTTATTATCTTTTTATGTAAGTATATTTTATTTTATTTAACTATAGTTGACACAAAATGTTACCTTAGTTTCAGGTGTACAACATAGTGACTCAACAAGTCTATATTTTACATCATTATCACTTTTTAAATTGTTTTATTTTTCCCTCCAAGAGAATGTATTCAATATTTCAAAGATTCCTCACTAAGTGGCAAAGTTTAATTCACTTATATTTTATACTCACAACTATCTAAAACAGATAACATAATATTCAGATCAATACCTACTAGTAGGACTACTAGTTAATAATAATATTAACTGTTTTAAATCATGTAACTTCTATCTCTTATTTTTTTGACCATTCTAATTCTAGGACAAACTCTTTATAAAGGCAACTATTTGTTAGATTCAGCAAAGCCATAATTGTATCAGGAAACTTAATTAACTTGAGTTTGTCATCCTTCTGGAACACAAGGGAGGTTTCTATCAGAATATTCTACTAAAAATGTTGCCAGCTGCAATTATAATAAGGTTCACCTGTGGAAATTAATTTATGATTATCCCACAATTAATAACCTTATCAGTAAAAATTATACCTTCCAGGTTGATAATAATCAGCTACAAGTTTTATTAAAAAATCAAAATTAGTTATAATAGTAAAAAATATCTATCTATCTATCTATCTATCTATCTATCTATCTATCTATCTATCTATTTATAAGCTTACAGTAGCACCTTCCTTGGAGATATAAAAGCTGAATATTGGGGTTTTATCACAGTTTTTTCCAATCAACTAAAGCTGATAAATTACTATAGAATTTGAGTGTCCAGTGTATCAGACCCCTATTGAACCTAAATGAAGACTTGTTGCTGATGAATGAACAATGGTACTTTTCCCTCCTTTCACTAAAGTTTCCATTTTATTTATAAAATATTAACATGCCATAAAATTGCATGTGTGTATGTGTAGTCCTATGAGTTTTAACTCTAGTGTAGATTTGTGTAGTCACCACTATAATCAGGACCCAGAACAATTCCATCATACCTCAAACTTTTGTCCTACTACCCCTTTGCAGGGGTATTTGACTGCAACTCTTGTTGACTCCCCATCTGTTCTGTTTTTATATTTTTATTTTTTCTAGGATATCATATATGTGGAATCATAGGGTATGGAACCTTTAAAGGTAGATTTCTTTTCTCACTTAGCATAATTCTTTGAGATTCATCCATGTTATTGTACTTGTCATAATTTGTTTCTTTAATTGATGAACTGTGGTCCATCATATAACTCAGTTGATTCTCCATTCACTTATTGAAGGATATTTGCCTTTGCCCCTTAGTCTTTGGATATTATGAATAAAGCTGTTATGAACATTTATGTATAGAGTTTTTATGAAGTAAATTTTAATTTCTCTAGAATAAATACCTAGGGGTATAATTGTTGGGCCATATGAAAGGTATATACTTAATTTTTTAAGAAACTGCCAGCCTTTTCCAAAATATCTGTACCATTTTGCATTCTAGTTATCAATGTAAAAGAGTTTCAGTTGCTCTGCATCCTTGTCAGCATTTGGTATTGTTATTTTTTTGAATTTTAGTTACTCTAGTAGGTTTGCAGTGATATTTCATTATGGTTTTAATTTGTGTTTCCTTAAAGAGTAATGATATTTGATTGTGTTATCATGTGCTTATTTGTCATCTGTATATCTTCTTTGGTGAAGTGTTGGCCCAAATATTTTACCTAATTAATAAAATGGATTGTTATCATTGAGTTTTGAAAGTTTTTAAAAATATATAAATTCTGGATACAAGTCCTTTGGAGGAATTGGGATTTAATAAACTATGTACAGACAATATATATTTATTTGATTTTATCCAGGGGGCTAATTTTCAATGCTTAATTACAATGAACTTCACAGATTCCTCTTTTTTGGCAGTTAAACCTCTGACTTTTCTTTCTTCAGTCAACTACTCGATGGATTTCTTCACTGGCCTATGTTCCTTTGTCTGGTTAGTCAATAAATTTAGATTTAACAGTAATAAAAATCTAGTGGTCTTTTAAAATTTTTTGATAGTATAAATCCTATCTGATCTCTCCTAACCAGTATGCCCTGGGATGTTAATCAACCTTATAGAGAATCTCAATTTACCTTACTATGAAATAAGGGCATATCTTTGACTCTTTGTGAAAATTAAATAAGGTAATGGTCATAAAGTGCTCAGTTAGAGCCTGCTACATATTGGAAGTTCAATAAATAGCTCTCTGCTCTAACAATAATATTAGTTTTGGCTGCTTTCATATACTTTAATTGTATAATTTGTTATTGCAAGTTAATGAATGCATAGGGATCAAAGTTTAGAAAATGATCTGACAGAAAAATAAGATTTTCAATGTTGGAAATTTTTCTGATTTCTTATATTCTCTGCTAGATATTGTGGTTCTGTGACTAGCTGTTTAGGAAGTAGGAAAATTGGCTTGTCAATCTTATTATGGACAATTGCATAATTTACTTCCTTAGTAAACTCAATTAGAGTTACAGCCATGGATGGGAAGAGGCCAAAAAAAGTGATTAGAGCTCATTAAGGCATTAGCAGTCCAATAATTGTATAATGAAGAGCAAGCAAGTGCTTCCACAATCATGGAAGAAATGTAAAGTGCTTAGTTAGTTACTTGTGTATTAATCAAACACTGTTTTTCTGACAGTGAATTTTAGTTGTGATTTTATTTATCTAGAGTAACTGGATTCTCTTAGATATTCCTAATATAAATGTAAGGACTTCAAGGAATGTGTTACTTGTCTTTAAAAGTTATTATTTTTTGAAGTATCCAAGCATATCATTTAACTTTGAAAGGTAATGAAAAGAGGGATAAACTTTAGAAAAATAGGTAATCCATGCAAAAGAAAAAGCTTCTAGTAGACCAACTTCAAGAGTCAAGATTCAAAGGCCAATTTGAGAGAAAAAGAGAGAGACAGAGAAAGAAATTTGTGTGTGGATGTGTGTGTGTGGGGGGGGTATGAGGGAAGGAAGAGGGAGAAGGAGGCAGAAAGGGAAGGGGGCACAGAGGGAGAGAGAGAGAGCGTTAATCATTGCTTGGCTACATCAGTGGTTTGCTGACATTGGGCTCACCTAGGGAAGGATCTTTACATGATACTGGATATTGATACTTGGCTTCCACTCCTAGTCATTTTGATTTAATTGGTAAGGTGTTTGATCTGGACTTGGGGAATTTAAAAACTACCTCAGGTGATTCTGAGGTGTGACAAAACTTCAAACAACTGGATTAGATATAAATGGCAAAAAAAGGGTCTGCTTAAAGGTGACTTTTATCCCACAGCTAAGTGGGAAGGAAACAGTGTCCCATAACAAGACTTTAAAGTAAAAGTTATCAGAAATTTGCTTAAGCATTTGGCCAGAAATGTTAATTTCTTCCCCAAAGGGAGAAAATGTTGGCTTTCATATCTTGTTGGAGATAGCAGGAATCAAGAAACTTGATTTTTTTAAAAAATATTTTATTTATTATTTGATAGATGGGGAGCACAAGTTGGCAGAGTGGTAGGCAGAGGGAGAAGGAGAAGCAGTCTCTCCGCTGAGCAGGGAACCCGATGTGGGGTTCAATCCCTCAATCCCTCAAACCCTGGGATCATGACCTGAGCCAAAGGCAGCCGCTTAGAAACTTGATTACTTGACCTGTCTCTGGCTCTTACTGCCTCATTGACTAGCTGTGTTTTGGGGAGCTTTTTCATTAGCCTTTGATTTACTTACCAGTAAGTGATGGTATGAAGCTGGTTAAATTTTATAATATTTCCTAGCTCTAAATTACTGTGATTTTATAAAGTAACAGAAATAATGAGTACTGTTAAGTGAATAAGATAAAAAGTAGAAAAGGCATAAATTAGTAAATCTTATTAAACATATACCTTTAATATATGTTAACCTGAATAAGCTGAGCCACCTTAATGTTGGCAGCAGCATAGAATTAGTTGTGTTTAAAACACACACGTACATACATTCACAAATGTACACACACACTCACATAAAACAAGCATACAGTGAGAGAGAACTCCAAGTCCAAAACTCTTTTTCTTTTGAGTATAATTGACACATAATATTGCTTTAGTTTCAGATGTACAATTTAGTGATCTGATAAGTCTATACATTATGCTATGTTTACTGCAAGTGTAGCTACCGTTTGTCCTGTTACATCGCTATAGGTCATTTACTGTATTCCTTATGCTGTGCCTTTTGTTCCTATGACTTATTCACTCCATCCTGGAAGCCTGTGTCTCCCATTCCCTTTTGCCCATTTTGCCTACTTCCTAGGCAGCCATAATTTGTTGTCTGTATTTATGGATCTGATTATTTTTGTTTGTTTATTCATTTTTTTAGATTTTACTTATGAGTGAAATCATCTGGTATTTGTCTTTCTCAGTCTGATTTATTTCACTTAGAATGATACCCTTTACATCTATGCATGCTATCTCAATAGCATGATCTAACTCTTTTTTTATGATGGTGGAATATTCCAGCGTGTGTGTGTGTGTGTACATGCAAACCATCTTTTCCTTATTCATTCATCTATTTATGGACACTTAGGTTGCTTCCATATCTTGGCTAATTATAATAAACATAAGGGTGCATTTATCATTTTGAATTAGTATTTTTATTTTCTTTGAGTAAATAATCAACAGCGGAATTCTTTGATCATATAGTATTTCTATTTTTTAAGAAAATTAATTATTATTTATTTTATTTTTAAATATTTTATTCATTTATTTGAGAAAGACAGAATGTGTGTGTGAGTGGGGGGAAGAGCAGAGAGTGAGGGAGAGGGAGAGGAGAGAATCTCCAGCAGACTCCATGCTGAGTGTGGAAGCCGATGTGGGGCTTGATCTCACAACCCTAAGATCATGGCCTGAGCCAAAACGAAGAGTTGTCACTTAACCAACTGAGCCACGCAGGTACCCCTATTTTTAATTTTTTTAAGTAAATTGTATCCCAGCATGAGGCCTGAACTCATGATCCTGAGATCAAGAGTCACATGCTCTACCAATTTTGCCCCTCTATTTTTATTTTTTATTATTTTCAGGAACCTCCATATTATTTTCCACAGTTGCTGTACTGATTTGCATTCCCACCAAGAGTACACGAAGGTTCCTTTTTCTCCACATCCTTGCCAACACTTGTTATTTCTTGTCATTTTGATTTTAGCCATTCTGACTGGTGTAAGATGCCAACTCCAGAACTCTTGAAGACTGAAAGAAGGCTAATGATATAATTGTCTTCCTCAATATACATCTAAATGTTCTGAAAATACTCTAATCATTTCTTAAGTTTCTTAAGTCAATTAATAATATCTTTTATATCATAAAATAGCTGTTTCCACTAATGGAAACTAACTGTTCCCACTTTCTTTTCTAGGTCTTTACCCCAAATACCCACGTGCTCTGTAGAATTCCTCTTTAGCCACCAGGGTGTCTTTTTTCTATAATTGGCTCAGTAGAGCTTTGCCTATCAAATATTTTTGTACTAAATCTGGGTTCTGGAGAACTTGGAACTGTTTATAAAGGGTCCCAGAAATCAACCAGAATTTCATTCCGTCCTCATCCAGGAGAGGTATTTATTGCAGAAAAAGAATCTGGAGGTGTGCATTGAATTCTGGCAGCAGTGGGACATGAGTTGGGCCTCCTTGCCAGAGTCAAAACTGATGCACCTGCTTCTGCCCTTCCAAAGTTCTGGACAGTCCTGGACTGTTGGGGATTTTATCCCCCAGTGTGAAACATCCTAAAAAGTCAGAAAATTACTGCCTGGCTGGTAGGTTAATCCTAAAGTACATCTTGCCACACTAGAAGCAGATTAAGAGAAACACTCAGGTTCTATTAGGACCTGCGTCCTGCGCTGGCTTTAAGAGGGTCCATAAATACATCCAAAGGAGGCACTTCTTCCTCCTCTACCAGAATTGCGATCATTGAAAATCTACTCTCAAGAGACTGAATCACAGCTTTGGTTCCCTCAGTTCACCATGGCAGCTTTTATGAAATCAAAATTTGGTTGTGCTTCTTGAAGACTGCCATGATGGTTGTGTGTCTTTCTCCTCTTTCAAGTGTATGGCAGATCTTGCCTGCATATTCCTTTGGCATTGATCTAATTCAACTGCTTCTGGTTCTCCAAGTTGTGTTGCACCACAACTGTGCTTGTTGCTTCATTTTCTGATCTCCTTACTATGAAGTAGGCCCATTTGTTTGTCTCTGAGATTAGAATTGATACAACATATATAAGCAAAAGAACATTAATTTTAATCATCTCTAATTGGATTTTTTTTAAAAGATTTTATTTATTTAACAGAGAGAAACACAGCCAGAGAGGGAACACGAGTAGAGGAAATGGTAGCGGGAGAAGTAGGCTTCCCGCTGAGCAGGGAGCCCAATGCGGGGCTCGATCCCAGGACCCTGAGATCATGACCTGAGCCGAAGGCAGCCGCTTAACGACTGAGCCACCCAGGCGCCCCTCTAGTTGGATTTTTAAAACCACATTAAAATGATAGTCGTGCAAAGTTATGCTTTGTAGAAAGAGAATGAGTTTTATAAATTCTTTAAGCTTCCATTAATATGTTAAGTCATAGGTCTGGTGGGTTTGAATATCAAGGTTTCTATAAGCCTGGAGTAAAGGCAATTTTCTGTTTTGCAGGAAGCGAGGATAGTCTTTGTATAAACTTGATGGAATGAAAAAAGGGAGGATGAGTGAGACTAGGTTAGACTTGTGAGGTGGTAGAGGGTAGGTATTGAGCAGGCAGAAGAAGCTCCCTGTGCACTTGGAAGTATGTCCAACAGTGTGGGAGAACTAGTACAGCTTTAGTGGTGGGAGGTAAGTAGGTAGCTGAACCTATGTCAGGGCTCCTATCTCCCGTGGCCTAGGAGTGGTGCACTGGGGATCTTGAGTCTCTATATCCTGGTGGAAGATGGAGGAGGGAGTGAAATGTGCATATGGAGGTGCTGAAGGAGCTTGTGGGTTGGCGTAGTAGAGGGTGGATGTGAAGCTATGGCCATTTTAGGAGAGGTAGATGGCTGGGTCCATGAATCTCAGTCTGGAACAGACAAGCCAGCCACACCTCAGAATAAAGCAGACCTTGGCCAGAAGCTCTGCAGTAGAAATTGATGGTGGACCAGAGAATGGATTAAACCTGCTTATGGCATATTGATGATCCCTCCTGCACTACCATGAAATCAAGTAAGCTCTACCACGTGTTGGCAGATGCAGGAAAAAAATAATCTCTGAAAGTATTTACCTAAAAGGTGAATTATCCCAAAGAATTTAAAATCTGTGAACATGAAATCGTGTATATTGACATGATGTCCCCCTCAACCCATACTCTGTCAGCTTATCCAGTATTCAGTGGGAGCTTATAAAAAATGTGAAATCAGTTCTGGGAAGCCACAGAGCTATATTTTCTTTGCATGTTTAAGTTACATTTTTATCCCTCTTACATATGAATTCTAATAATTCCCCACCTTAGCATGTGCTCTTTCAGGGCAGCTAGACAGTTAAAAAAAAAAAACAACAAACTAGTGTCTTTGGGTCCATATGTAACTCCTAATTTTAGATCTTAAGAGTTTTACTTAGACTTGGAATTTTTCAGTGATAGGAGTCTAGTGTTTTGGTGGCATGGGTCAACTACGCATCCACATTTATTCACTCAGTACATATTTATTTACTAAGCTTCTTGCTCTCAATTGTGAGAGAAAAGTAAAAATACTTCTAGCGCCCAAGAGTGGGATGTATGTCAGACCTGTGTTTCAGACCCTGGCGTAGTGCTGCCTGGAAGCAAGCAGATTTTCCCCAGCGTTCCAGATATTCCCTGGCCACAGCTTGGCTTCTGGGGGACCCATTTTTTTGCCAGAGAAACAGAGCAAGGACTCTGAGCAGTTCTACTCTTCTCTGTCACTACCTTCCTCTTTACTTTCAGGAAGGATTAAATAAGAAATTGGATGTCTGTGCAGACTGACTTCCTAGCCTGGCATTTCACATGGAGATTTCTTTGACTTCCTCAAATTTAGTGAACTCACATTGGGCCTTGTAACCACATAAATCAGCAATTCTGCAGCCCTGCTCACCAGCATGGCCAAGGCCCGGGCTGGGGATCTGCTCAAATGGCAAATAATCCTTTCTGCTCGGAAGGCAAGAAAGGTAAAGACAGGCATGTGACTAGTTATTTTAATATTTTATCCCTGCCACATATTAATACATTTACTCTTATAATTTCAAAATGGATCTTTTTCAATTTCAGTTTACTCCACCACTTTCTCCTATCAAGACAAACAGCATCATACTCCTCATATGTTTATATATCTGTGTGTTTAATATGCATATATGTGGGATCCATATACATATATGTGAGTGTATATTCAGTTAATTTCCTCAAGAGATTTGGAATGAGGTTGGGTATATAAATCAATAAGAAAGCAAAATTAAAAGCTTAATAATTTTAAGTAGGTAATATATGTCCTAATTCTGATGAAAGTAAATCTATCCAACATGAAGACTGGCTATAATTTTGCCTATAATTGTATTGTTTTTCTTTAAAGCCTCTTTTTTTCCCCATGTGGACACTTCCCCGTGTATCTTCCCCAATGTTCTAATGCTATAAATAGGGGAACATGTGTAATTTTGGCTATAACTTAGACCCTGTACTTTAAAATATTTATTAGAAAACTTTACCTAAATAATGTATATAGGAATATTTTGTCAGAGTTGAATTCACTATAATTTCACATGACCTTAAGCATCATTTTTGAAGACTGATCATCTAAATTAGTAATTAGGAAACTTGGATTTTAATTATAAAATGTTTCAAGAATACAGAATAGCAAGGAAAATAAGGAGGAATAGCCATGTATCTATTACCCAGCTTGTGAAATGTTAACCAATGTGTTTATGACAGAATTACAAAGAAGAAAACACTACAGATATACATGAGTATTTGTGTTCCTTCTCAAATTCATTCCCCTTCTTCTGAGTTCTAAAAGTTATGTACTATCTCAAAATTATATTTATTATTTCTGTACATGCTTTTGTATTTTTATTACATATGTATGTGGATATAAACAACACAAATATTGTTTTACAAACTAAAAATTTATATAAATGTTATAGGAATCTTTTGCAAACTGCTCTTTTTTAGAAATGTATCCATATTGATAAATGTAGTGCTTTTTATTTATTATGACTGTTATACAATATTCCAATGAATAGATAGCTAGCACAATTTATTAATTTATTGTCCTGTTGATGCATTTAAAATGTATCCTTTTTTGCATTTAAGAGCAATGATACAAAGAACATTCTTGTATGTGTGTCTATTATGTATACTTTTTCACCTGTTCTCAAGTGAAGGTCATTGTTTCACTCATGATGACTTTCTCTACCCAATTCTCTCCTAGATTCCTGCATCTCCTCTGTTACCTCACCTTCTCTTGATATGGGTTATACTAACTTCATTTTTACTGGCCTCAGGCGGCTCTTTATCCCTTTGGGTTCACATAGTTATTATATCCATAACTTTCTAACGAGTCCCTTTGCAGAGAGGATGGTGACAGATCCAAGGTATTCATTCCAGGAAGGCTTGCTTTTGTTTGTGCCAGGCATCCAGCTTATACCATTTCAGTGTTAATTTCTCTCTCTATTTTTACAAGATTTTATTTATTTATTAGAGAGAGAAACAAAGAGAGCAGGAGCTGGGGGAGGGGCAAAGGGAGAAGGATAAACAGACTCCCTACTGAGTGGGGAGGCCTTGGGGCTCCATCCTTGGCCCCTGAGATCATGACCTGAGCCAAAGTCAGACACTTAACTGGCTGAGCCGCCCAGGTACCCTTCAGTGTTAATTTCTTAAAACAAGGATTCTTGGTTTACTTAGTGTATGTTCAAATTCTAATCTTATATACAGCACAGATCTGGTGTTACAAATTCTCAGGGGAGATAATTTTCTACCCAGAGCCCATATAAAACAATCTATGTATATTTCCCAGTGTTGGTAGATACACCTACTTTTTTCAACCCTTCACTAAAGGTGTAAGCTTCTAGAATACAAGCACTGTATGCGTCTGCATGAGGAAGTATATGTGTGTGTTTATGTGTCCTGTATATGTGCCAAAGTGTACGTGTGTGCTCATGTGTGTTTGTGGTATCTCAGTAGGGTGAGGGGATGGAGCATCTCAGTTCTGACTCCAGCTTCCCTCAAGCCAAAGACCTTTTGTTCTGTCCTCTTGTGGTCTTGAAGATCTAAGTCCCTGCATTTGTAGGCATTGAAAGACCTCCCCAGATGCCACACTGACAACTCACACAACATGATTCTAGTTTTCAGTTCGCTTGTCTTTTGGCCTCTAGAGATTTACCTTACTTTCTTGTGGCTGTAGCTATGTTTTTTGCTTATGTATTTTCATATGCTTATGCTTATGTATTTTCAATTGCTTTGCTATTTCTAGTTGTTTTGAGGGGCATATTTCTGGTTGTCGTGTTTGTACCTCAATTGTAGTACACGGTGCCAAAATTATTTTCCCAATAATAGTACCAGTTAGCACTGCCACTAGTTGTACCTCTTGCTTCACGTCCTCACCAACACCTGGTAGTGAAAGACTGACATTAAAAAAGACTCAATATTAAAATATTGGGGCACCTGGGTGGCTCAGTGGGTTAAAGCCTCTGCCTTCGGCTCAGTTCATGATCTCAGGGTCCTGGGATCGAGCCCCACATTGGGCTTTCTGCTTGACAGGAAGCCTGCCTCTCCGCCTCTCTGCCTGCCTCTTTGCCTATTTGCGATCTCTCTCTCTCTGTCAAATAAATAAATAAATCTTTTAAAAAAAAGTATTGTTAAAAAAAAAAAGTATTGTTAAATATAAATCTTCTAGTCAAATAAGTTAGTATAAAGTGGTATCTCACTGTTTTTCAATGTCCCTATCCTTGATTATACATATTTGGCCATCTTTTACAAATACATGTTAGACATTTTAATTACATTATTATTACATCTATAACTTTCTTTTTTTTTTTTTAAGATTTTTTTTTTTAATTTATTTGACAGAGAGAAACACAGTGAGAGAGGGAACACAAGCAGAGGGAATGGTAGCGGGAGAAGCAGGCTTCCTGCCGAGCAGGGAGCCCGATGCGGGGCTCGATCCCTGGACTCCGGGATCATGACCTGAGCCGAAGGCAGACGCTTAACGACTGAGCCACCCAGGTGCCCCAACATCTATAACTTTCTAAAGAGTCCCTTTGCAGAGAGGATGGTGACAGATCCAAGGTATTCATTCCAGGAAGGCTTGCTTTTGTTTGTGCCGGGCATCCAGCTTATACCATTACAGTGTTAATTTCTCTCTCTTTTTAAATTTTTATTAATTTTTATTTATTTTTTTAAAGATTTTTTTATTTATCTGATAGAGAGAGAGCACAAGTAGGCAGAGAGGCAGGCAGAGAGAGAAGGGGAAGCAGGCTCCCTGCTGAGCAAAGAGCCTGATGCAGGGCTGTATCTCAGGACCCTGAGATCATGACCTGAGCCAAAGGCAGAGGCTTAAGCCACTGAGCCACCCAGGCGCCCCATAGCTCAGTGACTTTAAGTATCCAACAAATGGTGTAATGTTGATCCTCACAGATAGTGACTATGATGAATGTTAATCTAAGATTTAGTCTTTGTACTTTTCAGTAATGGCTACACTATACACATAGTGTATAGTCAAAGCTACACACATAGCTTCCCTTAACAGAATTTTATAAGAAAAATAACCAGGTTAAGCAAGACGATCATGATTGCACTATAATTTATTACGATTATTGCTAATAGGTAATAATAGTTGAAATTATTGGTGACATTTAATTTTCTTATTAATAATTAAGACAGTCCCAGTTTATTTCTGCTGTCCTATTGTCCCAGTAATTGTTAACCAGTAATCATCCGTATGTTCTCAAAAGTCCCCTGGTTCAGAAGATAAAGGACATGGTCACCCCAGTTATATCACAAAATGTAATAAATTTCTGAATTGAGTTCAGGTATAAAATGCTATGTATATTAATGCCTGCCCCTTGTTTTCTGTATGACTAAGAATGCTTTCTTTTGATGTAAAAAAAAGCAAATAATACCCACATATTTCCCATTTTACCTCAGGAGAAATGTTAAATTCATTGTCCAAGTGCTTTCAGGCAGGTGCCAGAGAGAATCTGCTTCTATTAGATGGGCTCTTCCTTCTCTTCCTTTGTATTTTTAAATGTTTTATCTTTTTTTTTTTTTAAGATTTTATTTATTTATTTGACAGAGAGAGAGGGATCACAAGTAGGCAGAGAGGCAGGCAGAGAGAGAGAGAGAGGGAAGCAGGCTCCCTGCTGAGCAGAGAGCCCGATGCGGGACTCGATCCCAGGACCCCGAGATCATGACCTGAGCCAAAGGCAGAGGCTTTAACCCACTGAGCCACCCAGGTGCTCCTAAATGTTTTATCTTGAAATTGTTTTTTAAACTGCCTCAGGTATCTCCTAAAATAAGAAGTGTATTGCATCATAATATGAATAGGTAGTTACGACATACATATGAGTGAAAAGATCAGAATATAAAATTGTATATATAGTCTCAGTCCATCTGTGTTGGAGGGAATCTGTTATATAGAAAAGAAAGCTAAGAGGCAAAACACCCAAATTTTAATAATAACTAATCAGGGGGTAAGATTATGGGTAATGTTTTTCTGTTTTTCTCTGTATTCTAAATTTGCTTTTCTTTCCACTAATTATTTTTTATTCACCTGGTAGCAGATGGAAGAGCCCACTCTCATTTCTAGAAGGCAGTTCTAGAGAAGCGTTCTCCTTTGTCAGATGCAGATAAGCTCAAGGCTATCAAAACATGTTGTCCTGAAAGTTTTACAGGCACAAGTATTCCTTAGAGAGATTTAACTCCACCTTAAAAGATTCGGGATGAGCTGAAAACAACAAAAACATAACACTCAAATCCTGTAATAAAAATAGAGTTGTAGTAGGTGTTGACTGGAATAGCTCAGATCAATAAGAATGACATGGGATCATATCTGTGTTTGTTTTCTCTAATAACTTGCCTTTTGGACTATCAGTAATATTACTATATTTAGCTGGATGAACCAAGTATCTGCTTTGAATTATGAAAGGATCATGGTTTAGGGAAAAGGCTCTATGTTCTCAGTTTCCTTGAGAAGTATACCAGTTTATAAATAATTCAGTCATTGTTGCTTTTTTGGAGATAACATATGTTAACTGCAGGTAAAATATTTGAGTAAATACGTAATTCTTTAAGGACTGCTTTTAAAACTCAGTTCTTTAAAATGGAAAACATGGGCCAACAGGAGTACATGGGATTCAGTGGCATGTCTGGACAGTTTCTGCATTGCTTATTCTTCACCTTTGTAGCTTTCCTGACAGGTATGCTGAGACAGGCAAACAGGTAATTTGTTTAGGATACAGAGCGATGGGTTGTATTCAAAACCCTGAAGGCCTAAAGAGGACCTTTACCCTGGCAAGATTTGAAATTCATCACACAGCAGTCAGCAGTTTATGCATTTCCTAAGATTTTTGGTTCATAGGCCTGGCTATGTTTTGGAATCACTTGGAGAGCTTTTTAAAAATAGCAATACCTGGGCCTTATCCAAATTCTAAGTGAATCTCTCTAAGATGAAGGCCTCAAAGTGGGTATTTTTTAAAAGTTGCTCAAATTTCTAATCTGCAGCTGGGATGAATAATCATTACCTTGTAGCCATGAGCCCATTACTCAGTGTGTACAGGAAGCTACTATTAGTATAACTCTGATCATAAGAATACAGGGGCACCCAGCTGGCTCAGTTGGTAGAGCATGCGACTCTTGACCTTGAGGTTGTCAGTTCAAGTCCCATGTTGGGTGTAGAGATTACTTAACAATAAAATCTTTCTTGACAAAAACCAATATGTAACACAATCTGCATGCATTAGATGAAGTAGAGCCTTGACCATGTATGCGTGTGTTGGGGACTTGGTGGGGGGGTGGTTGCATGTTTGTTCTTCATTTAATGTCTGACCTTGGATACCACCTTGCTTTATTTTCTGAGTAAGAGCTTTATCATATGTATCAGAAAGAAACTGGCAGTGTATTTTATAGATCATCATTGCTTCCCACATCTCTACCACATACCTCCAGCAGAAAAAGAAGGCCCTTGAATGAATGAGCCAGGACTTGAAACTGTGCTGCTAGAGCTCTTGGCCTGATGGTTAGCTATGCTAACTTGCTTTGTTAAAGTTATGCTAATCAGAGTTCCCTCTGTTTCCTCAGGTGACTTATTCCATAACAGTTGTGGATGATGCTACCCCTGCCTAATGTTCGTGAACCAGTAAAGCTGCTCTGCAGAAAGCTCATGAGGACATACTACCTCCAGCTAATATAAAGGTAAAGTGGTCTTTGTAACAGGAAGGGAGATCATGTTACTGCTATGCATACGAACTCTTCAGTAATTCCTTGTTGCCTTCATGCGCTCTACGTCCATGAAGGTGTTGCCTTGTCTTTTCTACCTGGCCAGATTTAATATTCTGCCATTCCTCCTCTGCCCCCTCCTTCCTTCCTTCATACAAGGTTGAATTGGGAAAAATAGTTGCTCACTTCCTAGGCTTATGAGCATCAAATGAGAAATCTTGAAATGTATTTAGTATTGTGCTTAAAATGTAGTAAGAACTCGCCACAAGACTAAACACACTGCCCCCCTGAAATAAACTATATCACAACAATAGTAAATCTACCTTTGTCATCATGAAGCAGTTGCCTGCTTTCCCTTCATTTTCCGGGAGCATAATGTGCATATCTCTATGAAAAGGCTTATCGTCTTGTGCTGCACGTGATGGTTTGCCAGTCTGCTTAATAGCATGGATCTGATGTATGAAAGGTACATAATTTATGTATTATGAAATCAAGGGCATTTATTTAAGATTTTCAAGGAGTGATAGTTTTGTTTGTTCATTTGGTTGTTTTGGTCAGCCGTCCACTTTCTTTAACATGTTCAGACCCTCAAATATTTATTCGATGAGTGACTGAATGGTTCCCTTTAGAACCAAGAACTGATAGGAACTATGAGTGCAGTTCACAAAGTTCTGCTAACTGGCTCACAAATGGTTCAAAACTTTGAACCTTAGCTTTCTATGACCCTTCTTCATAAAGTTAATCTCTAACTGTATCCAAAATTACCACAGAAAAGTTTAAACTAGATTGGAAAATCACTGTAATGAGTCTCCCTTAGCACTGTAGTTGAAATTCAGTTGCTAAATCTATTTCATTGAAAAGGAATGGATGGGCGCCTGGGTGGCTCGGTCGTTAAGGGTCTGCCTCCGGCCCAGGTCAGATCCCAGGGGCCTGGGATCGAGCCCCACATCGGGCTCTCTGCTCTGTAGGAAGCCTGCTTCTCCCGCTTACCATTCCCTCTGCTTGTGTTCCCTCTCTCGCTGTGTTTCTCTCTGTCAAATAAATAAAATCTTTAAAAAAAAAAAAAAAAGAAAAGGAATAGATTATCAAGGCACATCTGTTTTAATTTTTCTGTTTTAACAAGGCCAATAGTGTAAGTAGGTCAGGACTGAATGTGGTTGCCAGAGTTTGATATTATAGGTTTTTATCTTGTAGCTATTATTTTTCTTTTATGAAAATAGACATGTTAGAGGATGGTTAGTCGTTCACATTGAATTTTCACAGTCCACCTTAGGAAATCAGGATAAATTATTGTCTTCAGCTGAGTTGTCAGTGAGCAAATTGTGAGCCTGCCTCTGTTCTGCTCCTCTTGGAGCCTGGTGCTTGCCTAGTGTTCTAGAACAAATTCCCAGATCCCTTGGCTTATGTCCTTGGGACCCAATCTGGTGAAAGGCTAGAGCTAAAGAGTTCTTGTTATAACATTTATTCAGTAAATATTTATTGAATTTCTGTCACATGGTGGATAATTTGATTGGTTAAGCAAAAGGATTAATTTGGGAATTCCTGGTACCCTGGCTAGGGGGAGGTGAACTCTATGGGACTGAGTGCTTTCTGCAGCACTTCTTACATTTCAGCACACCATCACAGCTCACGTTCTTCACTGAGAGCACCTTAAGCCCTGCTGCTTCTTAGCATGTTTACACTGTTTACTTGTCTTAACTTCCTTTGTTCCTCGTTCCTTCATTCCTTCCTTCCTTCCTTTAGAGTTACTCTGTCTGTCTTCCATCTTAGATTATCAACTGTATGAGGGCAGGAACCATGTGTATGTTGCTTTCTGTTTTATCCATGCTAGGCAGATGTTGCATGCTAGTGTTACTCAGAATAGGGATATGCTCTGGTTCTAGATTTACAGGTTCATTTCCCTCCACTGGTGGCTTCTTTACATTCAGATGCACACTTACAGTATGAAAATAAAATATAAGAAAGGGGATGAGCCCAGGTCAAGAAGGGACTTAGTTGATGGTTACAGTTGACACTCCAGTCAGTGTTTGGTACATGCTGATGAAGGACTGGCAAAATGAGAATGTTCTGAAAACCTATAGATCCTCAGAAATACTGGTCTGAACTTGTTTGATTAGAGGAAAAATAACCAGGTGAGTATGTGGTTTTTCAGAGGCCTGGATGGATGTAATTTTGGCTCGTTATGAGTGACCAGGCATTTAGGTGCCAGGCTGTCTGGGTGACCACAGTGAAGGATTTGAGCTGTATCTTAACAGTGAAGATGTTTCAGAATCCAGGATGCTTAGTAAAAGGAAACCATCAATTTTTTTTTTTAAATACCAGGTTTAAAACTCAACATACACTTAGATTTCAAATATAGCATTGACATCTGAATGTATCCTGCTGTGTATAATCAAGTTACAGCAGCCTGTTTTATATCTCTAGATAGAAGATACATCAAGTAGCTAGCAACCACTTGATGGGAGAGCCTACGACTGAAGAATGTCCTGTATTAAAAGATTATTTGGTTTGGTAGTTCTTTTTTTTTGGTTTGGTAGTTCTTAGAGTCCTAGAAGGTGGGTATTCCAAGGACCCTCTTATCAAGATAAAATTGAAGTGATTGCTTAAGTCTGAAAAGGCAACTGGAATGCTGCAAAGGGATTATTAGTAGCTTTCATATCAAGACTGGATCTACAGAGGCTCAACTAATTGTTCCCACGGTGAAGTGGGACCAGGTCTCCAGAACTGTGGTCCAGCTCAGGCTGGATCCCAGTTTGCTGATAGAAGGCACCCAGTCTGCCTACTGAGACAGCTAGGAGAAGAATGACAAGAAAAGCTGATCGACTTCACATTCTCAGGCCAGAGTGCCGAGTTCACACTCAGACACTTCCTCATGAGAGATTTACCATGACAGAAGCAGGGGCCAGAGTAAATAACTATTGATGGGTAACAGATCAATGGAACACTGTTTGTGTAAGCTGCCATTTAGGGACCGAGGAATGACTTCATTGTTCAGAATTATTTCCTGTGATGATTTTGATTTATTAAAATTTATCTACATTTCCAATATCCCAATAATTTATGTTGTGTTACATAAGACAAAGAAATAAAATTATACTTTGATTACAAAATAGTCCACATGCTATGAAGAAACTACACACCCCACTAAACTCCCACTAAACACTCACAATTTTATGCAATCCTTATTCATTTCTCAAGCATTAGTCATCCACATTCAAAAGGCTAGCTTCTCTAAGAAGTTCATCTTGCTTGCCTTTCCTTTTTTCTTTTCCTAACTTCTTTCCTTCCTCCCTTCCTTCCTTCCTTCCTTCCTTCCTCCCTCCCTCCCTCCCTTCCTTCCTTCCTTCCTTCACCTTCCATCCTTAGAATGCTCGAGGTTTTCTCCAGCAATTAAAAATAAAGCATAAAAATGATCTTGACCTAACAATTTTGATAAAGGAAAAATGTGCTGAGGTTCAAGTATATCATCCAAAGGATATTAGCAGCAAATATTGTTCTGAAGTATGATAAAAACACATACAGCACCTTTTATTAAGTCACATAGCATTGACAATAACTTTTAACTTGTGTTTACTCCAAAGTTTAAAAGAGAATCAGAAAAATATTTGATCTGTTCAGTTCCTTTTGTCTTGTGCCAAAATATATCTTGGAATTTCAGTGAGTCAAACTAGTTGAATAAAGAGAAAAGATCAAAGACAACATTTAGAATGTAGGTAAGAAATACATAGAGGAAATTTAAATAATACCTAAAATAAGCAAGTGGGAATTTTTATATAGGACACAACAGCATAGGAAGTAACTGCCAAACACTGCCAGAACCATGTGTCACCAAATATTTAAGTATAAATGAGATCAGAAAGATTCCCATGGATGTGTAGTGTGTCTCCAAGCACCAACAACACTTGTTTCTTCTACTCCAGCTGTCAGTGACGAACTTTTGTGGTGACCTGTTTGGGATCTATCTTCTTGGCACCATGCCACCACCAGTAGAGAGATCTAGCATGGGGATTGTGGGTGCTGTCATTCATTGTTAAGACAGGTCCAGTCCAGGAGCATTTTTCTATGGTGCTCACCAACAGATGCTTCTCTTTTCTTTAGGGATAGCCAACTAGCCAAAGTAAACTAGTAGCTATGTTTGTTATACATGATTATTTGCTACCATCAAATGATTTTCTAGGAAAATAAAGCAGTTGTTTATCTGAATTCCCAAATAATATTGCTAAGGAGTTTGTGTTTTTCTTACAGCATTCATTTTATTCTGTTCTGTTTTGTATTATATTTACTAGTTACACATATATTTCTTCAACTACATGCTAAATGAATTAGAAGTGAACATCTGAGTAATTCACACTTGTGTTCTCCACGGTTGGGGCATCATTCTTTCAGATTTACCAGTCCCCAGAAATGGTGGCTTGGGAGGCTGGTGCTCAGGTAGGGTTGCAGAGTTTGGGCCGTAAGGTACTAGCAGTGACAGCAGACTGTTGTCTGAAAAGTGGAAGGAGCCTGAGGAAAAAATGGGAATCATATGCAAGGAAATGACCCATAAACCAATCCTATGCATCATCAGATTTAAAGGCAATAAGTGTGAGTCTCCAGTCAAGAAGCTGAAGCAAGAGGTCTGGGGCTGAGGATAAGGTCATGAAACAGGATGTGAAATGGGTCAACATTGGTGATTAAGATTGGGAACAAAGCAAAGATGTCAGGGTTCAAAATTACTCAAAATTATTATTAAGGAGCTGACTAACTGACTTAAAGGTGAAGGGTTAGGCCCACCACAGATATTTGCTTCTTATTATAGGTACATAAGGAATTTCTCTGGATGAATCAAAGTAGTTAATTGTATATTCCACACAGAGTGATAATAAGGTGGCCTAACCTCAACCCTAATAACTTCTTGACGAAGTGAAGCAAGATAGTTTGATAAGCGTGCTTCTCATCAGAAGGAATTTTTTTTTTTTTGGTGGGGGGGTAATATTCAGCCTAGAAGCTTCTCATACTAGATCCAAAATCAAATTCGTAAAAATTCCCCCTGCTGCAAAAAAGTATTTGGCAAGGGAAGCTTTTGCAGGAGTATTTTATGAAACATATATTGTAGGAGAGTATTTGAACAGTCATATAGTAGATTGTATTTTCCAAAGATGGTCTTTGCCGTATATCCTTCTCACATGCAGTTTCTACACTGTGAGGCTGACAAGTCTTCCATCAGGGGGTAGGATTCATATTTCCTCCCTTTGAACTGGAAAAACCTTTGTAACTGCCTTAACTGATAGAGTGCGGCTGAGCAATGCTACGTGACTTCAGAGGTGGGGGTGTGTCATAAAAATGTCACATGTGTTCACGCTGTCCTCTTAAGACATTCACTCTCAAAAAAAAAAAAAA
This sequence comes from Procyon lotor, assembly GCA_028646535.1. Lineage (NCBI taxonomy): Eukaryota > Metazoa > Chordata > Mammalia > Carnivora > Procyonidae > Procyon > Procyon lotor. Next base: position 33,006,860 of record CM053605.1, read on the forward strand.
AAAAAAAAAAAAAGACATTCACTCTCAGAAGTCAGCCATTATGCTGTGAGGAAGCCAAACAACCACATGAAGGACTATGTGTAGGTGTTCTAGCCTACAGCTAAAATCCCATCCTTCCTACAGCCGTCATAACCACTGATGTGTGAATGAGCCAGCATTCAAATTCTCTCCCTAGCCAATGCATCCTCAGCTTCTTGCCTGACCTCAGCCCATAGCCCATGAGGCAGAGATAAGATGTTGTCAGGGACTCTGCTCACCTTTCATACTTAGGAGCAAAACAAACGATGTTTTTTTTTTGGAGTGGTTTGTTATTTAGCAATAGATAACTGGAACAAGTTACAAATAGAAACAATTATAGATTGTGTTGTAGAAATACCACTTTGATGAGGACAATTCAAGGCTATTCTCACGAACTTGATTTCATTTTTTTCTATGCTCTTACCAAGGGAGCAAATTTATCATATGAATGTAATAATTTTTCATACTTGATTAATGTTTCTTTCAAAAATAAGAAAAAATATTAGCAACAAATTATGCCTACAATGTAAAATATATTTATAAAAATGACTACTGCATATTAAAAAGTATTGTTTTTGCTCTCTGAAAATCATTGAACAAATTGGGTTGTTGATAATACAAACACAATCTTGGACAGAATTTTTTCTTAATACTTTACAGGGATAGTGACAAAATGATGTCCCTAGACACTAGTTTTTTTTTTTTCCAGAAATACAGTTTGCTAATGTAGAGATGTCAGAACAAATGACTATTGGAAATGACAGCTTATAATTCAATGCAACACTAACTTGAGTATTTTAAAAACTTAATTATTCATTCAAAGGAAATCTCCAATTTCCTGTGTATATCTTTAATATCAAGAACAGTGAACATTTCCATTATAATATCTTGGGTTAAAAATTAAAAAAAGGCAGCATCTAACATTTATGTTTTAATTGAGTTAAATGCCTAGGCCTTCAGTGATATTGCATATAATATGCCAGGGAAAATAAAAATATCCTCAGATAAAAGAAGAGCTAATAAAGCCTGCCTAAAACTAGGTATTGTGCATTTGAGCAATTATTATTTAAAAATCTTAAAGATTATCCATTTCAATTTGACTAAGATGACAACTTAAAATGACTTCAAGCTTCTAAAAAGAGGCACAATATAATCAACATGGCACTTGGGAAAGATGATAAAGAGCATTGCATGTGTAAAACAGAGCTGTGGTTCTCAAGAAAGTGAGGTGGGAGGGAATGCAAGGCAGGACATGAACAAACTTGTTCCCTGGAGAATCAAACAATTTCTTCCCAGTTCTCCCTTAACTTCCCAGCCTCCACTAAAACCATAGAGTAGTGGGAAATGCTGGCAACTTGAAAAGGTTTGGGCTAGGTTGTGGGAAAAGAAATTGAAGGACAGAACAAAGAAATACGGACTGTAAAAAAAGACTTGGCAAAATGGAATTTTTATTTGGATATAGTAACGACAATGAGAATTTAGTTAGGAGCTTGAGGGAGATTGAGATACAGAGAAACTATAGGAAGGAAGGAAATAGGAATGAGAGAGGAAGAAAAATGGTGTTGGGCTACTTATTTAAAAAAAAACCTTTTATATCTGAGCAATGAATTGTTTAGACTTCAAAGATTGGTTTTGTGGCAAAGTTAATATTTTTATACTTCAATGTAACCTGGTTCATCTTCACATACAGGGAAGCTCAGTATAATTTTCATACAGATTTTTTACTTTGACTTACGCTGTTTAATGTGACAAAATGAGTCATTTTCCATTGAAATATGAAAATGTTGGTTTAGAGCATAAGAAATAATATTTTAAGGGTTGCTAATTTATTCTTGGTAATGTTCTTTTTACATTAGTAAGTACATCAGTTTTTTTAAAAATAGAAATGCTATATTAACTTCCAAAAAAATCCTGTGAACTACTTTTGATAGACATATTTTTCTTAAGACTGTAGCTGTGGCATACATTATGATTTGCTCTCAGACCTTGTTTGTTACTCTTGCTGCTTTGACCTCAGTTTTTCTAGGTTTATGTCCTCCCTACCCACCTGTGGTCTGGCTCATTCCTTTATCTTCTGTTTACCTCCTTAATCAGTCCCTATGCACCCCATAATTCCTGACAGCTGACCTATAACCCCACTATGGTTACTATGGGAAAATACTGTAGGTAGTATTGCAAAGACCTGTTTCCTGTATATTTTTGTCTTGTGTGAAGAACATAGTCTTGTCTATTACTCCATTAACTGCAATTTTTGGCAATGTGTCCAATTCAGATCAAGTTGAAGTTCATAAATACCCTTTGCAGACTGGATGGAGAGGCATGATTGAAGGCTCTGCGATAAGTAATATAGAGAGGTTTACATAGTTAGCATAGAACCCTGTTTTACAGCCAGGAGTATTTTAAAACCCGACATTCAGAGAGGGTGCTATGTGGTTGGGCTCTGTTTAACTTTGCTACCAATCAGTGTTTCAGTGTTAAGGAAGTCTATCCCCCAAAGAAGTGCTTAGTCTCTAAATGTCAAAACATTCTCCTTTTTGAAAGAACCGTTTCTTTTGTGTGCAAAAGGTCTTCCTCTGACTCACTCAGTGTGTTCTCCTTAGCATTAAAAAATAAACAGAAGCGACATATCCTTAAAATAGCTATCTGAACTCGAGTCACCTATGCGTCCCTGAAGCTCTCTAAATGAATGAACTGTCAAACATCACACAGCAGTGGGAATTAAAACTGCTGAACTTAAGGTATTAGAGACAATACAGGGCTTCTTCAGGGCAGTGTGTCTGCCAGAGTTCACACAGCTGCTGTGTCTCCACATTTCTCCCAGTGTATTAAAACATTCCCTTTGAATAACACAGGCTCTGTGCTACATTACTTAACCTCTGGGTGATGTGAAGCCTTCAAACCATCATCCAATTAGAGCTGACACTCGTCTAGTTAGCTACTGTATCTGGAAGAAGAACAAAGGGGGAATGTAAGAAAAAGATGTGTTGCCTCGATTGGAGAAATGCACAAAGATTAATCATGCCTTTGTAGAACTGTGAACATTTATTAACGGGGCATTTCAGTTTGGTGCAGTGCTTATTTATTTTTGCTAAAAAGCTGTAATGTTGGTTTTGAAACTGCCTCTCTGACTTACTGTAACAGACGCTTTTGCTCCTCTGCCCCGATTCCCTAACCTCAAACCTTGGTAGCAATTAAAAGTTTGCTCTTCCTGCCTCCTTCTTGTAAATTTCTCTTTCACTGACTCTGTGGTTATAGCCAGTAGTGACCAGACATGCCTCTTCTGTGCTGGAGCCCCAAATAAAGGCAGTGGAATAACCATCTCCTATCCTACCCTGACCATCCAGCTTCTTCTGCAGATTAATTTTGTAGGCAAAACTTTTATATGCAGAGTTAGGCAATTCTCACAAGGAAATGACAATAGAGTTGAAGTTATACCTCACTTGAATACATTACTTTTACACTAGCTCTTCAAGTGACTCTGCACAAATCTTTCTCTTGGGACCCCTTCCTGCCTTTCCACAAGAGTAGACATGATTCTTGATTTCTCTCTGAGCTCAATTTTAAGTAAGACCCTGGACTTCAGCCAGATAAAAGTTGATATTCATTTCTATGCTGCCTCACAGGCTCCTGACAAGTAGTGTACTCTATTTTATGAGGAAGGGTGGAAATGAATTCTTCACTTCCTGTCTACTCTTCCTGTGGCCCTACCAGTGTCCTAGGCTTGATTTAGCTAAATAAGCACTTTTCTTCAAGAGAAACCTAAGTGTTTGTTCGTTTGTTTGTTTTTGGGCAATGTAGCCTGTCCCATTCTGAGGAAAGATCTCTTCTCTCTTTGCAGGGACTGCCTTGCCCTTGTCCTCTAGGGACAGTGGGGCCACTTGATTGGGCCAAGAAACTCTGGGCTCTTTCCAGTTTCAAGATGCAGTGACATCCTGTGAATACACACTTATTAAACAGACACTCTTTTTGTTACCCGAGGAATGTTTCCTGAGCTGATTAAAGTTTTCTGGTGGAGAATCTGATGAGATAGAAAAGAAAATGTTTGCTTATTTCATCTAGCTGCATTTCTCTCTTTCTTCACTTGAATTTTCAACCTCTACTGGGGACTGGTGGGGAAGTGTGGTCTCCTGAACATATTCAGTTTTCACCTTCCTCATCTGCACTCATTCTCCCACTAACATGGTCTTCCATACTCACGTCCATCCCACAGATGGGTTCCCTCTTTTTTTCTCCCTCATGCCTGCAGTGGTCCGGTTCAGTCCACGTATCCTTGCTCAGCACAGATTGTTTTTGCTACCATTTTGGCATTTGCTTTGTATTATTCTACTTGGTCTGCCACAAAAAATACCATAGACTGCATGGCTTAAAAAACAAATTAATTTTCTCACAGTTCTGGAGGCTTGAAGTCCCAGATGAGGGTTTGGCAGGATTTGGTTCCTAGTGAGAAACCTCTTCCTGTCTTGTGGATGTCTGCCTTTTCTCTGCATCCGCACACCGGCTTTCCTCTGTGCACACATGGAGGAATGAGAGAGGGTTCTCTGCTATCTCATAAAAACACTAATGCTATCTGATCCAGGCCCTACCCTTGCGACCTCATTTAAACTTAATTACTTTCTTAAAAGTCCTATCTCCAGATATAGGCACCCAAGGGGTTAGGGCCTTAACATATGAGGGGGAAGCACAAATATTCACCCCATAACATATTAATTTTTCTTTATGTTTATAGTTAACATATATGCATACATATATAAATATGTGTGTGTGTTTGTGTGTATATATATGTGTATATATATATAATCAATTGTAAGCTCTTGTAAATGTGTCTTACACATTTTTACACTTTCCCTTTTGTTTGTACTGAATTCATGTTTTCCGACAAAATATATTCAGATATGAGCCATTCACATGCTAATTTTCTAGTATACACTATTTAACTAAAAAAATCCCCACTCCAAGGCTGCTTTAAAATTCTGGATGAAAAAAAATAAAATTCTAGATGATTCTTTAGGAAAAAAAACACAAACTTTTGGAAAATCTCTGCCTTCTCTAAACTTGAAGTTTTGGAAATGTCAAGAATTTTCTTTTTCAAAGATCTATTTTTATTCACATCCATTATATGAGATAAAGAATTTCTTACATCAGTTCCCTTAACTTTCTCATTTTTTCCTTATAACTTTGAGTTTCAGTGACTCTGGTCAAAAAATACTTCTCTGTATAATATTTTTATTGTTATATGCTAGATCACATATAACTTGCCTTTGATTTTCCAATATGTCTTATAGTCTTTGAGTATAGTAATGCTATATGTGTATTCTAAATTGGAGATTGAAAAATATTGAATGAAATACATCACATAGTTTTTCTGTTGGCACTAAGTAGACACATAGCACATTAATTCATGCTTTTTGTCATTGTGAAAAGAAGACTCTTCAGAACTACTTAGCAAATGCTTCCTGTTTCTTTTTCAGTAAACACACATTTTACTTCCTAATGTTCATGTAGCATCTAGCTTCCCAGGAAGCAGTTTATCTTAACTTCACGTGAGTTTTTCTTAATTTAATTAAGTATATTTCATAAAAGATTTTATTTTGAAAAAACTGATTATTAGAATTATGCTGGGTGTTTCATATAAAGGCAGTGTTTGCAAATACTGATCATAATGTTGTAAGCAAAAGAAGAAAAATAAAAACAGTGTGGATAATTGCCATTTAAATTCTTAATTTCAGAATTTTTCAATCTGGGGCACCTGGGTGGCTCAGTTGGTTAAGTGGCTGCCTTTGGCTCAGGTCATGATCCCAGGGTCCTGGGATTGAGCCCCATGTCTGGCTTCCTGCTTGGTGGAGAGCCTGCTTCTCCCTCTCCCTCTGCCTGCCGCTCTGTCTACTTGTATTCTCTCTCTCTCTGTCAGATAAATAAATAAATAAAGTCTTAAGAAAAAAGAATTTTTAAATCTCAGAAAGGGAAATATTTTGGGTAATATATTACGTCAAACCTAAATTGATAGAATTACTTAGCTGACTGAATTTTTTTTTTTTTAATTTTCATGGTTTCCCTTTGTAATCAATTTTGTATTACTTTTTTTTTTTTTAAAGATTTTATTTATTTATTTGACAGAGAGAGAGATCACAAGTAGGCAGAGAGGCAGGCACAGAGAGAGGGGGAGGCAGTCTCCCTGCTGAGCAGAGAGCCCAATGCTGGGCTCAATTCCAGGACCCTGAGATCATGACCTGAGCCTAAGGCAGAGGATTCAACCCACTGAGCCACCCAGGCGCCCCGCTGACTGAATTTTTAGCTTGAGCAAACCTCCCCCAACTTCATTTTATTTATTTCTTTTTAGAATTTGTGTTGTATCTTTTTAGGAAAACAGTTCATGGATTGTTTAAAACAATTCCAGAATTTTATTTAAGAGACCATTTTGGTTATTGTCATAAATTTTGGTCTAGCTTTTAAAAGGAACCAAATCTCAGAAGAACCTGCTGGCAGGTTTAACATTCACACTATTTAGTGAATTCATACCTGTTTCAAGAGATATGACATTGTTTAATCGTTGTTTCTACCTGTCCAGAATCACTAAACTTTAATGTATATCTCACTACATGAAGGAAGTTGATAGTCAGAAGTATATATGATATAAATGTTGGGAAAGAAGGATCAAATTTTTCCATTAATGGATATATTTGTAAAATATTTAATACTGTAGTTTTGTGCACAATATTGCTATTGATTTCTTTCAAATAGAGAAGATCACAAACTATTCATTTTTTTTTTGATAGTAAAAAAGACAGATATGTATGTCACTATGACAATGAGATATTAAGTGTGGAATTCTAATTACTGGACTTGATGGGGAAAGAAATCTGATAGAGTAAAAGAAGTAATTATTATAAAATTGTTGATAGTGTAAGTAAATGACTTGTCCCTAAAATTAAAAAGTCAAATTTAGTTAATTATATCTTAGCTAATAAAAATTGCAGTGATAAGGTTTATAGATTGGTGAAAAACTAATGAATGCTTTAATGAATTTTCTAGTAAATTATAGAAATCAGAAGTAACTTAATAAGGAGTCTGAAAATGTTTAGAAGAGATTAGATTTATTGAGATATAAAATAATGCTAAAAATAAGGAAACTCCATTTCTATATAGGAGGAATTTAAATTAAATCTGCCTTGTTAGGTTGTATCTCATTGTTTACAACAGTCTAGCACAAAGAAGTATTTAATCAATTAATTATTGCAGTAATTATGCAATTAATTATTACATGCATTAATATTAGAATTAGGCACTGTATGAAAATAAAGGGAGGGTGTGTGTGTATGTGCATGTAACTGAGGACTATAGGCAACAATTTAAAGTGGCGAATTAAAAAAAAAATTATTAGAACATTTGACATGAGATCTACCCTTTTAACAAATGTTCAAGTGTACAGTACAGTGTTATTAGCTATAGTCATAATGTTGCATAGCAGGTCTCTCAAACTTACTTATCTCATGTAAATATCTCATGTAAACTGTTACTGTATACCCTTTGAATAGCAACTCCCAATTTCCTCTTCCCCTCAGCTCCTAGAAATTACCATTCTATTCTTTGCTTCTATGAATTTGGCTATTTTAGATACTTCAAGTAAGGAATCAGTTACTTGTCCATCTGTGAAAGTCTTATTTTACTTAGCATAATGTCTTCTAGCTTCATCCACATTGTTGCATATTGCAGGATTTCATTATTTATTTATTTATTTATTATCAAATACGTTTATTTTCTTTTTTTCAGTGCTACAAGATTAATTGTTCATGTACCACCCCCAGGGCCCCATGCAATATGTGCCTTCCTCAATACCCACCATTTTTTATAAAGGCTAAATAGTACTCCATTATAAGTGTATGTCACATTAAATATATGTTGATAGTAAAAACATGTAAGAGCTCATTTCAATAAATAAAAAGTTTTGCTGTGAAAAAAAAAAACAAAACAACAAAAAACCATTCATCCATTGATGGCCATTAGGTTGTTCCTGCATCTTGACTATTGTGAATAATGGAGCAGTGAACATGAGAGTGTATATATCTCTGAGATTCTGATTTTATTTTATTTTTTAAGATTTTATTTATTTGACAGAGAGAGATCACAAGTAGGCTGAGAGGCAGGCAGAGAGAGAGGAGGAAACAGGCTCCCCGCTGAGCAGAGAGTTTGATGTGGAGCTCTATCCCAGGACCCTGAGATCATGACCTGAGCCAAAGGCAGAGACTTTAACCCACTGAGCCACCCAGGTGCCTTGAGATTCTGATTTTTTTTTTTTTAAAGATTTTGTTTATTTATTTGACAGAGAAAGACCAAAAGTAGGCAGAGAGGCAGGCAGAGAGAGAGGGGAGAAGCAGGCTTCCTGCTGAGCAGAGAGCCCGATGCGGGGCTCCATCCCAGGACCCTGAGATCATGACCTGAGCCGAAGGCAGAGGCTTTAACCCACTGAGCCACCCAGGCACCCCGAGATTCGGATTTTAATTTATTTTGAATAAATACCCAAAAGTGGGGTTGCTGGGTCATATGGTAATTCTAATTTTAATTTTTTTTTCTAATTTTAATTTTTTTGAGGAACCTCCATATTGTTTTCCATAGCAGCTGTACTGTTTTACATTCCCTCCAACTGTGTACAAGGGTTTCAATTTCTCAGCATCCTTGACAGCACTTGTTACCTTTTGTTTTCTGAAAATAGTCATCCTAACAGGTGAGAGTTAATATTTCATTGTGGTTTTGTTTGTATTGCCATGGTGATTAGTGATATTGACCACCTTTTTATGTACCTGTTGGCTATTTGTATGTCTTCTTTGGAAAAATGTCTATTTAGGTCTTTTGCCCATTTTTAAATCAGGTTATTGTCATTATTATTTTTTACAATTGAGTTGTAAGAGTTTCTTGTATATTTTGAATATAAATCCCTTATCAGACACGATTGACAAATGTTTTCAACTATTCTGTTAAGTTTCACTCTGTTAGCTACTTCCTGTGCATAAACTCTTTAGTTTTGTGTAGTCCCATCTGTTTACTTTTGCTTTTGTTGCCTGTGTTTTGGTGTTATATCCAAAAAGTCATTGCGAAGACCAAAGTCATTAAGCATTTCTCCTATGTTTGTTTTTTTTTTTTTCCTAGGAGTTTTACAGTTTCAGGTCTTACATTTAAATCTTTAATCTGGGGGTGCCTGAATGGCTCAGTGGGCTAAGCCTCTGCCTTTGGCTCAGGTCCTGATCTCAGGGTCCTGATCTCAGGGTCCTGGGATCAAGCCCCACATCGGGCTCTCTGCTCAGCAGGGAGCCTGCTTCCCTCTCTCTCTGCCTGCCTCTCTGCCTACTTGTGATCTCTCTCTGTCAAATAAATAAATAAAATCTTTAAAAAAAATCTTTAATCTGTTTTGAACTGATTTTTATGTATGATATAAGATATGGCTCCAACATCATTCTTTTGCATGTGGATATCCAGTTTTCCCAACATTATTTGGTGAAGACCTATCCTTTTCCCATTGGGTATTTTGGGACTCTTTTCAAGGATCAGATGGCTGTATGTATGAGTTTACTTCTGGGCTTTTCATTCTGTTCTGTTGGTCTGTATGTCTGGCTTTTTCCTACTACCATACCATTTTGATTACTATAGTTTTATAATAAGTTTTGAAATCAAGAAGTGTGAGCCCTTCAGCTTTGTACTTTGTCAAAATAATTTTGACTACTTAGGGTTCTTTATGGTTCCATAGGAATTTAGGATTCCCTTTTCTATTTGTGTAAAAAATGCCATTGGAATTATGATAGGGATTGCAGTGAATCTGTAGATCACATTGAGTAGTATGGACATTTTAACAGTATTAAGTCTTTCAATCAGGAACATGGTTTGTCTATTTGTGCCTTTAACTTCACCAATGTTTCAGTTTTCAGTGTACAAGTCTTTAGCCTTCTTTATTAAGTTTATTAAGTATTTTATCCATTTTGATGCAGATGTAAATGGTATTGTTTTCTTTATTTCCTTTTTAGATAATTTGCTTTTAGTGTGTAAAAATGCAACTAATTTTTGTATATTGAGTTTGTACTTTGCATCTTTACTGAATTTATTGAATAGTTCTCTGTGCGTGAACTCTTTGGGGTTTTCTTCATGTAAGATTATGTTATCTGCAAACAGAGATAATTTTACTTCTTTGCTTCTGACTTATATGCCTTTTATTTCTTGCCTAACTGCTCCGGCTGGGACGTCCAGTACTGTGTTGTATAGGAGTGGTTAGAGTGGGTGCCCTTGTCTTGTTCCTTATCTTAGAAGCTTTCAGTTTTTCATTATTAGGTATAATTCTAGCTGTAAGCTTTTCATATTTAATATGTTGTTTTCATATTATTATGTTGAAGTTATTTTCTTCTTTCCTAGTATATTGAGTATCCTCATGAAAGGATATTGTATTTTGTCAAATTTGTTTTCTGCATCTATTGAGCAATTCTTATTATTTTTATCCTTCATTATGTCAATATGGTGTATCACATTAATTGGTTTTTGTGTGCTGAACCATCCTTGTATCCCAAGGATAAATCCCACTTGGTTATGTTATATGATTATTTGGATGTATTGTCGAATTTGGTTTGCTAGTATTTTGTTTATCATTTTTACATCCATATTCATCATGGATATTGTCTATAATTTTCTTTTCTTGTAGTGTCCTTATCTGACTTTGGTATGATAGTAATACTAACCTCCAAAAATGAGTTTGAAAGTGTGTTCTCCTTTTCAATTTTTTGGAAGAGTTTGAGAAGGATTGGCATTAATTTTTCTTTAAGTGTTTGGTAGAATTCATCTATAGAGCCCTCTGATTCTGGGCTTTTCTTTGTTGGGAGGTTTTTTCATTACTGATTCATCTCTTTACTAGTTATAGATTTGTTCAGACTTTTTCTTTCTTCATGTTTCAATCTGGATAGGTTGTATGTTTAGGAATTTATCCTCTTATTTCAAGTTATCCAATTTGGTGATAAATAGATATTCATAGTAGTCTTCATCGTCTTTTTGTTAACATTTCCACTCTAATCTTTTGTTATTTCCTTCTTTCTGCTGATTTTGGGCTTTGTTTGTTCTTTTTTTCTAGTTGTAAAGTTGGCTTGTTTATTGAGGTATTTCTTCTTAATGTAGGTATTTATAGTCATCAGCTTCCTTTTTGGTACTGCTTTTCCTGTATCTCATAGGTTTGGGTATGTTGTGTTTTCATTTTTGTTTGTCTGAAGGTATTTTCTACTTTCTCTTTTGATTTCTTCTTTGACATATTGTTTGGAGTGTGCTTTTTCATTTCTACATATTTTTTTAAAAGATTTTTATTTATTTGACAGAGAGAAACACAGCGAGAGAGGAAACACAAGCAGAGGGAATGGTAGCGGGAGAAGCAGGCTTCCTGCCGAGCAAGGAGCCCAATGTGGGGCTCGATCCCAGGACCCTGGGATCATGACCTGAGCCGAAGGCAGACGCTTAACGACTGAGCCACCCAGGCGCTCCTCATTTCTACATATTGTGAAATTTCCAGTTTTCCTTCCACTGTTAATTTCCAGCTTCTTTCATATGTAGTTAGGAAAGATATTTCATATGATTTTAGTCTTTTAAAATTTGTTAAGACTTGTTTTGTGATTTAACATATGATCTATACTGAAGAAATTTCTGTGTTCACTTTAGAAAAATATAAATTCTTTTGCTGTTGGGCGGAATGTTTATACATGTCTATTAGGTCCATTTTGTCTTTAAAGGGATCAAATTTTATTTTCTGTACTTTGGACCTCTTACTATTTCTTTCTCTCTGTCTCTGATCAGTATATTTATGATGCCTTTTAGCTGTTCAAAACATAAATCCTCCACACATACACATACTTAAACATCTCTAGAAGTTTGTTTTGTCCCTCCTAAAATGTCTCATATTTCCAGCTTAAATTTCTATTCCTTTTTCTACTCTAGTTAAAATACTCATCAGTATAGCTGAATTCCTGGGCTAGATAACGTTATTACTATTATATATAATAAGAACTGGTTTAAGTCTCCCAGTCTGTTTGCATATTTTGGGACTGAAAATGGGGGAGGATGCTTACCTAATTTTACTCAGTTTTGGCACCAAAAGTTTTCTCAGAACTAGGTAGGGCTCTCAGGGCCCAGGGATTCAATGCATACTTACATACACATGTACTGGGCTGTTCACCTCTTTTAGTCATCACCATCCAATCTCCTTTATTTGATGTTATTAGAGAAATAAAACTGTTCATAACATGAATATATTTACCTTTTTCTACCAAATGTACTGAGTTTTGTTGTTATCTATATAGATGATTATAGAAAAGTATAGACATTCAATTTTTGTAAATAAAATTGTAATGAATTTTAAGGTATAACTGCAAATTTTGCAAGCAGCTTCACTCTGCAAAATAATGTTGGAGAACTGCTATAATCACATTCAAAGCCATTGATATTGAGGATCTGATGCAGTTATGTTAACAATTGAAATAAATGACAAACACGATGACTGAATAAATTCTTCAAAAGATAATGATTTAAATTTCAAAGGATTAATAAAGATCCTTTTGGAAAATGGATAATAGATGGATCTTTGAAGCAAAAAATAACCCTCTTGTATGATCCCACTGATGAAACATAGGTAATTTTGTGTGAATAATGAAACATTTAAAAAACCCAGTTATGATGCATTAATTTCTTGGTAAATTTTGGATATTGGCGTTTGGTTGTAACCATATCCTCTATTTCATTAAATAGAGATAAACTTACTTTAAAATTTATGAAAATTTTATATTTCAAAGTAAAGTCTCATTCATATATATTTTTTATTTGTTCTGGTTTTAAGGTGGCTTACTTAAGCATCTTTTCCTTTGACATCATGAAAATTTAATGACTCTGTGTGAGCCAGTGGGCATGTGTAGTTATGTAGGTTAAAACATTTTTCTCAAAAAAGAATAATTTCTTGATTTGTCTGTACAGTGAATAATCTATCACTGCCTGGGCACTTTCTGTAGATCTATAATTAAATAATCTATTTTATAACAGAAGGTGGTTACGTCTGTTCAATCACTTTCATAGGATAAGGAGCTTACATAACTCAATAGCAAAAACACCATAATAATCTGATTTTAAAATGGGTAAAGGACCTGAATAGATATTTTTCCAAAGACATACAAATGACCAACAGATTCATGAAAAGGTGCTCAACACCACAAATCTTGAGGTAAATGCAAATTGAAACCACTAAGAGATATTACTTCACATCTGTTAGCATAATTATCAGAAAGACAGCAGATAATGATTATTGGTGAGTGTGTGGGGAGAAGGGAAACTTTGTATGCAATTACTGGGAATGTAAATTAGTACAGCCACTATGGAAAACAGTAGGAAGGTCTCTCAAAAAATTAAAAATAGAACTACCCTACGGCCCAAGAATTCCACTTCTGGGCATTTATCTAAAATAATTGAAATTAGTATCTCAAAGAGATATCTACATTCTGATGTTTATTGCACATTATTCACAATAGCCCAGGTATGGAAACAAGCTAAGTGTCTATTCACAGATGAGTGGATAAAGAAAATGTGATGTGCAAAATCCTAAAGGAGAATACAGGCAGCAACCTCTGTGATCTTGGGTGCATCAACTTCTTGCTGGGCATGTCTCCAAAGGCAAGGGAAACAAAAGCAAAAATGAACAATTGGGACTTCATTCAGGATAAAAAGATTTTGCACAGCAAAGGAAACAGTCAACAGAATTAAAAGGCAACCTACAGAATGGGAGAAGGTATTTGCAAATGACTTATCAGAAGGCTAGTATTCAAAATCTATGAAGAACTTACCAAACTCAACACTGAAAAAACAATAATCTAGTTAAGAAAGGGCCAGAAGACATTTTTCCAAAGAAGACATAGAAATGGCCAACAGATACATGAAAAAAAATGCTCAGCATCACTCGGCATCAGGGAAATACACATCTAAACCAGGAGATACCACCTCACACTGGTCAGAATGGTTAAAATTAACAACTCAGGAAACAACAGATATTGACAGGGATGCAGAGAAAGGGAAACCCTCTTACTCTGTTGGTGGGAATGCGCTACAGCCACTGTGGAAAACAGTATGGAATTTCCTCAAAAAGTTAAAAATAGGACTATCCTATGACCCAATAATTGCACTATTAGGTATTTGTCCAAAGGATACAATACAAACATAGTGATTTGTAGGGGCACATGCACCCCAATATTTATAGCTGCAATGTCCATAATGGCTGAACTATAGAAAGAGCCCAGATGTCCATTGACAGATGAGTGGACAAAGAAGATGTGGTATGTGTACACACACACACACACACACACGAATATTATTCAGCCACCAAAAAGAATAAAATCTTGCCATTTGCAATGACATGGATAGAACTAGAAGGTATTATACTAAGTGAAATAAGTCAGTCAGAGAAAGACAAATACCATATCATTTTACTCATATGTGGGATTTAAGAAACAAAACAGATGAACATGGGGGAAGGGAAGGAAAAGTAAAATAGGATGAAAACAGAAGGAGGGAAATCATTAGAGGCTCTTAACTCTAGGAAACAAACTGAAGGTTGCTTTAAGGGAGGTGAATGGGGGATGGTGTAATTGGGTGATGGACATTAAGGAAGGTGCTTGATGTAATGAGCACTGGGTGTTACATGCAACTGTCGGCCTCAGGAGAAAAATGCCATATGTAGCAGTGTCCCAATAGAATACCTTGTAAAAGTTGTAGAGGCAGCGTGACCAGGAAAACGGAGATAGGTATCTTATTCCCCAGTTGTATGCTTATGCATAGACTTATTGACCTGCCCTGTGCTTATTTGGAGTTGAGGTAAGGAAGAGATTCAAGGATAGTTGGGGGAGAGAGAGAGAGAGAGGTAAAGCTGTCTTTCACGCTCAGTTTTTTTTATTGGACTGAAGATGTGCTCTTTTTAGTGGGTTAAGGAAACATCTAAAAAGGCATGTGAGCTTCAGTAGTCTGATTTCTGTCCCACCTGAGAGAACTGGACTTTGGAAAGGAAACACCATTAGAAGGGCTGTAGGTGAATGCTAGAGCTGGAAGTGGAATGGGAGTGGAATTATGAGCCGCTAAACTGGAGCAAATTCCCCACGTCTATAGGCTGTTTGGTGAGGGACCTCCCTCAGGGCCTGCTGAGAACTTGTACCAGAACCCTTGGGAGCATTTATAACTGAGGGGCTGCAGCAGCTACAGTAAATAGTATACCTTTGGTCTATTTTTGTAATCTCTCTTCCCATCCATTTCTGGAAGTGCTAAAAGAAAAGGAGAGGGCAAGAGTAAAGGACAGCTGATTGGTCTCTATTCCAAGTTTCCTCCTGCTGGGGGAAAGGCCAAGATGAACACGGAACTGAATGCAAGATCGAGATTTTAAAATCAATTAGACTAGACTGAAATACTTAATATTTGAAAGCAGCTGGGAAACTATAAGATCTGTTCAAGATGTTATTAAAGGATGGGGAAAGGAAATTCAATAGAGCATGTTTGAAGATGGCGAGTAGAGAAAAGTAAAACCACACCATCTTTGTATCCCGCTGAGTTCAAGGGCTCCTCAAGAGGCCAGTTTTATGTGCATATGGGAAGCTGAGGTTACACTATTGATTTCATGATTTGCTTTGCCTTTCAAAATTGAACTGTGGTATCAGAAATATTTTCCTATATTACTAAAATGTCTCTCTCTCTTTCTATTATTTATGTGTGTTTATGTTTTGTGGTGGTTAAGAAATAAAATCTAAACTCCCACAGGAAAAAGGTAATCTTGCTTATCTTGCTGCTAGTACTCAAAGAACAGGAAATGATCCCTGTTCCAATCCTAAATTTAGCTTTTTAGGGGGAAGATGGGAAAGAGAAAGAAGGAGAGAGAGAGCGATGGAGAGAGAGAGAAACACAGATACCTTTCTTCCTTTTCCCAGTACCTTTCATGTTAGTACACTAAGATTTTTTGTGTAAAATAAAGGGAATTAAATATACTAATAACAGACAATGTGGTCTATTTTATAGACTATATTCTCTTTCATTCTCTATTCCCCCAATTTTACTATTTTAAGTAAAGCTGTGTATGAACATCTTTGTGTAGAAACTTTTTCTTTGTTTGGGATTATTTTCTCAGGATATATTTCCAGAAATGAAACCAGAATATGTAGAATACATTTTTAAAATGTTGATTATATGGAACAAATATACTCTTAGAAAATTTGGCTGTGAAAGAAAATTGAGACAACAAAAATCATGTTAAATACCATTAGCCAGAGAAAAGCATTACTAGTATTTTTTCCCAATATTTTGCCTATGCTTAAATATTTTTAAATGTAAGGTCATGATGTATGATAAGATCTATGAACTGCTTATCCCAAATAATATTGTACATGAGAATTTTTCCATATTTATATATTTTTGGAAATATGATTATAAAGATGAAAAGGTATTTTAGCAAATTGATTTACAAAAATTTAGTTTTCTTTTTCTTTATCATGAATGCTAAGACCGTTTCAGTTGTTTTGAAATTATGATACTGCATTGAACATTCATGAATAAAACCTTATCATACGTATCTATAATTTTTTAAAAGTTGGATTCCTAGAAATGTAACTCCTACATTAGAAATTAGGAATATTTTGCTTAAGTGCTTTTAAGAAAGTACCAGTCTTTCACTCCTACCAGCAATTTATGAGAGGCATATATTTACATTCTTGTTTGTATCCTGATTGGCATTGAGAAATACCATGAAAATTTTTGCAAATTTCATGAGGAAAAACTGATATTTTAATTTTTATTTTATTAATGATGTTGAACTGTTCATTTAATGTTTATTAGCCATGTGTGTTCTCTCTTGTGTGTTCTCTGTTCATGTTCTTTGCTCATTCCCCTATTTGATGGATTTGCATCTTAAAAGAGGAACTCATTTGCACAAAGAAATTTCTAGTTAGGAAACCTATGTAGGAAATATTTTCTAAGCATAGAGGGGATCTTCTTTGCTTTGGTCTACTCTTTTAAAAAATGTATTCAGTAAAAATAAATACTGAGTATCTACTTGGTATAAGAAAGTATGCACTGTAGGAAATAAATTAAAAAAAAAAGTTCTGTCCCTCAAAGAGGAGGCCATTTTTTGGCTTGAGTTTAAAATGACTAAATTTGAAAAAAACATAAACAAAATGACTAAATTTGTTATTTCTAAAGGCTCACTGATTTCTCATTAAGAAATTATAAAAACTAATTGAAGTATGCTAGAGAAAATATGAATAGCAAAAATAAGAATAATTACTCAAAATTCTATCACTTTAACACATCACTTTTATACTTTTTGGATAGTTTTTATTGCTTTTGCTTTTTGACATAGTTGTAATCAGACTCTGCATAGTACTTTGTATTTTGCTCTTTTTACTTTGCATTATAGCTTAACTTAGTTTTTTGTTACTAGAAGTCTTTATTCTAATGACTGGATCTCTCTACAGTTTATGTAATTAAACTCATTTGAGGACATTTAGACTTTTCCCTTTTTTTAAGTATAATTTCTTTAGGTCTATTCTGTGTTTATATTTTTTGGCAAGTTGATTTTTCTCACTTAAAAGTGTATGGTGGGCATAATCCTCAACTATTTGCATTTAGCATATAAACTTATTAGAAAAAGCTAATTAAAAAGACTTAAGGAGTGCCAAAGTATGATTTTTAGAAATCATATCACTTTTTTTTAGAGAGGGGGAGGGACCGAGGGAGAGGGAAAGAGAGAATCATAAGCAGGTTCTGCCCAGTGGGCAGCCCGATGCTGGGCTCTATCTCACAACCTTGAGATCATGATCTGAGCTGAAAGCAAGAGGCCCACAGTATGGGGTTCCTGGGTGGCTCAGTTAAGTGACTACTTTTGACTCATGTCTGATCCCAGGGTCCTGGGATTGAGCCCCGCATCAGGCTCCCTGCTCAGGGGGAAGCGTGCTTCTCCCCCTCCCTCTGCTGCTCCCCCTGCTTGTGTTTTTTCTCATGTGCTTTTTCCTGCTCTCTGTCAAATAAATAAATACAATCTTTAAAAAAAAAAAAAAAAAAAAGAGTCACACACTTAACCGACTGAACTACCCAGGCACCTCTGCCACTTTTTGTAGATGATGATTTTGGGGATGGTTTCCTTGTATACCCCAGATCATACTCTGTTAATTGCTGTGTGTTGGACTGGGAGAAAGTAGTAGACTTTAGTGATAGAAGACATGGTTTGGGGCTCCTGGGTGGCTCCATCGGTTAAGCGTCTGCTTTTGGCTCAGGTCATGATTCTAGGGTCCTGGGATGGAGGACCACATAGGGCTCCTTGCCAAGCAGGGAGTCTGCTTCTCCCTCTGCCTACTGATCCCCTTGCTGTGCTCTCTCTTTCTGAAAAATAAATAAAATCTTAAGAAGAAAGAAAGGAAGGAAGGAAGGAAGGAAGGAAAGAGAGAGAGAGAAAGAAAGAAAAAGAAAGAAAGAAAGAAAGAAAGAAAGAAAGAAAGAAAGAAAGAAAGAAAGAAAGAAAGAAAGAAAGAAAGAAGGAAAGAAGGAAAGAAGGAAAGAAAGAAAAGAAAGAAAGAAAGAAAGAAAGAAAGAAAGAAAGAAAGAAAGAAAGAAAGAAAGAAAGAAAGAAAGAGCGAGCTGGCTCAAATTTTGCTGTGTGATCCTGGCTAAATTATGCTTTTAGAGTTTCCATTTATTTGTCTATAATGTATGGCTTCTAAAGCCTGCGCCATATGATATTGTTATGAGGATTAAGTAAAACAGCATTCGGTGCCTACTATGGTATGTGCTCCAAATTGGTTCAAGTTGAATGTTAGCTTCCTGCCCCCTGCCCCCAGCTCATTTAAGCTGTCTTCTTCATTCTGGCTATTTGAGAGGAAAACTGGAGCTTGGGTTGGCTTGAGGGGTTAAATTTTTAATTTTTCTTTTTCAAATTCTGGTAAGAATAAGCTCTTAATCGTGGCCTTACATTTTCAAGAAAACCCCTAAAATACAGTAATTATTGATTTTCTATCAGTCTACTCTAGGGCAATGTGTAAATATAATTTCAGTTCAAAGAAATCTTTATTTCTCTATTTGACATTTGCCAGAGTATCTCAGGAAGAACCAGGATCCTGAGTCACAAGTCTGCTGCTTTTTTCATGAAGCCAGGCTCCCGCCCCTCCTTTGTACTTCTTATAGACTTTATTCTCCATAGTCATGTCCTTGAAACTTGTCTTTCACATATTTTGCTTATCAAGTAATTAAGATTTTTGACACATGTCAAACAGGATTACTCAAGATATTCTATCCTAATTGCATAGTAATATATCTGAAGTCACATTTTGGGAGGGTAAAATGAGATTCTACAAGTGTACCTGCACACAATGCCTTTTATCCTCAGGAGATAAATGATACCTGTATATATGTGCTTTCCTTATCAACAGGCATCACTGAAATAAGATGGGAAATTCCTGTTCTGGAAAAGCTGCTTTCTCTTTGGAACCCGAAGTTAGAGGGAACCTGAACTTTACTTTTATCTGTAGTAAATGTTTCCTTAACTATCTGGCATGTACTTTACTGGACATGAGTGAGCCATATCATCATGTCAGAAGTTTGCCCATGAGCAGAATGAAAGAACATTATGCATATATATTCAAAAAATTTATTTCTTGCAGGCTGTTTAGAAAAGGTAGAGATGCCATGTTTATTTTTTTATATAAAAAAAAGCCCGTTTCAATATAACTACTGTGTACCATGTGCAATTCATATTTTTCTGTGTTAGTGTGTTGGTATTAATGTAATGGATGCAGAGGAAAAGTAAAGAATTTTGTTGAGTTACCCAGATGCCATGTGTGTAGGGTAGGGTGAGGGGCAGAGGAAGGGAAGAGGTATAATGAGAGAGCAAAGCCTGGATTGTGCCCCAGAGTTCAACTACTTCACTTCAAATCCGTTCTCTGTTCTAAGTTATTTGCTTGACCTTGAGGAAGCTATTTAAGTTCTCTAAGCCTCTGTTTCTTTACCTATAAAATGGGATAATGATTATACTCATTACACACTGTTGCTGTGAAAATGAATCACTTTGGTGGTAAAGATTCTTGCAGTAGAAAGCTACTGTTATTCTTAATGCATTCTAGCATCTTAGATTTTACCAGAAAATAATTTGACTGAGACTGGGGGTAGTCAGTAGTTGATAGCTTAGTGAATTCAAAGGAATAATTAATGGTTTATATATTAAAACTTTTTTTCCCATACTATTCATTCTATCTAAATTACAATGAAGGATAAAATACAATTTAGAACTTGGCTATTATATATGGAAACAGTAATATTTAGAGAATTATGCTGTCAGGAGTTTCAGTTTTCCTCAGTGCCTGCTTCTTTTGAACTAGCACTTTGGTGCAAATTATTTTTATCAGTCCTATTTCTTTCTTCAACTGGAAAGCACTGTATGAAACCACTTGGAGAAAGAAATGAGTCAAATACAGGTAAGGAGAAAATGGGAAAAAAAGGTTGAAATGAGAGAAGCAAGACTTGTCACTCACACTTCCTAGTCTGTAATTTTAATGTCAGCCATGTGCAGAATAAACATTCTGCTTGACATCTATGATTTTTTAAAAAATTTTCAAGAAAAATATCAAATAAGTTGCTTGAGAACATTTTTTTTTTTTAAGATTTTATTTATTTATTTGTCAGAGAGAGAGAACACAAGCAGGCAGAGAGGCAGGCAGAGGAAGAGGATGAAGCAGGCTCCCTGCTGAGCAAGGAGCCTGATATGGGACTGGATCTCAGGACCCTGGGACCATGACCTGAGCCGAAGGCTGCTGCTTAACCAAGTGAGCCACCCAGGCGTCCCGAGAACATTTTTTAAAAAAATATTTTGAAATGAGCATGCAATGATACAAATGATACTTGAGTCTAGTGTCTGCCTCAATTGATGACCCCAAATCTCTCCTCTCATTCTTAGCTATGTATTTTTTTCTAATAAACTATTTTAGAATAAATTTAGATTTAGAAAAGAGTTGTCAAGATAGTATTGAGAGTTCCAAATACTCTTCACTCAGCTTCTCTCAATGTTAACATCTTACATAACCATGGTACATTTGTCAAAAACAGGAGATTTATATCATGATGCTGTTAACTAAACTCTAGATTTTATTTGAATCAGCAGATTTTCTAATAATGTCTTTTTTTCAGATCCAGGATTCAATCCAGGACATCAGATTGCATTTAATTTCCTTTGGTTCTCTGATAGTTCCTTAGTCTTTTTTTGTGTATTTGCTTCCTATTGCAGCTATAATAACCACAAATTTAGTAGCTTACGACAATATAACTGTATTTATTAGCTTACAGTTCTGGAGGTTAGAAGTCAGAAAGTGGGGTTTTCTGGGGTAAAATCAAAGTTGTCCACATGGCTGTGGTGCTTTCTGGAGGTTCTAGGGGAGAATCCATTTTCTTGCCCTTTCCAGCTTCCAGAAACTGCTCACATTGCTTGGTTTGTGCCCTCTATGTAAAATTTTGAAAAAAATTTAATTGCTGTATAGTTGACATATATTAGTTTCAGTTGTATGACAGTGATTTGACAATTATATACGTCATGAAATTTGCTCTTGACTATTAAGTGTAGTTACCATCTGTCACCTAAGTATTACAGTATTATTGACTACATGTGGCCCCCTTTTATCTTCACAACCAGCAAGGTCCAGTCGGTTGTTCTCACAGTG
Organism: Procyon lotor; assembly: GCA_028646535.1. Lineage (NCBI taxonomy): Eukaryota > Metazoa > Chordata > Mammalia > Carnivora > Procyonidae > Procyon > Procyon lotor. The sequence continues at coordinate 33,028,600 of CM053605.1, forward strand.
CCTCTTTCTGGTTCTGATCCTTCTACTCCTTTATTTCCCAGTTAAAGATCCATGTGATTCCATATGGGGATCACCATGATAATCTAGGATAATCCCCTTGTAGTCAGCCGACTGGCAACCTTAATTCCATCTACAAACTTAATTGCCCATTACTTGGTCACATAATGTATTTTTAGGTTCTGAAGATTAGGATATAGATGTATTTGGTGGGTCATTATTTTGCCTACTACAGCCTGCCCTCCTGCTCCCAAAGATTGTCTGTTTTACATACAAAATATTTGCACTGTATCCCAAGGTTCTCAAACATCAAGTCCAAAATCTCATTTCAATCTCATCAGCTCAAAACTCCCAAGTCTCATCATCTCGATCATCTCAGTCAGGCACGAGTAATGCTCTGTGCTTAATCCATCATGGGTACAGTTTTTTTCAAACTGGGAATGTGAAATTTAAGAAACAAATTATTTACTCTCAAAACAAAATGATGGAACAGGCATAGAGATATCAGTTATAGATGCTTGGTTCAAAAGAAGACAAAATAGGAGAAAAAAAGTCATAGTGTATTATAACCTTTAAAAATTTATTTTTCCCTCTGCCTCAATATGTCCACAAATAGGTTGTGAACACCCTGCCCTGGTGATCAGGTGTATCAGTGTGGTAAGGCTGGCCCCTGCCATAAGTTCCCCTTCCTGCCCTCCCCTGACTATGACCTGATGACATTCAAATGCACCAGTGAAATCCCCTCATAATCCCCAGTAAAGGAAATTGCTCACAGGGCCTTGCTCTCTCTTGGCTTTCCACCTGCTTGGATGGCCTTGCTTGATTCCTTGGTGCTCCTTCCCATGTTGGCCTTCTCTTAGAGTGCAGTGACTCTGTCTGGTACCTAAGTGTAATAAACTTTTTTCCTCAGCCTTTCCCCTGTCTCTTGTTGCCACACCTGACTGACCATCTTATAAAAGAATAGGAAACACACAGGTCCCAAGCAATTTCACAGTCCTTAAAGCTCTCCGTTCTGCCCTCTGGATTTAACACTCCATCTTGGAGTCATCCTTCCTTTTTCATAAAAGGCACCACATGTTTGCAGTTGAGGAGTTTTTATCAGTTGTTTCTTGCCTGTAGAATTTTGGGGATCTGGAAACCTCCTTGTCTTTTGTTTTCTCTTTCTTAGTCCTAATTGGTATGAAATTCTCAAGAACCTAACAAAAAACGTCATGATTTTAGCCCAGTGAGACCCATGTTAGACTTCTAACCTGTAGGGCTGTAAGAAAATAAAATTGTGTTGTTTGAATCCACTAAGTTTTTGGTAATTTGTTACTATAGCAATAGAAAACTATTACCATTAAATTTAGCAGTATGGAAGTCATTGATGATGTTTGACAACAGCTTTTTCAGGGAAATGAGAAATGGAAGCCTGTTTAGAAGAGATTTGAAAGGGAAAGGGAGAAAAACAATTGAAGTGAGTGCATATAGACCACATTTGAGTTTTTCCACATATTGTACAATTTCTTACCTCCCCATTTTAGCTCATTGTGTTTCTTCACTGGCTTCTTCTTTCTATCCTAATTCTATCCCATTTTTATGGTTAATTCCTATCATTAAGCTTCCCTTACTTTCTTATTCCGGACTAGCTCTTTCTACTTTGGGTTCCTTCCTTACTACATTATGTAATATAAGCTCTCCCTCCACTAAACTCCTTTGGATGCTCAACACAGAACAGAGTGCTTAGTTGCAATAGATGTCAATAAATGCTTATTAAGTTAGTAAGTATTTGGGGGGCTCTTGTACATTGGTAAATTAAACAGTTATAAAATATACCCTATTAGTCTATGAAGTTTATTATTTCTATCCTTTAGGTACAGTTCAGTAGTTAGGCTTCTATCCAAATATTTGGTAAGGTAAGCAGAAAGGTTAACCACAGAACAAATACCCATCAAATTTCAATCAAATTCTCGCTTTAGCACATAAAATCTATTTATTTAGGTGAAAGCTCTTTCCCAGGGAAATATTTGTAGATCATTATCCTAAGTTTCAAAAGTAAATTCTAAAGTAAGTCCTAAGTTATGGCTTCCCTTGGAAATAAGAAAAAAAAGCATATTTATAAAACTGAATACGAAGCTATTTAAATTTCAGGAAAGAAAGTGCTAGGAAATGCTATAAACATTTGAAAGCTTTAGCACACCTGCATCAAAAGCTTAAACACACACAGCCATAGGAACTAGAAACTTCAACCAATTACAATAATCAGGAAATAAAATTTACCCAAATAAACAGAAAACATGATTTAAGTTTCAAGGTGTTATAGAATTTTACTTCCTTGAACTTAATTTACTTGTAAACTTTTTCACTTATTCCTATAAATTCCCTATACTTCCTCTCAGCAATCCGGCCCTTCAGTAGACAAAATATCCTGTGGCTTCAGAAACCACATTGTTCAGGTAATTTTTCCTGCTCACTCACCATGCACCAATTCCCACACTTTGTCTTTTTATTATCTGATAGGCACTGAAATTTGCTTTGAGCAAGCAGCTTCATTTTACATAATTAGATGTCTTTCATCTTGCAGCTACACCCATTTGAAACAACCTAAAACAAGGAAGAAAACAAGTGGTGTTTCTGAACCGCCAGGAACACTCTCACAAAGACCATACTCTGCAACCCATAGAAAAGACTCTTTGGAGAGGGCCTCAGGCCCTCACCAGAGTCTGCTTCCTTTGACATATCTATTTATTAATATATCCTGAGAACATTAATAATGCCATAAAATGATAAAATAATAAAACAATGCCATAAAACAATAATATTCACGAGGCGATGATCTTGAGTCATAAGTCAAGCTAACTTGTGTTCTGTAAATTAGAACAAATTGGAACAGCAAGTGGGTAGTTCATTCCAAAATAAATGGAATAGAAAAAGTTTGAGCACTTAAGAAGTTGCCTTCATCAGGGGCACCTGGGTGGCTCAGTCGTTAAGCACCTGCCTTCAGCTCAGGTCATGATCCCAGAGTCCTGGGATCGAGCCCCGCATCCGGCTCCCTGCTCTGCGGAAAGCCTGCTTCTCCTGCTACCATTCCCTCTGCTTGTGTTCCCTCTCTCGCTGTACTCTCTCGCTATGTTTCTCTCTGTCAAATAAATAAAAAATCTTTAAAAAAAAAATTGCCTTCATCAGTTTACAAAATAAATTTTTTTTTTTAAGATTTTTTTTATTTGACAGAGAGAAACACAGCGAGAGAGGGAACACAAGCAGAGGGAATGGTAGCAGGAGAAGCAGGCTTCCCGCCGAGCAAGGAGCCCGATGCGAGGCTCGATCCCTGGACCCTGGGATCATGACCCGAGCCAAGGCAGACGCTTAACGACTGAGCCACCCAGGTGCCCCTACAAAATACATTTTTATGGAGTATGTCATTCCAAATGATACACAACAAATTTCAATGGATCCACCAGCAGTACCTTATGATTTCTGATTTACTTTACTTTTATAATTAAATGTGTTTATACATCATTTTAAAGATAGCTGAATAAATCCTAGGACATCACAAAACCTACTGAGGTCCACTTGATGCAAAGGCTATAGAAAATAAGTCTGGCTAATTAGTCAAAGTAGCTTAATTGACTGAATTCAGATCATTTAGGTTCATATTATTACTTTGCCACCACTGAGCTGTGTGAACTTTGTCAAACTGTGTAACTACTCTGCCTCAGAAGCTATCTAATCCAACTGTTACCCAATGTAGGAATATTCTCAAATTCTCTGATACTCCTTTAATGACTGTATTGAAAATTCATGGAAAGGGATCAACTCTTTTAGGAGTTTTTCTTTTGTGTCATGGTTCTGCTGGTTTCATCCACTCACCTTAGAATACTTTTTTAGAGCAATAGAGAATAAAAATTCCACAGGCTAAGGCATACAGATAGCATTCCAGGTAATTCACAACACACCTTGCATGTATCATTGATAATCTTTATAATAACCCTACAGAATAGATATTTTTAACTTTTTTAGCGATTAAAAACAATTGAGGCATAGAAGGCCAAAGACCTTTTCTGAGATCGTACAATGAATATGTTTAAAAATGGTGAAGTATTCTTTTTTTTTTACTTTGCCTCTGTTCTGCCAGTTTGTTTATTTACTAAAGTTTTGAATTATGCATAAGTGATAGGTACAACTGTATATATATATATATATATATATATATATTTTAATTAATTTTTATTAACATATAATGTATTATTTCCCCCGGGGTACATGTCTGTGAATCATCAGGCTTACACATTTCACAGCACTTAACAGCACATACCCTCCCCAATGTCCACAACCCAGCCACCCTATCCCTACCCCCCCACCACCTCCCAGTCACCCTCAGTTCGTTTCGTGAGTCTAGGAGTCTCTTATGGTTTGTCTCCCTCCCCATCCCTTCCTGTTTCATTTCCTCTCCCTCACCCCCCCCAAACTCCCTCCTTGCCTCTCAAATTCTTCATATCAGAGAGATCATGTGATAATTGTCTTTCTCTGACTTATTTCGCTTAGCATAATACCCTCCAGTTCCATCCACGTCGTTGTAAATGGCCAGATTTCGTTTCTCTTGATGGCTGCATATTATTCCATTGCATATATATCATGTGTCTGTTGGCCATTTGGATGTCCTCTTTGCAGAAATGTCTGTTCACCTCTTCTGCCCATTTCTTGATTGGATTATTTGTTCTTTGGGTGTTGAGTTTGAGAAGTTCTTTA
>CM053605.1:33043889-33062788 GCA_028646535.1 Procyon lotor
TTTGTTTATTTGACAGAGGGAAAGAGTGAGAGCACAAGCAGGGGCAGTGGCAGGCAGAGGGAGAGGGAGAAGCAGGGAGCCTGATGTGGGGCTCTATCCGAGGACCCTGGGATCATGACTTTAGCTGAAGGCAGACGCTTAAATGACTGAGACACCCAGACACCCTAATTATATTCTCTTAACTAATATTCTCATGCATGCTATCTATACCTCTAATATGCAGTGAGTTTTGTTTTCAAGAGTTAGAGTCATCAAAATTGATCGGCACATATTCTCTTAATGGTTAAGGACAATCTTACCTTTCAGTATACCTTTCAGTATAATTGGTCTTCGGTGCCTCTCCATCCAGTTTTGATTTTGACTGGCCCTTTTTCTTCCCTTAGTATTCCTTCTACATGGTCAGGACAGTCTTCAGTTTCTCAAAGCCACGGCTCCTACCCTTCCACAGACACTGGTATTTTTCTTCAACGGTATTTCTTTAAGTTTTTCATATCTTTCCAGATTTCTTTTACTTTTGTCATCAAGGTTTTTTTTTTTAACCTCTCTCATAATACCTTCTAGTCCTATAAGTTATTGCTTAATCTGTTAACAAATTTAAAGTAAATGCTAAAGACTGATATAATCGAATAGTTTATATTTATATTTTTACTCAAAGGAGTTCGTATTTTGTGAATTTCAGGTCTCTGTCAGGCTATGAGAAAGATTTTTTTGTGTAAAATTTTTCCTCTTAGAGCTAATTAGATCATATCCAGCTTCAAATGAACAACAGAGAGGGCAAAAATATGCCCTGAGAACAGTCCACGTAGTACCTGAAGGACTTTATCTTTATTGACCTCCACGGATGTCACAGGTAACCCCCTCTCTCATCACTGCTTTCCTCCTTCATCACCTGGGAGGCTTCAAAGTCTGCATAACAGGATTAAGACATTATGTCTGGCATTCCATGGGGAGTATTTCTCTTTTATTTTGCATTTTCTTTATGCTATGTCAACCATAATGGCCAAATCCTCTTCAGGGCTAGAATGTAGTTTTTCATGTACAGGATTTTCTTTTGTAATTAGACCAGATCAGTATGACATAAATTAATGGGTAGTTTTAATAAAACAGTTTCAGTTCTTCACTTGTAATTTTAGAAGGAAGTGTTCTACTTAAGACTATGAATAGGTCAGGAACTTAATCTGCTCAACTTTTCATATAGGGTTCCTCATTATGGCTAAGTATAAGAGGCCATTTAAAACATACTACTTGAGGAAGAGACTAAGAATCAATTATTTCTGTACCTGATTTTGTATTTTATAGTTTAAAGGACTATGATTTAAGTGTTGCAAGCACTAGAAACTTGAAAATTGCTTTAATATCATTTTCGACCTTATTATAAAATCTAGGTTCAGATTAGAGTAATGATTAAGTGATTTTCACCTTTGTGAACACAGACACAAGTAAAACAGTTTTTATTAACATAAAACTCAATGCCGTATTTATTTGCCACATAGGCATTCATAATACACAAAGGCTGACTAGTTCTTGACGTCAAAGGAATTGTAGTTGAAATGCTCCACACACGCACAAAGAGGAAACTGGACAGTATTATGTACATGTTTATAATTTAAAATTTTTACTTTTTCCTAATGCAGCAAATGAAATTCAGTTATCATTTACTGAATTCTATTGCCTGGGGGCTTGGAACATTCTTAATGTTTAGAAAATATTAAGCAAGCAGAAAAACTAAGCTAAAATCATGACTTATGAATAATGAAATAGACAAATCTACTCCCTCTGGTGAAATGGAAATAAATACTGCACACCTTCCCAAATATTTGTTTATTTGTCCATTTTACTCATATTTGCCCATAGGATTCAGTTTTCTTCCCCCTTCTCTTTTTAAATGGAAATGACTACAAAGTGGTTACAGTTGAGAAATGTATTTTCAGAAATACTAAGGTTTTTATTCCATTAGTAAACATTATTGGCTGTTTGCAATTATGTATTTGTTGAGTAATAAATGAATACTGTATAGTAAGGACTAGTGACAATGGCCTGGCATCTGAAGTGGAGGAATATTCCCAAATTAGGCTTCTTTTCCTCTCAGAAAGTTACCTAGAAACTAGGATATCTGGACTCATCAGCCTCAGGGAGGGTCAAGAGATACAGGTTGTCTCTGAAGTTTGTCTTTATGTTCTATGAACAAGTCCCAACCTGGAGGCTATGTCTGATTTATGGGTTTGGCTTTATTCCACCTGTCACAGAGGTGTCCTGGGGAAGCCAAGGCAGCAGCTAATCCATCAGTCACCCAAAGCCTCCCTGGTTTGGAATCCCTTTCCTTAATTCTGTTTCCCAAGCTGTGTTCATTATTACGAAGTGTCATGATTTTGGTGGCCACATTGTCCGAAAAGGTGACTTTCAGGTCTTTTTATTTTTTATTTTTTTCAGTTTGTACCTCTCCTGGATAGTTAATTTCATAGTATTTAAACTCAGGTTATTTTGAAATACTGTGATTATTATTGTATGAATATATTATAAATAAACTTCCTTTTGGATAGTCTTCTTTACATTTAATATTCGAAGATAAGAGATGAATTCAGAAACTAAATTTTTCTTTCAGGTTTATTTTTTTCTACTTGACCAATTTAGCTATTCTAGAATGGCTCTAAGACAGAGCACTGAATTCTTCTGTTTCCTTAGTCACAGATCAGGTGGGATCTGGGGTCTTCAAAAGGGTCAGCTAAAAAGATAATACTGCATATACCATCTTTGGAGAAGGGAGAAAACAAGGTTTTTAGCTATTTCTGGGCCTCATATTATAGTAACATTATTTTATTTAGAAGAATTTCTAAATAAATTTTAGAAATTTATTTCTAAATTTAGCCACAATTAAATATATTAGTACTGTTGGCTATGTGCTAAGTGTGTTAAATACATTATTTCATTTAATACCTAACATTAATTATTATTGCTACCATTCTTATAAATGGGGATTCAGAAACATAAGAAGGGCTTACTAACCTCCCCAAAAGTCACATAGCTTGTAGGAAATAGAGCCAACGCTTGATCTTGGTCTTGTGACTGTGCAGCACATTCTCTTAACCACTGTGGTTATTACTGATAGCACCCAAAGACAAAAGGAAGTCAGTTAAACCATTGTTACCACTTTTACCCCCTTGATTTGTTCTAGCTCCATCAGAGACTGAGCAAAAGAAAGCACTTCAGTAATTTCAGTGATTCTAAAATGACACATTTTAACATCTCTTAAGTTGGGGAGCATATGATAATTGCTGAGCTTTTACAATTACTAACTACCTGGTAGTAGTTGTGACACAGTTGTCATTGCCTTCACCAATTTATTCTGCTTATATTTTCCTTTTTGTGTATGCAATAGAGTGATACATTAAAGGAAATCAATGTCAAAATAAGACTAAAAGAACTCTTTCTCTAAATGTAAAAAAAAATTTAATGATGGGAAAGCAACTTGTCAGACTTTAATTGTGAGTATTTTTCTTTCTTACTGCAACATAAAATTGTGTTTAACAGTGTCTTAGATGTTCAATGAAATACAGTAGGTGTTAGGTCTATATAATGTCCACCCAACCTATTAGTACAGAAAATATAGCACCAGTACTCCATTTCTCATTGTGCCTGCTGAATTGTAAATTTCCTGCAAATTGTATTGTCTTTATGCATCTATATCATCCAGTATAATGTCATGGAAGTGATAGATACTGAATAAATCTATGTTGAATTCATTGTATAATGAGACTGATTTTCTTGTTTTCCCCCTAAGGATAATTTGAAACAAGAGTTCCAGAAATACTTTAAGCAGTGTCAGCATCAGTATAATTATTGTAGAACCTCCTATGATGATGACCTCCTTGAAATATCATGCTAATTTTAATGTATTCATCATAAAGAGTGGTGGCCTCCTAGAAAGGGCACAGTTTAGAAGTCAGGAGATTTTAATTTTAACCCTGCCACAACCTTCCTGTGACATCTTAGGTAAATCACTTAACCATGCCCTGAGTCATATATAAGAATAATAATTAATAGTTCTCACAGCTGTTGTACGTGGTCAAAGTCATTGTGACTATATAAATGCAAAATCATTCTAAAAGCTTTAGAAGATGCTCACAAATATAAATGCATAATTGTAAAAAAGTTGTCTCAGTTGAGGAAGTTTCCAACAGAGCCAATCAGAACCAGAAGTCCCAGCTTTCTGTGGGCATCATGAGGACAGAGACTATCCTACTCATTTTTAATTGGCATTATTCTTGGCATGGTAGATGTTTAGGACATGTTTGTTTTATGAGGGGCTAAATGAGCATGGAGGCAGAATGAATAACTAAAACAGATTTAGGGGAATATACATAAATTTTGTTCTTATAAGACTGCATAATCCTTCGACAGGAAATGTGGAGCAAGATTTAGAGGTCAACATTTTGGGGATTATATGTGACTGAAAAAATCTTGCCCCTTTGTCCTTGATCTGATATATTCAAAATTTCTGAACAGAAATGATAATATTTTGTATAGCAAGATAATTTTCTTCTGGAAACTATGCAGATTTCCACAGGAAGGGTCATTATATAATCAATAAGTTTTGGAAACTGAATTCTCATCAGTACTTGTTTTACAAATACCAATAACTATGGATAGAATTTTCATGTTTAAAAAATTTACCATGGTAGATTTACTCATCAACCCAGAAAAATAGCACTTCTCCTGAAATATTACTTGGACACTTGAAACGCATGTTTTAAAATATGCAGATAAGCCTGTCTCTCTCAAGGATGTGAGCACAATTAACAAAAGTAAAGTATATCTTTTTTTTTTTTTTTTTTTAAGAAAAACAGTTGATTTAGGAATATGATATGCTGCCGCTTGGTGGCACTCTTTACTCACTAAATGCAGCTTTGATGATGAGAAAAACGTGTTTATAATAAAGGAAACTGACATCCAGGGAGAATTTCAATAGTCTAATTTTAGACATAGCATTCAGGTGTTTTGGTATTCTAATAGCCTGGATTAGTTTCCAGAACTTGCCAGTGTACGGTCAGGTCTAAGGAACGCCACTTAGGTTACAAAATGCATCAGGTTTGCATTTAATGATGTTTCTACTCTGCAAAATTTGGCACATTAAATTTACCTCTTTGATTTTCTTTTGTCTTCATTCTGGGGGAGGTGGTTTGAAAAGCCTGACCAGTACACACGATGAATGATTTTTCAAAAGAATATTCTTCTTCTAAGAAGAAATAATTCAGTTCATTAAAAATTCAACAAAGTAATGTATCTTTTGGTTACTGGATAGCTGGGCCTTATTTACAAATAAGATTTAGAAAAAAGTAATCAAGCAACAGCTGTCATGAGCCAGTTTATTCATTAAAAAGCATTTTTTAGGTATGCAAATTGAGGTAAATGTGCACACATAATACTGAGTGGAATGGGGTTGTTGTTAAGTCAGTCAGAAGGCAAACTGTTAATAATGGCATGCAGGCCAACTGTCACTCTTTCACATGATCAGCGACCATTCCAAAGGTTTAATTTGACATCAATCATTTTCATAGAACATTAGAAATTATATTAGAATATTGTCACTGGGATCCATGGGAATAGAAATATCTGACTCAGTCTGTCTTATTTTTGCTATGTACAAAAAGTACTCAATACTAACCATTTTTCAGTATTTGGGGTAGGAGGTGGAAAACATTAAAGATCCATGCCTATCTTCATTACAATCACAGTGTCTGGGCAACAGTCCCAGCCTCCAGCATAAAGAACCTCCCAGAGCGTAGCACATTAGTGAGTACAGTTCAGCTTTATCAGCTGTGGCATCAATCACATTCAGAATAGTTTTATCAGGTCCCCACCCTAGCCACTCAATTATGAAAATCTCTCTAATGCAGAACTAGCATGCCATTGCATTCAAAATCCACTTCGACAAGCTCATTGACACTAAGATACCATGTCTCCCATTTTAATAGATGGAGATCATTGAGAAACGGCCACATATTTTTAGGACATTGTTTCTCCAAGTTTATAGTTCCCCCACCCCCTTATCTGTGAGGGATATGTTCTAAGATCTGCAGTGGTTGCCTAAAACCACGGGTAGATCCTATATATCCTATGTTTTTTTCTATACATATATACCTATGGTAAAATTAAATTTATAAATTAGTCACAGTAAGAAATTAATAACAGTAGCTGATAATAAAATAAGACAATTATAATAATATAGTAAGAGTTATGTGAATATGGGGGCGCCTGGGTGGCTCAGTCGTTAAGTGTCTGCCTTTGGCTCAGGTCATGATCCTGGTGTCCTGGGATCGAGCCCCGCATTGGGCTCCCTGCTCAGCAAGAAGCCTGCTTCTCCCACTACCATTCCCTCTGCTTGTGTTCCCTCTCTCACTGTGTTTCTTGCTGTCAAATAAATAAAATACTAAAAAAAAAAAAAGAGTTATGTGAATATGGTCTTTTTCTCTTTCTCAAAATACCTTATTTTACTATACCCATCCTTCTTGTGTTGATGGGAGATGATAAAATGTTTAGTGATGAGATAAAGTAAGGTGAATGACATAGGCATTGTGACCTAGAATTAGGCTTCTATTGATTTCCTGTCCATTACATCAAAAGGACTATCATCTGCTTTGGGACCACAGTTGACCACAGGTAACTGAAACCACAGAAAGTGAAACCATGGATGAGGAGGGACAGCAGTATAGCCTGAGAATGAATGTACTTCTAAAAACTGAGATGATGGCTAAAATCCACATTTCCAGGCCCTGCCAAAGGGATGGGGGTTACTGTGGGCAATCAAACAAGCTTTAAACAAGCTTTTGAGTGATTCTTAAGCTTCCCAAAATTTGAGAATTACTGTTTGGTGAGGGACAACTCTTGTGATTACCTAAAAGCAAACATAGTTTATGTTCTCTATGGTACGTTTGCCACTATTCGTCTTAACAGTCAGAGAGGTTTTTTTTTTTTAAAGATTTTATTTATTTTTTTGGCAGAGAGAGAGAGATCACAAGTAGGCAGAGAGGCAGGCAGAGAGAGGGGGGAAGCAGGCTCCCTGCTGAGCAGAGATCCCAATGTGGGGCTCAATCCCAGGACCCTGAGATCATGACCTGAGCTGAAGGCAGAGGCTTTAACCCACTGAGCCATCCAGGTGCCCCAACAGTGAGAGAGTTTTTATTTTCAGTCTCTTTCTAGGGTTCTTTGGAAACGGATTGGGATTTAGAAATTCAGGGTATATCAAATATCGCAGAACCAGATAAGTTTAGAACTTAAACTACAGAGGGTTAAACAAGAAATTAAAGAAGAATTTAAAAAATTCATGGAAACAAACGAAAATGAGAACACAGTTGTTCAAAATCTTTGGGACACAGCAAAGGCAGTTCTGAGAGGAAAGTATATAGCAATACAAGCCTTTCTCAAGAAACAAGAAAGACCTCAAATACATAACCCAACCCTACACCTAAAGGAGCTGGAGAAAGAACAGCAAAGAAAGCCTAAACCCGGCAGAAGAAGAGAAATGATAAAGATCAGAGCAGAAATCAATGAAATAGAAACCAAAAGAACAGTAGAACAAATCAGTGAAACTAGGAGCTGGTTCTTTGAAAGAATTAATAAAATTGATAAACCCTTGGCCAGACTTATCAAAAAGAAAAGAGAAAAGACCCAAATTAATAAAATCTTGGCTAATAAAAAATAAAATGAACTACAATTTATTGTTAATTGTCCCAATTCTGCTTGAATTTTTGCTTTATCAGAAATGTACTGTTTTCACAAATATTACTTGTCTGCTAGATACATATCTAAGGCTAATGCTAAGGGTTGGTACCATTGTAGGGAACCTGACATTTGTTAATCATTGACTCTGCAACAGACTGTTTTTTTTTCAACTAGCAAAAATGAGTTTATTCAGTAATAATTCATAATTGTAAGTTGGGACAAGCAAGCCATAGCAGAAATCATAGGCAAGTTTCTTCAATAATTCGTTCCATTGCAATGTCCTAATTAATCCCAAGTTGTCATCTTTGATCTCCTATTTACTTATTGCTTAAAATAGATGTGAATATATCATCATTCAAGCCTAGTAAATGTAGTGATGGGAAAGTTTTGCTCATTTGTTGATCAGGTTATCTCAGATACGTTTGAATTATTATTATTAAGAGGCATTTTGAAGACCATTGAGAATCTCATCATCTTTTACTGTGTCACTTTCTATTTTGAAAATCTTGTATCATGTGGTGTATTTTTCTGTATTTTCACAGGCTATATTCTTATCTTTCATTCTGTGAGCTCACAACAATAAGACATGGCCTTGAGCCAGAAAGTTCAATCAAGTACTTGACCTTTACGATTTTCACCATAATATATTTTTTGGCTAGTCTAGAAAGTTTATGTAGCTGAATTAGCATGCTTCTTATACTAAGTATGCTAAAATAGTCAAAAGGGAGACATAATTGTGAATAACAGAATCCAATTTTGCCTTATTTTTTAATCCTGTATTTCTAGGAGGATATTCTATTGCAATGTGAAACTTAACAAGAATAATTATTACTTCAACTTCTTAATTGCTATGAAGGTCTATGATAATGCTTCTGGTTCTCCAGAAAGGCAGCCAGGAAATCACACAGATCAGACTTAAAAGCTCCTTTTTGATTCCTACAAGAAATGAATTCCATGAGGACCATTGTGTGATGTGAGCGGATGAGAGAGCATTTCTAGGTTCATCAACATTCTATTCTGTACCCACAACTTATTGATATGAAAACCATGCTTCTAATAATTGAGACTGTTTGCTTCTATCATTTTTCTTTAAGGCTTGCATACTGATGGTAGTCGGAAAATAGCTTCCGTTATTTCAACTCTTGCTTGCTAATGAGTATCTAAAAGTGGTTTGAGAGTAATGTGAACAAGATCTCTCAAGAATATAGCCACTTCTGAGGTAATATAGTAAATATCATCTATTAATTGTTGAATATTAGCACTGAGATGGGCTATAGAGATTGTGTTGCTCAAACTCCTTATTTTATAGAAAAGGAAACAAGTTTAAAGAAACCAATTTTATTTTCAGTGTAAAATCAAATTTACAGCTTTGCATAATAAAATGCTAATATCAACTGTGCAAGAATGAATAAAACTTGATCATTCAGGCTTACACTTCATGGTTGAAAAGTCTCAAGCTGCTTTTCATTTTGTTTTATTGTCTTTTGACTTCTTTCTATAATCATTTATACTTAATACACATTTCTCTAAATGAGATATCAGTAAAAACCCTAGTTTTCTCCAGTTGTTTCTATATTAGAACATATTTTTTTCTGGGCAATATACATTTATTCTTACAATCATAAAGGGAATTGCTTAATAATATGCACCATAATTCACAATAATACTTCTCACAGATTTTCCTTTGGTATATTTTGCTCTTCCTTGGCTTGGATTGAGAGAATTTGACTCTGAAAACTTGATTGCTTATGAAATTTATCTGTTGATGGTGCTTAGGCTGTGCACTTGGTGCTTCTGACAATCCTTGAAAGAAAGGAGTGGGGAGAGGTAAAGGGTAGAGGTGTGAACGTGGTAGAGAGCCCATCCTGGTATCTTGATGTGACTGCAACAGCCTTAGCCTTGCAAAGGGCTGAGGAGGGGAGGATTACAAAGAATATGGACAGACACAACATGTGGTGGTAAAATCACAAGCTGGAATTTTTTTATTTTAGCCTGTGGTGTGTGGCATACAGCATACATGCTGTGATTCTTGCTTCTCTCCTTCGTCTTCCCACATCTAATCACTCACACACTCTTGCCAGTTTCTTCTACACTGGATCTTAAGCATTTGTCTCTCTTCAATAAAATGTTTTACTCTGAAAGACTATTAGAGATCATCCTGCTCAATCAGAGATCCACTACAGAACTCACTTCTGTAGCTTTGTTGACAGATGATCTTCCAGTGTGTTCTTGAATATTTCTGGTACCAACAACTCACTACTTTTAAAGGAATTTTATTTTATTATTGGACAACTCTGATTGTTAAAGTTTACTCCTTATTTCACCCATATTGTCATAGTAAAATGATTTTCTTTGGAATTTAACCTGTGGTCTTAATTGTTTCCAATATATTCAAAACAAGTAATTTTAGACGGTAATGTTCCCCACCCCCAAAACCCACATAGATACACACATTTCCCTTCTTCAAGCCAACCATCCCCAAATTCTTCATGTGACATTGTGGTTTACAGACCATCTGTCAACCTCTTGTAGCTTTATCAGCTTCTTTCCGAAATAATACAGGTGAATTGCACACAATGATTTTCATCTCTCTGGAGATTATATTTCAACCAAAGTCCAAGTCAGAGATTGTATTGGTTTGTTTGCTTGTTTTAGTAGCAATGGCACACTCATTTTGGTCTTAGAGTCAACCACTCATCCGTCTTTTCTTCAGATAAATCCACATTTCTCCATTGTGTACTTTTGTGATTAATTTGTTGGGTGCTACATTCATAATTGTGTAATTTCAGTTTTCTTTCTTTTACTTGTTGAAAAAAATTTAAACTTAATTCTGCCAATCATCGTAGTAATTTGTCTCAGTTTTGTGCAATGTGAAAATTTGAGAAGTGTTCTCTTCATCCAGGTGGAATAAGGAAGCTTGAAGGACAGTGCCTGTGGCACAACTCCTGAAAACTCGCTCTGTAGGTTGATCAGCCATGAATCCACATAGGTGTATTGTCATCAGATCCACATCTAATGTTACCAAGACTTGTCAAATCTCTTGTCTATGTCAAAGTATTCTACTTCTTTTACTGTTCTCATCATTTACAGCTATTCTGTGTCTTGTCCTTCATTTTATTCCCAGTTAGCTATAACATATTCATATACAGTCTTGCTAGACTTAGGCACTTTCTCATTTCTGTTCTCTAGAGGTGCTGGAATTATTTTCTTAAATACTATTCTTTAGCAAGTCATTGAACCAGGGCCTCAATGTGATATTCATGGAACTTAGATGATTTTGCTTTTGTGGGCTCCTTCCTTCATATGTACAAAGATATTTAAAATTATTTTTTATAATTGTGTTGGCACAAAGTTACTTTTTTGACATAGAAGTTAGCTTCTTTGCATTTTGAAAGAAATGAAAATATCGTGCACTGCAGCATGGTGCCAACTGTACCTAATAGATAAACCAGTCCTGCGTTGAAGCCTAACATCAAGTTTGTGCTTCCAAATCTACCATGATAGTTCCTCCATTACTTTTCCTTCCTTAGTCCATTTATCTAATGTTTTCCCTTACTGTGCTGAAATCTGGCCCCTGTATTTTAGATGGCCTACGTATACTGATCACTACTTTTCTGATCACTAATTCTATGTTGTTCACATCATACAGCAGCTATATACTTGGTAGTGGCTCAATATATACTCACCAGACAATTTATTTCTTTATGTTAAATAGAATACAATTTTACTTTAATATTTAGTTTAGAATTGATTATTTAGAATTGATTATTAATTAATTATCATTAGCAGTTACCATAGATTACACTGACACTATTTTCACTTGATAAGTACCTGAGGATGTTCTCTTCATTTAAAAATTTTTAACACTTATTTTCCTGATTCATGTAGTATAAGTTCAATGGAAATTTTTGAAAAATACTGAAAGTTATATAGAAGAAAATATAAGTCACCCAGAATTTCATCACTGAGAAGAAAAATGTAATTATTTTATTCTGTTTCTTTCTAGGAAATTTATACATAAACTTATACTTTTAATAAAATTAAATCATACTGTTATCATACCATACCCTATTTTTTAGCAATATACTGAAAACATTAGCTCATGTCATTAAATATTCTACTAGGCTATGATTTTAATTACTGAATTGTGTTTCTTTTCTGAATATACCATAGTTTATTTAACTTATCTATTTTGGGGACATTCAGGTTGTTTCTAATTTTTATGAGGTCCTGGTTAAGTCTGTTGTGTTTATATTTTTATTTTTTGTTATTCTTTAATTGCTGCTGAAAAATTCAAGATCTTGAAACATGGTAGTAAATGGGAAGTTTGGTTACTGCAGTAATTATCCTCATCAAAATTTCTGGGTGTTTGTATTTCTAAATATAGACTTTAAAAATTAGGTTGTTTTGCCTTGACTTAAAGAAATATGATGTGAAGGCAAATGAAAATTACGAGCATTTGTTTTAAAAACGAAAATTTTAATAAGTTTAAACCTTCAAAATACAGTAGTAATATTTTGTCAGTGAAAGTCTAATCTATTTATAATGAATGAACTGGCTTATCAAAATGATCCTAGTTTTTCATATAGTTTCCACATTGAAGAAACCATTTCTTGCTTTGTGCACATTATCTAAAAATGTTGCTTGAGAAACTAAACAAAACAAAACAAAAAACCCAGCAAAATTACAAGATCTATCATGGTTTGGAAATGCAGTGTGAAAAATCTCTTTTATTAGGCATTGTCTGCCATTTGAAGAAGAAAGATGGATTGATAAAAGCTATTAAAAACTGGAATTAATGCATATTTTATGAACTCTACAACATTAAGGGAAAGATTAAACTTAAAGGTGGCCATTTCAGACTTTACACAGCAGTTTATAATTTTATTTTCATCCCTTTGAGTAACATGGGTATAATGCCAGCAGACCAATTATGTTCCAGAGACGAAATAACCATCTTCAGCAGCTTGGCAATCAAGGATCTATTGTCTAAAAATCTTCCTGGTGTTTATAATGTAGAATTGCCCAGGCATCTGCTTTTTTAATCTGGTCGAATTCAAATGCTTTCCAGTGTCCACAGGCCCACATATCATCTCTGACCTTCCCCTATAGCACTCAAAAGACGTTTTATACTGACTTGCAAAGTGCTCTTTCCCATAAAGGAAGTTATAGCCATGAATAAAGGTAAAAGAGCTACGAATATAATTATGTGAATGAATTAATCCAACACCGATTTATACTACAGGAAAAATGAAAACGGCAATGTTTTCCCACATAATAAGAACATAATTTTCTTTCTTTTTAATGCATTCAGACACCAGTCACATCTGTCAACATTTACAAAATGCAGCTCTTGTTAAATAACTTCTTCCACTCATAAATCACTCCTGTGAACCTTCCCTCAAGGATATAACCTGTGAAGAATTGTTGAATGGGATGTAGAATTGGAGATATAAAAACAAAGGTAAAATAAGATCATTTGACTCTGAAGAATAATGAACTTGAAGATTTTGGATTTTGCTTCTAGTCCCATTTCAAGAAGTCATTTCAGCAAAGCAGGATAGCCGCATGCCAAAAACCTGCACAGTAGAATGAACTGGATATAGGAACGAACTGTATAGACACTTTGGGGGTGGGGTGGGGTGGGATTTAAGGAATAATAATTTGAATATAAAATGAAGATACTATGTTGATATGAAAACATTTCATTCAGCACATAACCAGGTGCTTGTCAATTTGAAAAGATAATAATAACAGCAGTTGTTACGTACCAGAAGTTTATACATCTAAGTAGAACATTTATATATATGATAGCAAATCTTTACAAAAACAATATACAAAGTACTATTATTTAAAAAATTAAAAATAAGTTAAAAACTAAGGCTGACAGGAGGTGGGGGGAGGCAGAGAGTACTGCCTCTGTACTGCCATAATTTTCCCAGGTATCTGGGCTGACATGTCTAATTGCAAAGGCCACATTCTTTCCAATACACTGTGCAATAATTGGCAACCATCTTTCTGCTGTGGTTGGTACAGAATAGACTCTGGAGGCTGTAGTCTACCTCTGATAACCTCTATGGCTTTTTGGATTTGCTTCCCAATTATAGAGTAAACTCTTAGCCACTCACAACACTTTCTATTCTCCCGTGTTTGAGTATAACACATTCTTGCTAGTGAACAATTTGGACATGGCTCAGTGGCCTCATGCTACACCTGTGACAATGGCAAAGGATGCTCAGAGGGTACATTTTGAATTTGTGGAACACCCTGATCTTAAAATTCAGCAGCCCATATCATTGAAAAACTAATTGTTTGAGAGAGTTCTTTTTATGTTGTATATCCTAGGCTGCCCTTTGGGGCATTATTAACTACCATTAAGTATGTAATTTCCTATTAACAGAGCACATTTTATGAAGTTGCTCCTATAAGAAACAGGCTCATTGGGGCACCTGGGTGGCTCAGTCATTAAGCTGCCTTCGACTCAGGTCATGATCCCAGGGTCCTGGGATTAAGCCCTGCATCAAGCCCCGCATCGGGCTCCCTGCTCAGCAGGAAGCCCGCTTCTCCCTCTCTCATTCCCTCTGCTTGTGTTCCCTCTCTCTGTGTGTCTCTGTCAAATAAATAAATAAAATCTTAAAAATAAAATAAAAAACAATAAAAGAAGCAGGTTCATCATTAATCAGTACTTGTAAATCTGTATATCCTCTGTGTTTGTGTGTATGTGTGTGTGTGTGTGAGAGAGAGAGAGACTTCAGATTTGCAGGTCATATTTTCAATCACTATTTGCCTGTTCCTTCTGAATGGCAATTATGCCAGCCATTTAAGCCCTGGTAGAGTTTCTCGGGAAGATTTTTATTTGCTGTTACGAAGGCCCTCCTTGAGCTCCTCCAAAGTGATTTTTGTATATAATCCAGTATCTACGTTTTAAATCTGGCCATGCAAAGCATTTTCTCAAAATTTGGTGAAATTTCTTTGAGCTCTTTTTTCATGGTGGGCAAAAATAATGAAATTGGATTTTTATTTATTTGAAATTTGACTTTTATTTAAATTGTGACTTTAGGCACGTTGCTACTACTGATCCTTGGTTTTCTAATCTAAAAAAAATAAAGAAGATAATAGAATTCACCTTTGTAGATTATTGAGGCTTAAAGTAAATCATAGAAAGAATGCAAGGTGCCTTGCTAAGCCTTAGTCATA
The DNA here is from genome assembly GCA_028646535.1 of Procyon lotor. Taxonomy (NCBI): domain Eukaryota; kingdom Metazoa; phylum Chordata; class Mammalia; order Carnivora; family Procyonidae; genus Procyon; species Procyon lotor. The sequence continues at coordinate 33,058,806 of CM053605.1, forward strand.
TTAAACACTCAATAAATGTTAGCTATTAATTGTCTCTAGAAGCATGAATTCCCTCCACGTTATGTTGTTTCATCATTTAATTGGTACGGTTTATGCAGAGAGAGAGAAAGTGGAGACCCCAAAGGAAAGGAGAGGAGGAACAGGAAAGGAAGGAGGAGGAAAGGAGGGAGGGGAGAGAGAATGAGTGAGTGTGTGAGCAAGTATGAGAGAGCAGGAGCTGGTGGGTGCCGACGAGAGGGATGCCAGCTGCAGGCAAATGTGAGATGAGGGACAGAGGAAATAAGTTTTCATTACGTTCTGTTTTCAGAATTTTAGTTTATAATAAACTGTTTTAAAAAAATGTTCTACTCTATCCACATGTTTTTCTCAAAGTGGAATTTTCTTGTGGTTTGCATACGGCTGAAATGGAAAAGTTTTTGTTTTTGTCTTTGATCTTGTGTTTTGGTTTGGTGGGGAGGGCATATAATATTTGGTTTCCAGAATTGGGAGACTTATACTGGGCCAAAAAATAGAGACATCGTTGACTTGTGATTTAGCAAACAGGAAAACATTTGATTGTTTTTTTTTTTTTAATTAAAGGTAATGACTATTTCATGGATAATGCTTAAAGAAAATAAATTTATTGTACTAACTTCTTAATAGAAAAATTGGTTGCAACCAAACCACAAAAGCCTTGTAATTATAGACTATTTTGCCAGGACCCAGGGTTCGTCAACATACAAAACTTTATGCTTTGATCTATTTCTTGGAGGATTTGATACTTTTACAGTCTGTACTGATCCATCTTATTACAACTGATTGCCCTGGACTTTAAGTCCCAGTGGATTACATCTTCATGAAATGGTATATAATCAATTTGATGAAGCATAACTAGCATGCCACTATATAATAGGTTACATCTTACGTATTGGAAGCTGGGCCACTAAAAATATATTTCACTCTTGCAGGCTTATATAACCATTTCCTTTCTTGAATCAACACACTGCACAAATTCCTGTGTACTTGGTTAAAACCTTATGTAACTTCTGCATATCTATAGCTAGATTTTTATTATTTTAGTAAACATTTAACCTGTGTTTTAAAATAAAATAGCTTGTTTAGAAGATTACAGCAACCAGTCTAAGAGAATTGTGTGCTTTATCTTTTAGTTTTCACTCAAAAATATAAAGTTATATTTGTAATTTCTTCAGATCAAATACAGGATGTCTCAGAGTTCATCCAATCTCCTGATCCGAGACTGATGCCTGGTGTCCTTGTTAATATGAGATTTCTTTTTGAATCCTGTTTTTTGTCCTTTATTTCTGGATCTTTGGAAAATGACATTTCTGTGCAATTAAGTCTCATCATCTGCGAAATGTTGTCACAGTAGCTGCAGTTGAGGTTGACTAGAACAAACTGTTTTACAATATTACATGTGATACTATGCCAGCAAGCCAGCTTAGAACATGATGCATAACACTGCTCTCAGCAAAATTTTATTGCCAGTTCCAATAATAATCAGTACACATGAAGATACAAAATTAGATAGTTACTGTTCAATTTGAACTTTTATGAGCTCCTAAAAAAAGTAGCTCATAAATGTTAAAAAATGGAGAATTTTACCCTTTATCTTGTGAGACAAAAAGAACAGCAAGAGACCAACTATATCTATAGCAGGCAAGACCAGATTATGTTAAAACTCAGAATCGTAAGAGCCCTTACTGTCAACAGCTAATGTGGTAACTTTATTGTCTTCTATATTTATGTATATAATCTCCCCCAAGATTTTTAGAATACGCCCATCCATGTCAGAATGCGTACACTTTGCAATTAACAAATTCCACCTGCATATTGAACATATGTCGATATTGTGGTTTTATTAATTTCATTCTCATAAAGTGGTTTCCTACACAGTATGATCTTACTGAATTTTTATTGTCACCTTAGAAGTCCCATTAAAGTCAATGAGAGCTGTAATCTCATGCCAATGTTTTAAATATGCTGTTGTGCCTGGGACTCAGTAGATAGGGAAAACCAGTAGAATGACAGGAGCAAAACTTACGGTATCATATATCTTCTAAGTCATCTTATTCCAGTGCCATTAGGATATGTCATGTTTGGTTTTCCCTCTTTTTGGTACATAAAAAAAATATTTTAATGGATTTGAATCTTGAATTTGGTTCATTATTTTGTTTATTTAAATCTAGATTGACTTGATTATGTGCCAGTATGTCGATTTTTTTTTTCTCCATTGCATTATTGAATTTCCCAAAATAGTGGCTGTGCAGATGGTATTTTCACATTTCCTTTCTATATAATAATGCCTTAAAAATCCATAAGCCAAAATATAGATCTGGTAAACTAGAGAATATTCCTGTTTAAATTCCATTTCATAGAATTTGCTCTTGTGATCTGTGATTTTAACCAGCTGGTTATTGTTTCAACCTTCTTGCTACAAATAGGTAACTCCTACTGTCTGACCAATAACATAACAATAGCTGTGACCATTTCTGATATTGATCTCTTGAGATCCTTTCAGGCAGCTATCTGAAATGAAGTGTCATTGGAGGTTAAAAACATGCTCCTTCTATTCCGACCAAAATCAAGATTTCAGAAGCTGAAGCCTGGACCAGAAACCAGATTTCTTTCTCCCTCCCTCTTTCCCTCCCTCCCTCCCTTCCTTCCTTCCTTTCTCTCTCTCTTTCTCTCTTTCTTTCATCTTTGAGAAAAAGAGAACAAACAAAGGGCAATAGAAGACAAGAGAGAGGTCTGACTCAGCAAAAGACAGACAGGGATCACTACACAATTCTTACGTGCTTTAGAGGTGTTAGTAAGCGCCTTCACATTGACAATTAAACTGTAGAGGGGAAAAAGAAATTAGTTTTAAATCCATGAATAGTGGTAGACATATAACATTATCATTTTGGTTTCTGAGTTGTTTCTTGATGGATCTGAGCTACATGAACCATTGTAAAAACCGTTGTAAAAATAATCTCTATGTAGAATTTATGTGAGCTTAAAGAATCAATAGTAATAATGTTCATAGTAGGTAATACTGTTTAGAGGTGTATTTATTATCTTCCAAAGATTAAAAAATGTTTTAATCTTTGCCAGATTAAATGTTTTAATCTGGCACCTGTGTTGCTCAGCTGGTTAAGCATCAGACTCTTAATTTGGCTCAAGTCATGATCTCAGGGTTGTGAGATTGAGCCCTGTGTCTGGCTCTGCACTGGGCGTGGAGCCTGTTTAAGATTGTGTCTCTCCCTCCCCTACCTCCCTCCTTCCCCCAAAACAAGAACAAAATGTTTCCTAATTTAATCTGCATAATAATTCCAAGTGGCAGGAATAATTCCATGTGACACTACTGTGCCAGTTTACAGAGCAGGAAACTAAAGTGCAGGGAGGATACATAACCCATGTCAAGCAAGTACTTTAAACCAGAGCTTGGTTTGGATCCTAGAAAGTCTGACTACAAAGCCGGAGTGATCAAATTTGCACTTGCCTGCTTCCGTGCCTAGAGGACTGGGAGCAGAGCAAAATGCACGATCATTTCATATATTTTAAAGGTTAATTCCAGCCCTGGTACCGAGACCAGGAGCTTGCCAAATGACTGTATCATAGAAATTCTCTGTGCTGGTGTTGCCCTCGTGGATCCTGTCATACTGCTCTGTATAATTTCCACATATCCATCCTTTTCTATTTTAATTTCTTATAGTATCCCATCGAAAACAATTATTTTCTGATTGTATTTGTTATTCTGATTGCTTGGGCAAAGTAAAATTTTGGGTATCAAAGAAACAAGCAAGGACCAAGGCAAGATGGCGGAGGTGTAGGAGGCACGGAGAGCACTGGGATCCAGAAAGAGGCTGAAAACCACTCTAAAAGCCGGCAAACACAACAGCAGAGAGAAGAGAATAAGAACAGCAATTCTAGGAGCAGAAAATCAACCACTTTCAGAAAGGTAGGAGTGGAAAAAGTGAATTTAAAGCCACGGGAAGAGAGAC
>CM053605.1:33063288-33101630 GCA_028646535.1 Procyon lotor
TGTAACTATTGCCAAGGAGCAGTAGAGAAATATGGTAAAGTGCTCATGTTTTTTAGGGGAAAATTTCAAGGAGGATTAGATCTATTATTAAAATAATTGTTAAAATTTTGTTTTACTTATTTCTGCTTGAACTCCATTGGTTTTTGACTTTTACTAAATACATATAATAGTTAAGTCTCTGAAGGAAAAAAAAAAAAAAAAGAATGAGTGACTTGGATAACTAGTCATACAGCCCAGCCAATTTGCTTTCCCTGTCCTGCTTTTCACATGTCCAGAAAGCACCTGCCTCATCCATCATTACTGTTTTCTTATTTCTTTCACACTTGTTTCACTGCATATAATTCTTCCACTGAGTAAATAAATGCATTTCTGAATAAATGTATGTAAAATAATTACTTATATATTTAGTCCTATTGAAAATCATATACATGTCCTGTTTTACTTATACGAAGGCTCATTGGTCATTATAGCCACATTGGTAGTAATATTTCTATATATTTAATGAAACCTACAGTTTGAAAAGCTATGAGAAAAGTTATTGATTTATCAAATACTTGTGGTAGAGTGCACTTAGAGTTGGGACTTTTAAAGGTAGAATTTTAGGGTATTCCACTTCAAAAGATTTATCTTTTATCTTTATAATCTTTAAAGATATTTTTATTATATAACACTTTTTTTTAGAAATTCAGACCTTTTGAAATGCTAAGATAAAGAACATTTACAAACTTTAGAAGAGTACGAAGGAAAAGGCAAACCTTACTTATATGCCCTCAATTTCAACACTGAAAGAAAACACCGATATATTTTTTATGTATAGTCTTCTAGTTTTTTTCTAGAAGCGTGTGTATATATGTACATACAGATATGTATGTGTATCATACATATCACATATCACACACACATATCTAATGTGTGTGTATATATGTATATATATTCATATATATATATGAAAAATATATGTATAATTAAAGCAGGATTATAAGATAACTGCAGTTTTCTACTGTTATTTTTTCTCATTTGAATGTTAAAATATTTTCTTATGTTGAATATTCTTCCATAGTAGGATTTTAACCTCTTTTATAACTGTGGCTGCTCTGACAGTTTGTGGACTATTATTATGGACTGATTTGTGTCCCCCCCCAAAAGATATGTGGGAGTTCCAACGTCCAGTACCTCAGAAAGTGACCTTGTTTAGAATAGGATTTTTCCAGGTATAATCAAGTTAAAATGTTGTTATTAGGTTGAGCCATACTCCAATATGACTAATGTCCTTATTAAAAGAAGTAATTTGGTGACCAACACACAGGGGGAATGCTGTGTGAAGGTGATGGCAGAGATTGGAATGATGCTTTTTTAGCCAAGGAATGCCAAAAATTGCCAGCAAACCACAAAAAGTGGCATGGAACAGAGTTTTCTGTACCCCTCAGATGAAATCAGTCGGGTGACACCTTGATCTTGGACCCAGAACAGTGAGGCAGTACATGTCTGTTGTTTGAACCACCCCATGTGTAGGACTTGCTTTGGCAGCCCTAGCAACCCTGTCCACATATGGGCCCCTGCTCAGAATACTGTTCTCAGTTTATTAAAAAATACCTAGGATTTATCTTTTTTTTATTATGTTCAGTTAGCCAGGATATAGTAGACCATTAGTTTTCGATGTAGTGTTCAACAATTCACTAGTTGCATATAACACCCAGTGCTCATCACCATATGTGCCCTACTTAATACCCATTACCCAGTTACTCACTTGCACCCCACTCCCCCCGTAACCCTCAGTTTGTTTCCCAGAGTCCAGAGTCTTTCATGGTTTGTCTCCCTCTCTGATTCTCCACCGCCTTTCAGTTTTCCTTTCTGTCCCTATGGTCCTCTGTGCTATTCCTTATGTTCCACATATGAATGAAACCATATGATAATTGTCTTTCTCTGCTTGACTTATTTCACTCATCATAATCCCCTCCAGCTCCATCCATGTCGATGCAAATGGTGGGTATTCATCCTTGCTGATGGCTGAGTAATATTTCATTGTGTATATGAACCACATCTTTATCCATTTGTCTGCTGAAGGGCATTTCAGCTCCTTCCACAGTTTGGCTATTGTGGACTTTGTTGCTATGAACATTGGGGTGCATGTGCCCCTTCTTTTCACTACATCTGAGAAAATACCTAGCATTTTAAAAGGAACTCACTGAGAAGCCTGGATGGCTCAGTTGGTTGAGCATGCAACTCTTCCTTTCAGCTTAGGTCGTGATCTCAGGGTCATGGAACTGAGCCCCGTGACAGGCTCTGCACTCAGCATGGAGTCTGCTTGTTCCTGTTCCTCTGCTCTTCTCACTCTCTCTCTCTCTAATAAATAAAATCTAAAAAAAGGAAACAAAGTGTATTGAAAGATATGAGAAACACTTTGTGATATCATAACAACATATTAACTGTGATCTACCAGTAGGTCTAATAACTGCTATTATTTAAAGGTAGTGATTGTTGTATATGCGTTATCTGTGACAACTGTTACGTGACATGAAATGAAAATATCTGTGATTTCTGTTGCTGACAGTATAACATTAACTGCTAAGACTACTGTGGTTTATTTTCTCCATTCATAATTGAAACATCAGTTAGGGGTTAGTGAAAATAAGGATGTCAGTTTTTATTTTTTCATCTAAGCTCATGGACCCCAGATGAAGAACCTCTATAGAATATGATTTTTTTTTTCCCCCAGTGACTCTGTACTGTGATATTACTTGCAGGATCTATGGCTAACAAATAGTAGACACTTGAAAAGATAACTTGTTAGTTTATAATTTAAAATAATGGGTCAAAGGGATCAAGTCATGCATACTACACTACTTCCTCTCTTTAATCCAGATATCCCTTTAGATTCCTGTGTCTATTTACTTACTGGACATTTTCAAATGGATGTCCTACAGAAGTCTCAAACTCTAAGTGGACCAATCTCATTATTTTGCTTTCCAGTATTAACTCCTGTTTTCTAGAACAGAAAGCCTGAGGCAAAAGTTACATGCTAGCATTCCATTGTACGGTGCAAGCCCAGGGGAGCCAGAGTGAGGAGAATAGGAAAGCAAGTCAGGGATAGAGGAGAGCATATACAAGTGGATGTGTTATCAAGCTACCCTCGGGTTCAAAACAAGTTTCAGTTGTTGCCAGTTTCACAAGACATTTTCCAGGAGGCAGTATGAAACTACTGCATCTTGTAATAGTCTAGGGGAGGGAAGATAAAAGAAAAATTTATCTTTTCATCCTCTAGATCTTCTCATGTCCTATCTGTCTGTGATCAGTTTACACAATGGGCTCTTAACTCACCAGCTCTTCTACCCACCCCCTCCAGGCAGTCACTGGAGAAGAGTGACTTTCACAACATGCCCCAGCAGCATTCTTGACACAGACCACAGCATTCAGGGCAAGCCCAGGGCACCCCTGAATCTTCCTGATTCTGAATCTTCCTGAAGCTTGTAGCCTCACAGTCTGAGGTGGGTGAACCTGTGCCCATGTGTGGGCACCAGGTGGGATCCCACTTGAGCCCCAGTTGTAGAAAGGAATTGCCATATAGGTGGCAGGGGACATGTGCTATGAGGTGTGAGGTGGGGTATCCTCAGGTTGTGCCCCAGGGAATTTGAGGGATCAGGAGGCAGTTACCATAGTGAACCCAAGTGGCCAAGCTGGGGGAACATGCAGTGGTCTATCTGGCCATGGTTATAAGGGCAGTGATAGAAACCAGTGAGCCTTTATCTAGTGAAAACTGAAAGTTCCTTTCTGGGCTTAACTAAATGTGATTGGGCCAGGTGGTCCTCCTGGAGTCATAGTGACATCAAGCAGGAGCCAGGACTGAGGAAATCTGGGTAAGTGCATAAACTGGGTCTAGTGAACTCTCCACTTCATCCTTCAAAACCTCCTCTTCCTTCATATTCATGTCTTACATGAGTTTCGAGATAGCTGAGAGATTTGACACAGCTTTTAAATATACTTCCTAATTGTGCTAGATGATTTGATCAGTTCAAGCACTCTCACCTCTAGATACTTAAAAAAAGAAAAAAAAAAGGGGAGAAGTGCAGTGGATGACAAAGGATAGGGCATCAACTCTCCCTTACCATATTTCTCGCATCTGTGGTCCAGGGAAAGAAAATCTCATGGATCAGGTGTCCTCCCTTCCTTTAGGATGGCTGAAGTGGTGCTTTCTAGAACACACTTTGGTTGCATTGCTGTCCTGATCCCTTTTGGTAGAGCGAGAGTGTCAGAAAAGTTGAGATGGATCATCCTATCTGGATAACAGGAGTTTAGTAACTGGTAATCCATCTTCAGAGCCCCTGAACCTCCTCATTAGAAGCCTGTGGCATGACTGCCTTTGTCAAGAAGCAGGCTCGGAGAAAATGCCCGGGGCAGACTCAGCCACTGTCCCACGAATCACAGGACGGAATTCATGAGATTATTGGCTTTAAATCAGTGAATAATATTCAAGAGACAGTAGAGAGTTGGCTTTCTATTACTTGGAACTCGTAGGCAAGTTGGCATTTGGAAGCCTATTTGATATGCATGCATCTCAAACTCAGATTATTTAGGCAATATTTTGTTTTGGGGACAGCCTTCCTCTCTTTTCTCCAAATCTCTTCCAGTCTCCCATGGAATACGTAAAGGCTGAGGATTAGAGTTTAGAGCTTAACTTTGGCTTGCTTATTACACACATATCTTGAATATGTTTATCTTTTTTCTCTACCCTGTGAATTACTTAAATGATGCCTACCCTTGCTTTCCACACCTTTGCCAGGTGTTTCCAAACAGAAGGGCTATTGCATTCTCAGCAGTTTTTCTGAGCAGTGCTGTTGGGGTTCAGCCGACATTAAGATTAGGATTTCACCTAATGCTGACATGACAGTTAGTACATTATCATACAGGAGTTTTAGTTGTCATCTTTCAGGTTATTTTCTAGCCTGGATGTACACCTTCCTTTGCTGATCCCATTGGCTGTTGCCAGATCTCCCAGGGACGTTGTCTTCACAGAAAGCAGTAGATTAGGGCTTCCTCCCACCCTTGTTTTTGGGATGTGGTAATCTTACAGAAAAGCATCCTCAGCAAGCACTATATGTTTTTCCACACATAGAGCTCTATTTTATAACCCTTCCCCCAATCTGAGTGAATAGTTACTTGTTGCAACGCTGTAGCACAAGTGTGCCTGTATAACACATGCACTGTCACTGGCTGCTCTCATTTTCTTCTTGCTTGTTTGTGGATAGGATAGAAATAAAGGAGGAGGCCCCAGTTCAAAACTAGATACTATCTAGGGTAGTCCCCAGGGAATTATGGGTAAGTGCTTACATTAAGCTATCTAGGGATCATTCCAGGTAAAATCTATGGTAATATTCACAGTGTATTGTTCACAGATTGTTGCATATGGGACCCTCACACTGACTGGAGACGGGGACATTTTTCATATTTCAGGCAGAGCTGTCGTTACCTCAAGGCAAGCAAGCAAGTTATTCCCTGGCAGAAGCTCAATTCTAAGTTCACACATCTTTAAATCTGGAATAGTTTTTTTTCAGCTTTTACTTTTCTGCCTACCCCATTCCATTCATGCTTTCCTCCCCATTGTATTTGGCAAAAATTTTGTAGCAGGATAGGAGATTTTGTGAGCATGTTTCTACCGGGGTTTGCACTACACAAACTATTTAGAAAACAAATAATAAAAGGCACTGTGCTACATCTTATCTAATGTGGTTTTGAATTCTTCTGAAATATCTCATTCTCTACAATATATGAATGATTATTTTATAAAAGGGATTAAATATATATAGTTTGAATCACATTCTTGAAATTAAGCCTCTCTTCTTGACATCTCGTAGGTTCTTGGGATACTTCTAGCAAGACTTCTTGAGAAGCAGCTTTCAAAGTCAATGGGGGTGTCCTGAAAACAGAGAAATCTACCCAGAACTGAAATAAACTTAGAGCAAAAGGAAAGATGTATTTAGCAAAACTTCAGAAGCTATTTTTTTCAAATAGATTTGCCTGTGGTCTGTTATGTGATATAGACATTAAAATATTACAGGAACCAAGTGTGATGTTCTATAGTTTTTATAATTTAATTTGATTTCCAGAACACCTATTTCTCAGTAGACAGATTGATGTCTACACGTCATGTAGACACATTGATGTCTACAAAAGAGCCATCAGTGGAGAAAGTTTTGGTAATTCTGATTTTTCCTGAGCAGATGTGGAGATTAGTTTTTAAAAAGGTGAAGATTTATATATATTTTATTTTTAACAAATTCTGTCATGTTGGAATTATTAAATCTTCCTGCATACAATTTATGGACTGAGGAGTGAATTTGTTAATGTGAAAACATATTTCCTGAGTTTATTACTGGGCTATATATTTTCTTGTCGTCATACTGTAGGCAACCTTAGTCATTTTTATGTTCTTTCTTGAGAAAAATCTTCAGCAAGCATAAATGAGTGACTCAGTTTTATATTTTTGTTTCAAGATTATCCATATTCTCTTATCTGGTCTAATGTCTGTGTGGTTAATGTCTACAAGGTCCTAAAACATAAATTTTATCATCTTTTGTACTATTGAGTGCTTTATCTTCTGATACACCAGGATTAATCTCTAGGCATTATCTTCTCCAATCAAAAGCCTTCTTGTTATTGTGTGATGCAAACATGAAGCGCATATATTGATCTTACCTGACAAGCCTAGATGTTGGTTCAGATACTAATGGATGTGAATACAATCTTTTTCTAAAAGTGTTTATTCTTGCTCCATATGAAGTGATGCATTTGCCAGAGTATTATGGAGGTGCAGTTTATTTCTTAAAACAGTACTCTGACTGTATCGTAATTATCTGCTGCAGTCTATGTAGGTTTGCTAACCAGAAATAAAAGTTTATGCTTGATTATCTTTGTGGAATTTTGAGTCATCAATTCACTCTTTTTTAGTTGGAATAAAATCATTGTTTTGCAGAAGGAATCATAAAATGGTATCCAGGGTTGATTAAAATAATTCTACACTTTCACACTGCCTAACCTGCTACACTTTGGCCTGAGTAAGAGTGGTGGTATGGAGCACAGGAACAATTCTAATAGTGTTAGGAGTTGTTTACGGGGAACACAATGTTTACTGTTTGCGGCTGAGGGGAGTCCTACAGTAACCATGGCCAATGGAGTAACAGTGCTTTTGGTTTAACGTTTTGGAACATCGTAACTTCATAGAGGTTTATGAACAGGCCTCACTGTATGGCTTCCTGTGGACATAGAGGATATGTGCATGCATGAATGGTGAGACTCTCACATTAAGAAGACATTTCATCTGCAACCAAAATGCTCTTACCTCGGGAGCAGGATGATGTGGAGAGTGATTTCCCAGCTCCAGCAACACTGCACAGCAGTATGCAGCAGGAACCAAGGGGTATAATAAGCAAATAATGCAGATTACTGCAAACCAAATAAATTCTACCATTGCCCATAATTAGTAAAGGATTCAGCTCATTTTGCAGAAGGCTCTGTAGATTAAATTCCAACTCAGAAATGTACAGCTTGATCAGTAAAGTTTGTAAATGGCTTTACAGATGAGGGATGCCATTCAATAGTGAAGATGCACTTCAATTGCTAAAGCATTTAAAAAACTCCACAGCTGAGATGTGCTGCAGCCCAGGAGCAGGTGCCCGGATCTATTACAAGTTAAATGGAATCAGTGGAGTATTCATATTCACTAAGAGTACAATCTAAAGGGACAGTAAATGATATATAGTGTTACCTTTATCAAATTCTGCAAGTCTGTTAGCAAAGTGTAGGTAACCATCTGACAGGTACAGACCAAGTGTAAGAACTGAATGAAGAAGTTGAACTTCCTCAGAAATAAGGATGACATTGGGGCAGCCAGAGTGTCAAAAATTCACCCTAGACCACCGTTATCCTTCCCCAGGGGCATACATTCACAAGCAATGATGACATATAGGAGAAAATACTGCCTTATTGTTGCCTGGGCTTGAGTCCCCAAACCCAAAGACTGAGAACTAGAGTTACTACTAGTTGGTCTGTGACCACGCTTTTTCTTCAAGTTCGGTGTCATAGCTTCATATCAAAAAAGGCTGTAGATGGGTAAAGCCTGTTCACCTACAAATTCCCCAAACCAGTTTTCAGATTTTACTACTGAACTGTATACAGAAAGAAGTCAAATAGATGGAGGTGGGGGGGACAGGGTAATTGGGAAGACAGAGAGAGAGAGAGGTGGGAGAGAGGAGAAAAAAGAGAGAAGAGAGAATGAGAGGTTGGTATGGTTTCAAGTGGGCCTTGCTTTTATTGCCCGAGTTCTCCTGACCAGACAAAGAAGGATGGGGCTGAAATAGCCAGAAAATCACTTCAGTTTCAGAAAGTGTCACCCACAAGTGCTATCCTTTTAATATGTAGCCTTCCCACCCTCACAAATCTGTCCAACATGCGTCTGGAGATAGGATCAAACAGATTTTCATGCTGAGTTCTAGCCTCTCTTCTGAAGTACTGATCAGCATTGTTAAACTGTCCTCCAGCAGCCATACCTGGAGGTTTCACCAGTGTTCATATCCAACATTTTTAAAGATTCTTGCTTCTTTTCCCACTAACTGTATGCTCATGTCTTTCACACTCCAATTTTTCTCTTTTTAGTAATGTCTTCCCATCATCCTCTTAGTTGCCCCAGCCTGAAAAGTAAGTGGCATCTTTGATTTCTCCCCTGTCCTAATGACATAGTGAAAAAGATTTTCTCACCCCCATTTTGAATATTATCCTAAAGTCTACAGAAGAAATGTTAAAAGTCAGAAAATGTAGAACATTCCTAATCAAAACCAGAGAAAACCCACCTTCTTTGCTTGATATAGATATTTTCTCAGGTGTGAGCATTTTTTTTGAAAACTCGTATTTTGTATTGTTATTTCATTTTAATCTTAAAAAGTATTAAAATACAAGTGTGTTGGGCCATCTCAATCATCATCTTAAAAGTGTAGGATTTCAGTGCCTGGGTTTTCATTTTTTTACTAAGATTTCCCTAGGATCAGATAATAAAGATGTCATTGTCTAGAATTATGAAAGATAGAACAGACCAGATTTATCATGTGAAAAGTGAATTTTATATTAGCTTATGACTGGGTGATGTCAAGACACATTCCTAAAAGGATAGTTTTAATAGTCATTCAAAGAAAGAAGAGAGAATTTAGTTAGCACTAAAACCTCAAGAGTAAAATGTAGGTCTGAGCACTCAACACTTTATTCACTTTGCTAATACCATTGAATGTCCTATAAAATAGTATCATCATCCCATCAAATTAAGGTAGTTTATTTGGATTTCACTGGCTTTGAAGTTTGTTAGCATTTAATTTGCAAAAATTGATTTTGTAATTTGTAAAAATAGTAAGCATTTAAATAATGATATTAATTTTACATGTATATATTTTAAGTTAACATTATCATAAAAATAATTTAAGTCAGTTTGGATCAGGCTGTCTGAGAGGACTTTCTATGCCATCTAATTCAATAATGAGAAGAAAAGTTTGAAAAGGAATTTTGAGTAGGGGAGGATTTTCATTTTATGGGTTATATAAGAATAATACATAAATAGATGATGCACACTGCATATTTACAAAGATATGTCACAGGAAAGGAGTTGCATGATATTTTTAATGAATTCTGTGTAGTTGTTTTATTATGTTGAGAATTGTTTTATTATTTGAATATTTCTGTTATCAGGATAAGGCAAAGAGAATACATTTTTTGAAAGACAAAGAATTTGTAAACTAGACTAGAATTTGTAGAATACTTTGGAATAAATAAGAGATTTCACATTTGGCACTTGAGATGATTTTGGTGAAATTCATTTACTTGTGCAGTGTACATTTTAATAAAAAGTGCCTTAGCCTCCAATTATCTTAAATTAATTCTAATTATCTTATTTTTTTATATTTCATTTGTAGAACATATTAAAGAAAATGTAATGTTATTTACTTATTTGAGAGAGAGAGCATGATCAGGAGGGGTAGGAGGTGAGGGAGAGAAAATCTCAAGCAGACTCCATGCTGAGCATGGAGTCCAATGGGAGGCTCAATTTCATGACCCTGAGATTACAGTCTTACAACTCTTAGATCACTACCTGAGGTGAAACCAAGAGTCAGCTGCTCAACTGACTGCACCACCAGGTGCCCCAGGAAAATGTAATGTTAGTTCAAGTGACAAAGGCACTTTTTAAAGTCACAAATAATGTGAGACTTACTTCAGCATATCCTGTAGAAATATTATCATGACAGCATATCTATGTGCAAAACATATGTTGACATTATTCTTACTCATGCTTAAATAATTACCTGCTTCTGTCATTATACTCTATGTACATATTTTCATTTTGTGTAGTATTTGTAGCTAATGGCTATTGTTAGGATTTTTCCAATTTAGTTTATTATGATGATCATTTTACAATATCAGAGCATATAATAGCTTTTTATATGAGCTATATCTCAGATTGTATTTGTGAGGCAATGGTATTACTCAGGTGGATCTTCTTATATGTTACACACAGACATTTGCTAAGTGAAGCATTGTCTTTTCCTTGCAAATATAATGCTGTTTACCCCTTTTGATTTGTTTTGAACTATTTTTCCAGGAATGGGGGTAATAATAGGTTGCTGCATTTAAAGTATTTCATTAGATTCTAATTGTGATTAAGAGGTACATTTGCAGTTCACCTTATGGGTATAGTTTAAAGATGTGAAGTGGCCCACAAGGGACCTCATTAGCATGGTGATTACAAGTTAATCAGTAATACCTAGAACAGAGAAATAATGAAATAAGAAAACAAATTTTTGATGCATTCATTATTAGATTTTCTTGCTTTTTATAGGTTTAAAAACTATCAGGCTAATATTCGATGCTTCCATCCTTCTAAATTATGCTATCCTGAGGGAATAGTTTTGTGCTTTCCACTGAAACCACTGAGGGACAGGTGTCACTCGGTTGTTTATTTTATGTAGTTTCTTCGACTCAAATAAACATTTAGAAAATGAATAGTAAGAGCAAGGCACTGTACTAGGCACTGTGATGAATACAAATGCAAGCAAGAATGAAGTGCATGTAGAAGAAAACACATGAAACAAGGCAACATGTAAGTTTCAAATGGATAGGGAGAGGAAGTTGTGACGCAGATATCAGAGGAGGATGAAAGTACTAGAATTTAGTCTAAATATTGAAGGAAAGGATACTAAAAGGCAAACATAGTAACATGACATTCAAGGAAGAAGAACTTGCACTTATAAGCAAAAGTGCAGAGGTAAAAATTGTTTGGTTGTGTTTGAAAAACATAGGATAGAACCAAATGTTTTAGAGAGTAAATTACATATGCAAGTACAAGAGGAGATAAAAAATTGAGAAAGAAAATTTGGGCCCATATGATAGAAGACCACACTGAATACAATGTTGAGTTTGAACTTTTGTCTGGAGGTAGAAGTAGTCTGTCAGAGACTGTTGTTTTTAAATATACAAGTTTTGTAGTCCTTCCATTTTTAAAAGAGGAGCAAATGATCACTTTTGAAAATTTGGAAAATAAAAGGAAATAAAGTATAATTTTGTACCACTTCGAATCATTTAACTTTTTTTTGTTGTTGTTCATGGAAACGATGGATGAGCAGAGATATGACTCACATGGTAGTTTGAGAATAAGATATGAGCAAGCCAGTGTAAAGAATCCATGCATGCTGCAGCTTACTTCATAAAATTTTGAATGTGGAAAGCGGAAAACTTATGAATTTTCTGGCATTGCATCGTACACTTTACATATTTCCCAAGACATGTTCACATCCATTATTTCATCTTATTATTGTGAAACAGGTAGCAAGCCTATTATTGGCATCATATCTTAGCGAAAAAGTTAAGTAGCTTTGCTAAGGTCAAATAACCAACAAAGAAGACAGAGTTGGAATTCAGGTTTCCCAGCATATGTTTCAATGTTCTTACCACACTATTAGTTCAAACCACCAGAATAAAGCCATGGAATATTAACAGTGTTTTGCATTTCCTTCACATATTAACCAACCCTTCCAGAGTATCTATTAGTACCAGATGTGAAGGCCCCATGAGAATAGGAGGTAATTAGATATGACCTTGATCTCAAGGTCCTTAGGCTTTCATGGAACATTCATAGTAAAAATCATAGTGAACATTCACTGGACACTTTCTCTGTTATGAATAATACTGGACCACTGGACCCTGTTTCATGAAAAAGTCCTTTCTTCTGGAGGGACTTCAGTCAGAGTAGAGCATCACTTCTGATTGCCCTTTGCATCACTCACTCAAACCAAAGAGGAGAAATGACTTCTCCAGTTGGTGATTTTTGAGGAAACATGGCCGAATTCCATCTGGCTTTGTTTTGGAGCTAGTCTGCCAAGCAGATGGGTGTAGTCTGGTCTGCCCTGTGCTGTGAAGTGCCCCCTGCAGGAGAAGCCTGTGGTTATTCAGTTGTGCCAGTGACTGGGATGGAAAATTCATCTCAAAGGTGAAGAATCAGGAAACACTCCTAGCTATGGATCTAAAGTCATGTCCTCCCATTAACGGTCTTAGTAATACAGCTGACATTTTTATTTCTTTATATGTGATTATATCTGTCTCCATTAGATCTACACCGAGTATGGGAAGAGAACCATTATTTAATGACCAGCTGAGCATTGTGTCTATTGTCTCAATAACAGCAATAGGGAATGATGTTATTTTCCCAATAAGGAAACTGACGCTTAAAAGTTTAAGTAGTTTACCCTTGGCCACATAGCCAGCTGGTGACAGAGCTGAGCCATGAGGTAAATCTCTGTTTGAATCTCTGCTAAATCTCTGCTTTATCAGACCAAAATGACAGGTAAACAGATGCCTTATGAAAGACATACCATGTTATTATGCGTTTAATTCCAAAAACAAAAGAGAATAGCTTGTTTTCCAGTAATGGAAAGGCTCAAACAAGTGCAAAGCACGTTTTGAGAGTAATGACATTCATTGTGACCTAGCTAAGCTACTTTTAAAAACATGCGAGAAAGTCCTCTGATCTTATTTATAAATCAGATGCTGTAATTTACCCCATTTTGTTCTACATAATATGACTCTTAGCGCCTATTCCACTTTCTACTAGATAGCACTAAATATGAATTTCAGTTAGGGAAATAAAGGTAGTTTCCCGTGGGGTGCCACCAATACCTAAATTGCACCCCAGTAAGAAGAACCTGGTTTCTCAACCCAAGCCAGGACTCAGCCCAGCTAGACTCAGTGAAATCTGTATTTTACTTGTCTGATTATACTTGGAGATTCTCTCTGTGAGAATCAGTTAAATATAGTAGCACCATGCAGAGAGGTATGCTATGGATTCATTATACGATGTTATTTAAAAGATAACTTATATGTTAATCATAGCATAGCTAATACAAATGAATGACAGAAGGGCTGGAGTTCCCACTCTGTAAGTTAGCTTCTGTGCCAGAGGCTTCCTAAGACTACCTCTAGGTTCAGTAATTTTCCAGTAGGACTCACAGGACTTGGCATATAATCATACTTGGGATTGTGATTTATTACAACAAAAGGACATAAAACAAAATCAGCAAAGGAAAAGGCACATGGGGTAAAATATAGGGAGAAACCAAGCAAAAGCTTCCAAGGGTTCTTGCCCAGTGGAGTTACCGGTGGACCCTTAGTTCCCCAGGAACAGGTTGTGACAACATACATGAAATGTTTCCAAACAGAGAAGCTAATCAGAGACTTAGTGCCCAGGGTTTTTTTTAACAGTTGGTCAAATAGGCAGCCTTTGCCTCACACATATCAAAATTCTAGACATTGAGAAAGAAAGCAGGTGCTCATCATAAGCCATATGTTGTATACAGAGTTCAAGCAGAGTAAGTCCCTCTTATAGTTAATGGTGAGAAAATGTAGTTCCTAGATGTCAGCCAAGGGCCAACCTTGGAAGCAGACCTTCCTAAGGATAAGTAGTCTCAGATCTGCTCTGTTAGCACTTTTTTGCATAGCTTCCAATGAAAAAAATGCATAAAAAATAGAGCTCAGTGGCACTTTATTAAAGAGTGATAAATACAATACCATTAGGTCTATTTTAATTTTTAAAGAAAATAAATTTAAAAATTTCACTTACTTTGGGACTCTACTTACACTCTAAGATATTGCATTGGAAGGAGTTACACATATTAGTGACGTATCAGTAGGAGTTCAAAATAGTGCTCTTGACCTATGAATTGGCTAGTGCTCAAAAATAGGATTGATATCAAAAGCCTATTTTCTACTTCTTACACCAAATTACTTCTTCATTAGTAAACTGCTTTGAACATCTTATTTGATTTTTAGTCATAATAGGAATTCAGTTAAACTGAAAAAGAGGAAAAGAATTAGCAGCATTTCCATCATGCTAAGTCACCACTTTAACCCCTTGGTGTGTATATTTCAGTTTTATGTATGCATATGTACAACTCATTTTTTTCCTTTGCAGCTAGAAATCATACTTTCTTAAAAATGTGTCTACTCTTATTACTAAACATTTTTCTATATTACTGTACATTCCTTCATACAGGTATACTGCAGTGTATCTAGCCAAGCATCAATTTCTACTTGGTAGACACTGTGTATTCTCAAAGAGTTGACATTTTACTGGGGAGAGGGAGGAGGGAAGGAAGGTAGGATGAAAGGAAGGAAGGGAGGAAGGAAAAAGAAAAGGAAGGAAAGGAAAGGAAGAAAGAAAAAGGAAAGGAAAAAGGCAGGGCAAGGCAAAGGGCGCCTGGGTGGCTCAGTCAGTTGAGTGGCTGCCTTGGGCTCAGGTCATGATCTCAGGGTCCTGGGATAGAGCCCGCTCCCCTATCAGTCTCCCTGCTCAGCTGGAGTCTCCTTCTCCCTCTCCCTCTGCTGCCCCCGCTGCTTGTGCTGTTTTGCTCTCTCTGTCAAATAAATAAATAGAATCTTTAAAAAAAAAAAAATCATACTACAAAATTAGCAAGTACTAAGAAAAATTTCACAATGTGATAAAAGAGAGAAGACAAGCTGTTTTAGGTCAGATTTCAACTCAGATCTCTTGAGGAAAGAGCAGGTGGCTTGAGACCTGAATGGTGACATTAATTAAGGGAAGATCTGGAGGGAAAGTGTTCTAAGAAGAGTAGCAGTCATTGCAAAAGCTTTGTGTTATTGTAAAAGCTTTGAGCCAAGAGTAATAGTTTAGGCCATGGGAAGAGGTTTAGTTTTTTTTTCCTACATGTAGGAAATGATGAATTAAATTTTAAATGTCACTTGGGGTGCAATGGGATATCCATTTAGGAAGGAAACAGTGGGTTCACGGTGCTGTTACTGTACAAATTCAAGTAGGATGGAATGGAGACTTAGCCCAGAGCTACAATAGCAGAGGCAAAACAAACTAGTCATAGTTGGGAAATACTTTGGAGCTAGTGCAGGTGATATGCACTAGCACTTGTTGATGCATTTGGTGTGAAATATTAGGATAAGATATGAAGTTTGAGCCCTAGGTGTTTAGCTTGATCATTTATTTGAAAGAACATTTTTATAAATATGAAATCAGAGCTCTTTATCATATGTAATGAAAGTTACTTTTCCCTCTTTACCATGTCCTAAAATGTTATTTATGCTATATTTTTCAATTTCTTAATTAAGATTTTTATTTTAATTCCAGTATAGTTAACATACAATGTTCTGTTAGTTTCAGGTATACATTATAGTGATTCAACATTTCTGTGCATTACTCAGTGCTCATCATGATAAATATACTTATATAATTCCCTTTATCTATTTTACCTAACCCACACCTATCTCTCCTTTGGTAACCATCATTTTGTTATCTATAGTTAAGAATCTCTTTCTTGGTTTGTCTCTCTCTCTCCTTCCCCCACTTCCCACTTGTTCATTTGCTTTGTTTCTTAAATTCCACAGGATAAGTGAAATCATATTTGTCTTGCTTTGGCTGACTTATTTCACTTAGTGTTATACTCTCTAGCTCCATCCATGTTGTTACAAATGGCAAAGATTTCATTTTTCATGACCGAATAGTATTCCATTGTATACATTTACCACATCTTTTTTATCCATTCATTTATCAATGGACTGTTGGCTGCTTTCATAGTTTGGGTATTATAAATAATGCTGCTTAAACATTGGGATGCATGTATCCCTTCAAATTAGTGTTTTGTATCTTTTGGGTAAATACCCAATAATGTGATTACTAGATTATAGGATTGCTTTATTTTTTATTTTTTAAAGACTTTATTTATTTGACAGAGAGAAACACAGCGAGAGAGGGAACACAAGCAGAGGGAATGGTAGCGGGAGAAGCAGGCTTCCAGCAGAGCGGAGAGCCCGATGCGGGGCTCGATCCCAGGTCCCTGGGATCTGACCTGGGCCGAAGGCAGCCGCTTAACAACTGAGCCACCTAGGCGCCCCAGGATTGCTTTATTTTTAAATTTTGAGGACCCTCCATACTACTTTTCATAGTGGCTGCACCAGTTTGCATTCCCACCAGCAGTGCATGAAGGTTCCTTTTTCTCCACCCTTGCCTACATTTGTTTTTCTTAAGTTTTTGATTTAAGCCATTCTTAGAGGCATAAGGTGATATCTTATTGTGGTTTTTAATTTGCTTTTCCCTGATGATGAGTGATGTTGAGCATCTTTTCGTGTGCTTGTTGGCCATCTGTATGTCTTCTTTGAAGAAATATCTGTTCATGTCTTCTGCCCAGTTTTAATTGGATTATTTGGTCTTTGGGTGTTGAGTTTGATAAGTTCTTTATATATTTTGGATACTGATCCTTTATCAGATATGTCATTTGTAGATTTTCTCCTATTCAGTAGGTTGCCTTTTAATTTTGTTGATTCTTCCTTCACTGTGCAAAAGCTTTTTATTTTGGTATAGTCCCAATAGTTTATTTTTGCTTTTTGTTTCCCTCACATCAGGAGACATCTAGAAAAATGTTGCTATGGCTGATGTCAGAGAAATTACTGCCTGTGCTTTCTTCTGGTATTTTTATGGTTTCAGGTCTCACATATAGGTCTTTAATCCATTTTTGTTTATAGTGTAAGAAAGCTGTCCAGTTTCATTCTTTTGCATGTAGCTGTTCAGTTGTCCCTACACCATTTGTTGAAGAGACTTTTTTTCCTGTTGCATATTCCTTTTTGCTTTGTCAAAGATTAATTGACCATATAACTATGGGTTTATTTCTGCGTTTCCTATTCTGTTTTATTGATTTATGTTTCTTTTTTGGTGCCAGTTATTTATGCTATTTTTTTTTTTAAAGATTTTATTTATTTGACAGAGAGAAACACAGCGAGAGAGGGAACACAAGCAGAGGGAATGGTAGCGGGAGAAGCAGGCCTCCTGCCGAGCAGAGAGCCCGATGCGGGGCTTGATCCCAGGACCCTGGGATCATGACCTGGACCGAAGGCAGACGCTTAACGACTGAGCCACCCAGGCGCCCCTATTTATGCTATTTTTTGAAAGAGTTTGGCAGCTTAAAGTATAGAAAATGAAGTTCAAATGGCAATGTCAAGAGATGCATGGAAACTCAGGTTTGGTTCAGACTTAATAATGTCCAAGGAGTTGAAATGTACTGAGATATTATCTTCATGGGGCTCGTCTACTTTTATGTGACGTTTTTATGACAGTCGGCCAATCTAACACATACACATGCCTCGTACTTACCATTTAAGTGAGCTGAAAATATGAAATAGTGTTCAGAATAATTGTCCAAGATTCCTCCTGCTCTCCCTGCTTTAAGCCCATGACTATTTTCTACCAGACTCTTGATTTCATCTCTATTGTTCATTTAAAAATCCAGCTCCCCTGGGTGTGGTGCATGAACAATGAATCTTAGAACACTGAAAAAATAAAATAAAATTAAAAAAAAAATCCAGCTCCTTTTTGGAATCAGCTTCAACATTGAGTTCCTTCAGCTTCTAATATTTCTTGCCATCCTCAAGTTTAATAATTGTCTTCCAATTTCTCACTCACTTTGGGTAATCTTAGATAGGGTTCTCCATCTTGACTAGCTGCTCAGAACGCCCCTAGTAATTACGGGCCTCAAATGATTCACATAATGTTATTAAATGACATAATGATTAAATGATATGATAATGATAAATTTGAAGCATTTACCACCATATAATCATAAATGCTTAATTAGTGGTAACTATAATTCGCTGTCGTGTCCTGCAACAACCAATTATAAAGTAAAAGAAAACTTATTTAAGTGATTACTTTGCCTACCAATAGCTAAAAAAATACTTTGGTTAATTTTTATTTTTATTTAACTGGTTAAATATTTAGTGTCACAAATAAGATCAGTGTGAAGATGTGTCAGCTGATGGTCACGGTAGTGTTCATTTTGTTTTAATAAAGGAAAAAATTTTGTTATCTGCAGACAGAGAAAAAGGAGGTAAGAAAAAGAAAAGTTGAACATAAGTAGGGTATCCACATGTCTTGATTTGCTGGTGACAGTTAATATATACTGCTATCCTGGAATTAATATTCATAGTTCTCAATTTTATTCCCCACCATGGAATTGTCCAGTGGAACTTTCTGTGGTGATGGAAATATTCTATATCCACACTATCCAATATGGTAGACACTAGTCAATGCAGCTATCAAGTACCTAAAGGTGATGATTAATTTCATTCAACTGAATTAATTTCATTCAACTTAAATTTAAATTTAATTAAGTGGCTAGTGGCCATCATATAGAATAGTGCAGCTCTAAAATATGGTTTGAGTGATACATTATATGGTCACCTAACAATAAGGTGTATTTGGTGGACTGGTTTTTAGGTCATCAAAGGAGAAATAATCCAGGTTAGAAGGATTTGTTTCAGAAAGTCAAAGTGAGGGGCACCCAGGTGGCTCAGTTGGTTAAGCTTCTGATTCTTGATTTCAGCTCAGGTCGTGAACTCAGGGTTGTGAGATTGAGACCTGTCTCCAGCTCTACACTCAGTGGGGAGTCTGCTTGATATTCTCTGTCTCTCTGTTTCTCCTCCCACTCTCTCTTTCTTTCTCAAATCAATCCATCGATCAATCTTAAAAAAAAGATCAAAGTGACCCTCCCTCTTTACTGGCAGGAGGAATTTGGTGACCATACATGGAAATTTTTCAGGTGGGTGAGTAGATACGTTATTTTTATTATTATTATTGTTATTCTTAAAAGATTTTATTTATTTACTTGAGAGAGAGCAAGAGAGAGAGCACACAAGAAAGCACAGGCGGAGGGAGGAGCACAGGGAGAAGGAGAAGCAAACTCCCTTCTAAGCAGGAAGCCGGATGCAGGGCTCCATCCCTGGACACTGGGATTACCACCCGAGCTTCAAGGTAAACACTTAACCAACTGAGCCACCCAAGTGCCCAGAATGAATAGTTTAGAAAGTTCCTGTCAAATGATCTTAATAAAAGCAATAAAACAAGAGATAATCTGAAAGTGCAGAAGAGGTGATTGAGAACCACAAAGTACCATGCATCCTAGGAGGAAGCCACGGCTTCAAGTGGGAGCTAAACCTTCCCAGCTGTGATAATGATACCTCATGTTCTTCCCATGTTTCCTGTTCCATCTGCGGGTTTTTTTTTTTTTTTTTAATCAATTCTTGTCTACCGCAGTTCACATATTCTATCACTTCACAAATTGCTCCTTGTATGCTAATTAGCATACAACCAGTAAGGAAAGACAGTGACCTTTTCTTGACTAATTTTCCTTCTTCAATTCAACAAGAGCCTATGAAGTACTGTGCAATTAATAAGGATGTAGAGAGCAGTAAAGGTCTTATTTTATGGTTTAAAAAGGATTAATTTTACAAAGACTAAACTAGTTATGATCAAACAGTAGTTAGTATTTGTTCTTTAGCACAGTACCTAATTGAGACATTTTCTAT
The DNA here is from genome assembly GCA_028646535.1 of Procyon lotor. NCBI lineage: Eukaryota > Metazoa > Chordata > Mammalia > Carnivora > Procyonidae > Procyon > Procyon lotor. The sequence continues at coordinate 33,083,191 of CM053605.1, forward strand.
TTTTTAAGAGAATAAAAGAACGTGATTATTTATTTTTTGGTGTTATGTTTGAATACAGTTATTCATTAAACCATAATTCAGAGTGACATACAGACCTAATTCATCACCATAGCACTTACTGGCATTCAAAGTTTGACTTGTTTCTATCTGTTCTTATTTAAGAGCAACTAGAATTATTCCATTTCATATACAAAAAGTTATTTTTAAATGCTTCAACAAGCTAAGATTGCTCTAGTTTGACTTAAATTTATTTTTCTTCAGTTAAACATTCATGGAACTTTAATCTAGTATGACTCGCAGATTATAGTATTAATTTAGCCTTTTCTGCTTATATGAAGTTCTCATGAGAATTAGTGATGTTTATTTTATTATCATCTTAGAAAAGATTATTTTGCAGCAGAGGGGAAAAATGTCTTTTTTCCACCTTTGTAGATCTCTGGAAAGGCTAGCAAAAATGACATTGCTTTATGTGTTTCTTTGGAAAAAAAATACTGGACCTAAAAATCACACAGCTGGTCTTTTCAATTTTCTTAACTACTGAATTGGATTAACTGCATGATCCGAGTCAATTGATTGTGCAGAAATCGATGGCTGAGAAGGCCAGATCTTCTCTCCTGGTTGGCCTCTTTCCTAAGCCTCTGAGCATGTGATGCTCACTCAGTGCACCATCAACTTTTAAAATAAATTACCTTTTAAATGCTGAAGTTACAAACTTCAATGTGTGACATTTGTCTCAAAAATATCCAGTAAATGAGTAGCAAAATATAATTTAGAGGATCATATGAAGAAATAGCATTTATTAGACTTTTTTCCAATTGTATTTATTATAGAAAATCTGGATAAGAGATATAAAGAAAAACTGAAATACCATAATTGAGCCACCTGATATTAATTTTATGACATGTATCTTTAGAATCTTTCTCTGTACATATATGTATGTACTTATATATGTATGTATGTATATACACATGTATATGTTTATGTTGTATATATTTGTGTGTGTATGTGTGGTAAGCAGAATAATGGACACCCAAAGATTCCCACCTTTTAATACTTGGAGCCTGGAATGCTGTAGGTTGCAAGGCAAAGGAGAATTAGATTGCAGATAGAATTAAGGTTACTAGTCAGCTGAACTTAAAGTAGGGCAATTATCCTGGATTATCCAGGTGGGCATCATGTAATGGCAAGAGTCCTTGCCATGTAATGGCAAGAGTGGAATACGGAGGTAGAAAAAGAGGGAAGAGTGATGCAATATGTGAGAGATTCAATGTGTCATTATTACCTTCAAAGGCAGAGGAAGGGGGATCATGAGCCAAGCAGTGCAGACCTCTCAAAGTTAAAAAAGGTAAGAAAACCGATTTCAGAGAGGAACACAGGGCAATTGACACTGATTTTAATCCAGTGAGATTGTATTGAATTTTTTGAAGATTGAATTAAATTTTTTACCAACCGAACCATAAGATAAATTTACATTATTTTAAGCAACTAAGATTGTGGTAATTTATTATAGCACAAATAGAAAACTAATATAGTGTGTACATGTATATATGTATATGTGTGTGTATATATATAGACAGTATGTGCTGAAGTAGGAACATCATCTACATGCTATTAAATTTGTATTTTCTTTTAAAAATATCATGAGCATTTTTCATGTTATTAAATATACTAAAGCACAGTTAGAATAGCAGCATAATATTCCATTAATTTGATATGACTTAGTTTTCACCGTTTTCTAATGTTGGAGAAAGATTGTTTTCTTTGTTTCATAATGATAAATTACATGCATAAACAATGTAAATCAATATCTGATAATTTTTTTAGGATACATTTGAGAAATTTTCTCAATTTTTCTAAATTGAGAAATATAAACTATTTTTATACTATTAAGTCTTTACATTTAATAGCATCACCATTTTAAAACAAAAGTGGGAAAATGTCATCTAATTAAAATCAGTTTTTTAAACTGTGAGATCTTCAGTGTGAGATAAATGTTCAATTCTACTTTTTGAGTCATTTTGGGTTGAGACCCAATACAATAATGAAATAGGGACCCTCTATTCCCTTGTCTTCATGCTTCTATAAAGGAATTCCATGTTAAATGCTAGGAGAGGACAGAATTCAAGTAAAGTACCAGCTCCCTCTCTCCACTCCAACCATTTTCTTTACTGCTTGGGAGGAGTGGCTGACCTAACTAAGACAGTGTAAGAAACACCATCCAATATGCCACATTAATCAGACTTCTATAGAAAAATCTTTGTTTGGTCATCTGGTCTCTCTCTGACTCCTCTGAGCCTCTTTGTGCTATTCAGAAAGCATAATGGGTCAGGTACTTCCCTGTGTGGTTGGAAAACACAACATGCTAGGTCTATTGTGTTTAGAACTACAGTCTGTCTAGATAGTTTAGCTTCTGGAGGAAAGGGAATTTGAAGTAGCAGAGTCCAGTTCATTCAATAAATACCAATGCAGGGCTCGAACTCATGACCCTGAGATCAAGACCTAAGCCGAAATCAAGAGTCAGGTGCTTAACTGACTGAGCCACCCAGATGCCCTCACTCCTTCCTTTCATTTTTAAGAGTATGCTATGGAGTACTAAAATCATTAAGTAATTATATTACTTCTCCAGGGGGATTTGGAGGAGGTTTAATTTGAGACTATTCCACCTCTTATTCTTATAGCCACAAAATAGAATGATTTAAAGAGCTTTTTTAAAAAACAGTGATTTCACTATGGAGATTCTGATTTCCTTGGTCTTAAAGTGGTCCTCAATTATATTTTATATTTTAAGCACCCCAAAAGATTCTAAGAGGGGTTCCATATGACACCACATCAGCTGGCTAGCTGATGTATCTTAACATCAAAAGCACAGAGGGAAGAAATAATATGATTTGTCCTGACTAATAGGTCTTGGTAATATTTGAAAATCTTCACAAGGCAGCATTCATCTTCCATTTGGAAGAAGTTAATAGCATTGTTTCTAACATGTGGATTTCCTAGTCTGGCATTATTGCAATGTAATCCTGAAGATTCAAGTGGTTATGTTAGAGCCCATTGAATTAGGAGCATTCACTTTCTCTTTTGTGTCATCCTTCCTTAGAGGAGGTAGTAGTCGATGGCTGTTTTACTCTTATTCTGAAATTGACTTTCCTTCTATTCCCTTGTCTCTGAGTTTTTCTTTTCAACTTGCCTCAAAAATCTCAACAAAAGGAAATTGAATGAGTAAAGTGAAGAGAAGCAAGGAGCTGAAGAAAAAGTGTGTAATGGAAAAAAGGCAAATAAATAAGTGGTAGAGGAAAAGACATAAGAAAGGGTGGGAAGAAATTGGAGGTACCATACTATAATCTAGTTTTCCTGTGCTTCACGTGTGTTAAAATATCAAAAGTAATTTACTTTCTCTGTGTGTGTTCTTCTAATAGGTATAAGATAGGATAGGATGGGTTAAACAAGATAGAATTGCATGGAACCAAAGATTAATATATCGTTTCTTATCTGTTCCTCTAAATCACACCTAGTAGTCAAGATGAGATATGATAAAAATCTAGCTTCCTATAAAAAAGTGTTACCTTCACCGGTATGTAATTCCCATTTCCTACACAAACACATATGCAGAGGGAAATGGGAATTACATATGGATAGAGGTAACCTTTTTTAAATGCATTTTTCTATAACTATATAGATATATAGCTATATCTGTAGAAGAAGAAGAAGAAGATGTAGAGAGGAAAGGAGGGTGTCCACATTACTGGTCTCTGTTCCATAGACTTTAGATTGGATTTTTTAAATATTTCATTCTACACTGGAAATCCTAATATAATCAAAGAATCTTACCATTATGCAGATTTTATCTCTGGTTAGTCTGATCTTATTTTACAAATAATGAAAATCAGAGTTATCCAGGTCAAATTACTATTTAGTGATGATCTTATGACAGATTTTGCTGTGTAACAAATCTCTTCATAGTATGCAATGATGAAAAATGAAATGGATCAAAAAAGCAATGTGAGAAAATTACTATGAAACATTTATACGAGGGAATCCTGATTTTAGCAGTCCTGAGGCATGATAAACAGCTCAAGAATAGAATGTGGTTATTTTATTCCATCTGTAAATGGAGTAAGTGGCTACTTGCCTAGGAGTTGCGATCTGAAAAGTCCAGGAATCACCTCCCCATCCCCACCCTCAACCAGCCTCTGCAGCCAGCCAAGGCTTGAAACACTGCCAGAAATCCATGTCTTGCAGAAGCAATTATTCAATTATAGTCAATTATTTATGTGTCCTTATATTTCTATAACTAAATCTATTTTTATAATGAGTATTTTTGTCTTCATTTGGCTATTGGTAGGCGGAGATGTATTTGTAAACTTTAGACGGTCTTAAAATTCATGGCAATTAAATTTCATAGTCTGAGCGAGACTCAGTCAACACATTCTTATGTATACATAAAGCTCAGGCACTTAAAACTTAGGAGTAGAAAAACAAATAGCATCACTGGCAATTGTAAAAATTGAGTAATTACTGCTATAACACAGTATGTGAGTGGATGCCTGTGTTGTTTAAACAGAATAAAGAAATGCTCAAAACATCTTGAGAAGATTTTTTTTCAGTATTGGAAAGCTAGTCAGACAAACTGTTAAGATTATCTTTATATATATATATATAGAGAGAGAGAGCGAGCACTGCAGGTATAGTATTTTTTCATGTATGCATGTAGAATATTTATACAGAATAATATTATATGAGCTCTTAAGTATATAAGAATACATAAATGTATGTATATGCTTCATGTCAAACAAGACAGTGGATATATAAAAAATAGCTTTATGAGAATGTGATGATTAAAACTATAATCACACATTCCCATTTAATAAAACTCAAATGAGATTTATTTTATTGTAACTAATATGCCATTCCTGCCAACTACTTGAGACTCCTATATCTCAAAAGCTTAATGGCTAAACCTTTAGAGATTTAATATGCCACCATATCTTGAGAAATGAGCGAGACATACTTGATTAGTTTAAAAGTGAAGTGTGCATTTCTCTGAGACTATTTAGCAGGCTTGGCTTACGTGTGTAAAATGTCAGGATTCTTAAGTTTGATGTGAAGTCAGTGTCTTAAGATCAATTAACTTAAAATTTATTAAGAAGTGAAGAAATCTATCATTCAGCATATTTTGAAACATAAAAAGAATTCAGGGAGGCTGACAACATGTTCAATTCAGTGTGCACTGTCAGAGAGACTGTCGAATGACTCTCGGATGTTTGATGCTCCGTAGTTCCTATAGGCATCTTTGCCAGCTTTGGAGATCACTACTTTTACCACATTCTGACAATCTAGTGCTCTGATTGCCTTGAAGTTTAATGTACTTCTATTTTGAGGCGTTTACTGAATTGTATTAAGAACCATAGTGCTTGGGTTATAGAAGCAGTATCATTTTTCTTTATCCCATTAAAAAGGTCTCTCATCTTCTACCTATATATTTTCCCTAGCTAGAAAAGAAAATATTGCTGTCACTTTCAGTGGGGTTTGCCTTTCATCTCACAGTGGCATTTCAGGTCTCTAAGTGGTATCCAATTTATTTGTATTCCAATGGCACTTCAGTGAAGTGTGCCTCTCTGTCAGCTGAATGCAAGCTTCAGGTGTTCAGTACTTGGAAGCCATGCCATGAACAAATTGACAATATCAACTGTAGCCAGTCATCTTGCAGGTAATTTCCACATACCTGCTGGAGAAGAGTTCTCAAAATTATTCAGCAGGACTATGTATAATATTTTTGAGGGTAATTTGAGATTTCTTTCCTTGACTTTCTCTGTGGTATTTTATTGTCAATTTCCTCTCATTATATTGAAGAATAACTTTTATTTCCAAGAAAATAGGTTTAATTTAATAGTGGATTTTAATCTTTACAAATTCTTTCAATTTACTATTAAAATCAAACTTTAATCCCTATAATTTCTAATTTTATAATTTCTGAAATCTGAGGGATAACTCAGAATTACAACATACATAACATAACACAGTATAACATAACAACATATTTTTTCTGCCCTTTTCTTTATGTTCCTCCTTTTACTCATTAACTTCTAAAAGGTTCACATAGACTATTATGTGATTGGTCTACCATATTTTAAAATGTGCCCTCCAGTTTATGGCAGATTTACTGCAAAAAATGGCCCCAGTTTTCTCAATGAAATCCAGTGGAATCGACAGACTCAGTTCCAAATCCAGGCTATAAGAACTCTTGTGCACATCCACTCTTTCTTTCTTTCTTTCTTTCTTTTTTTTTTAATACATCCACTCTTTCTTGAGACCTCTACCATGAGGTCACAGTCAGTCTAGCTTTCTAGAGGATGAAGTACAACTTGATGCAGAACCAATTTATTCAATAGAGCCACCTACATCAATGTGTCCACTTCCAACCCAGGGTGACCACAGATGAGTAAGCCCAGCTAAAATCACTTGAGCCCAGTTCAGGTGACTCATAGACTCATGATGAATAATAATTTACTGAACTTTGTGTCTAGAGAGATTGCAAAATGAAACAACTCCTTACATTTGGTTAAGACACAGTAGATGGTCAGGTCAAGGAGAAAGCATGACTTTTAAAAATCCTTGTGAAAGATAAAGCTATATCTAGCCATACTCATTTTCTCCAGAAAGACTTATTGAATTTCCTAAATCAATCTTGTATGTTCAGTCATCACTGAAGAGTTTCAAAATGCAACACAGAGAAACCAATATTTGAGCTGGGCTTTGAAGAGGGAAAAAGAATTTGTAATACAGAGAAGGAACAAAATAGTCTTACTGGCAGAGTAAACAACAGGAACAAAGATGGAGTGAACTGAGCTGGCATGAAGTTGCTTATAGAGGCCAGGGGATGATGAGACTGGAAACTGGGTTGGGCCTAAAATCCTAGAAAGCTTTCTCAAACAAGTTAAAGAATGTGAATCTAATCCTGTGGGCTTTAAGGGGACCAATGATAATTTTTGATAGAAAAATAACAATAACTCAGGAGATAGAGTGGAGAATGGTTTCAATGAGGGTGAGATTAGATACAGGGAAACCAGGTAAGTGGCTTATTCAAAAGAAATATGATGAGGGCTCCCAAGGCAGTACCTAGAAAGGATGGAAAGAAGAACTGAATTCTGTAAGTTTTCAAAGTTACAATTGGATACTTTTTCAGAGTTAACTGGTTAAAGTAGATTAGAAGAGGGGAGTAACAGGGAAAGCACAAACCCTAGCATTTCCCTCAGATTTCCAGATTAAGAGATGAGGTGGATTGTGATACTTTCATTCAAATGGAAAATATTAGAATAGAAACTTGTGGTAAGAGGAGAAAGAATAAATTTGGTTTTAACATATTAATTTTGAAGTAGCTTCAGGACATACAGGTTAACAGGGGAATTGAAAATACAAGATAAAGCTAAGAATAATAAAATGGTAGTTGCCTGTCTCAGCATTTTGATGGTAATTAAAGGCATGGGAACCTGGGGATACCCAGGGATAAAGTTAGAGTAAGAAAAGTTAAAGTAAGAAGAGAATCAAAGAACTGAACTCTGGGGAATACAAAAATCTAAAGGACAAGTAAAGGAGGAGATCCTGTTAGAAACTTAAAAGCAACTTTCAGATGTGGAAAAAATTTTTAAGAAAAAAATATCCTGGAAAATAATGATGTGCTTTCTTCAAGGACAGAGTGGTCAGTAATATCCAGGGATACACAAGAGATGAGTAAGATGAAGTTTGAAAGAGCAGTTCTATTGGCAATTAAGAGGTGACTGCTGGGAGCGTAGCTTCATCAGGCACTAAAAGTCCCTGCTTATTAAGAGTAATTAGTAGATAGATGGGAATTGAAGAAGTTGAAAAAGTGAGCCTATGCTACATTGTCATAAATTTTGGTGATGAATTAAAGAAGGGAATTAAAGCTTGAAAGAGAGGTAGGTTAAGGACGAGAATATTTCAGCTTCCTTATAGGCTAGCAGAAGCGATCTTTGGAGAAAAAGACTAGCTGAGTTTCGAAGGGCTAGAAGGAAATTGATTCTAGGGTATAGGTAAAACACCTTTGAAGATGAGAAAGGGCACCTCAGCCTGGTCAGAAGGGAAGAATGGACACAAAAATAGGCATGTTTAGAACAGGAAATGCAAAGTCATGGGATATTCCCACCCGATAATCTTGGCTTTTTCTATTAAGCGATAGTCTATTGAGTGTGATGGTATCGAAAGTATAATAGAATTCAAATCAAGGTTTTGGTATAGACATTCTGGAAATTCAAAGAGAAGTTGAAAGGGAAAAGAAATGTGATTCCAAACAGTTCTGAAGGCTCAGTAGAGATTGAAAACTCTAAGTTATAGTCATAAAGATGTGCATTGATTGTGTGAAGTCCAAGGGTAGCAGTGGAAGAAGTAGGTGGTTGAATTCATTTTAGTGAGAACAGAAAAAAAAAAAGACTGTGTGAAAGCATAGTCATAATGACACTGTTTTGAAGAGAGATTGTAGTCAAGATAGGAGCCTGGAGAGAAGCCAGAGTACAGCTTACATTAGGAGGATTGAAAATGCAAGGTAAGCCCTCTTCAACTCAATTCTTCTGTGGTGTAAAATAACCTCTACTGTGGCTTTTTTGTATATAGAAGTTAGATTTTAACTGATTTATGTCTTCCTCAAACACTAAATACAGTTTCTCTAGTTTGAATATTTTATTACTACAACTCTTTTAGTGAGCATTCACAATTATAAACTACTCAAAACATGATTTCCTCTATTAATAAAGCACTATTTTATTTACCTTTCCCAAGCTAAGCTAAATGTCAGGCATAGTTCAACAAAATAAATCTATAATTCTCAATAGACACAAATGCTTATTTTATTAATGCCAACTCTAACTCCATTAAAATCGAATGGGATTGACATTGTGTACACATTTCAGATAAACTCATTTTGTTTGTTAATATGAAATACATAAGGAGAGTAATTAAAGCATTTGTTGCCCTTTTCTCCTGGTTCCATATGCATGGACTTAGAAGATAATAATTAAGATGAATTTGCTCAACTCAAACACAGACAACATAAAAATATGAAGGTAGATACACAGATGGGAAATATATGGATAAACAGATGGCCATATCACTTTAGAAAAACAAAAACTTGCTTGTTCTAATTAATAATGAACATCATTCTTTAACTTCCACCTTAGTTCAAAGATAACAGTATAAGCACTAAACCATCGTGTTATAACATGTAGCCCTAAAACCAAAAACAAATACAGTCTATTTCAAAATTTTTACTATAGATCTTAAACAATTCTAGAGACTGTTGATATGAGTAACTTCTATGTGAATAGAAGGAAATGAATAAAATTATATAATTAATACACTTATAAACCACTTATAAATCATTTCACCTTCCTCATTCAGGATTGAGGTTCAGGGGAGAATACTCTTTTTAAAGGGACTGAAGTAATCAGGTAGACTGAAGAGTGGGGTCTGAAGTATAAGGTCAAACACAGGGACTGGCCACATGTGTGAGTAAAGGGAGGAATGTTGAAGGTAACTCCAAGGAAAATACAGGCTTATTCTTGGGTTAGATTAGCTTCAAAGAAGAGTCAGGGAGAAAGAATCATTGGAGTTTAACAGTTAGGGCCATCAGGTCCCATATTGATGGGTTATTTCAAACTAGGTCATTGCTATACTTCTTGCTGAAATCCATCAAGGTTGGTTCAGAAGCCAGACAAAGCTAGAATGCCAATACAGAAAAAGTTGGCACTGTAACAGGGAGAGGAAAGCCTGAGACAAAAGAAATGAATCTGGTTTACATGTGTATTTTTTAAAATAGAGACATTAATTCTTACTTGACTTTGTACTATGCATAAGTTTCAAAATATAGTTCAAGAGAACATTTTTTAAGATTTTATTTATGTGTGTGTGTGAGAGAGAGCTAGAGAGAGACAGAGAGTGCACGAGTGGGGGGGAGGGGCAGAGGATGAGGGAGATGGAGATTCCCTGCTGAGCAGGGAGCCTAACATGGGGCTCAGTTCCAGGACGCTGGGGTCATGACCCAAGCTGAAGGCAGACACTTAACCGAGCCAGCCAGGTGCCCCGGGAATCCACAGTTTTTATAAGAATCAGTAAGCAAGCCTGCTGTTTGTCCAAGGGAGAGGAGAGATAATACCTCATTTTTCAACCTTGAGAAACAAACCTAAAAAACAGTCTAGTGGTCAGGGACTTGGGCTCTGGCACACCCCGTGAGATTTGTAAGAGTGCAAAAGACCCAATGAGTACTATCTTTCCAAACACTGTTATGCAAATCATTTCCATTCATTTGTAATTTATATATTCACTGTCCCTCCTTTTTAATCTGTTTCATTTCTCTCATGATACTTTTCATCAACATTTAAAAAAAGATTTATTTATTTATTTTGGGGAGGAGGGGCAAAGGGAGAGGGAGAATCCTGAAGCAGACTCCCCACTGAGTATGGAGCCCAGCATGGGGCTCCAGGAGCTCCATCCCAGGACCCTGAGGTCATGACCTGAGCAGAAATCAAGAGTCAGCTGCTTAGCCAACTGAGCCATCCAGGGGCCCCTTAACAACATTTTAAATGTGTATTTCTCTCACCAGAATAGAAGCTCTAAGAAATCAGATTTTGTTTTATTCTCTGCTGTATCTCTAGAAGTATGCTTTGCTATATTTGTTTTGTAAAGTAATTGCAGTTGAATTTAAATATTATTAATTTACTAAAAGCTGGATGCTTTTCTGGGTATGAGGGATAGAACAATTACCAAGATGGAGAAGGTACCTACTCTAACTCTCAAAATCCTTAGAAGTAAAAGATAAACTATAATAGTGGCTACCTCATGTAGTTATTGAAAGGATATAATAAATAATACAAGTAAAATATTTAGTAAGATACCCATTATATAGTTAGTACTCATTAATTTTAGCAATTATTCATTAAAATATAATGCCCCTACTATTTTTACTTATTGCATTTTAACTTTATAGTTGGAAAAACTACTACAATATTTAAATTTTTTTATTTTTAAAGTTAAATACTCAAATACACAGACATCACAGATATCACACAAAATAATGCAGTGCAAGATTAACTGACATAAATATTTCATTACTTTTTAAAAGGATATTGTTAAATAAAGAAAAAAAGTTACAAACACAACTACTGCCCCATCCTATCCCTTTCTCTTCTCTGCCTCTCCAGAATTAATGACATCATTTTCATTCATATTCTTAAAAAATCTGGAATTTATTTCATTGCATTTTAAACTTAAACCAAAACTTAGATCAAAAAGCATTTCCTTGGGGTGCTTGGGTAGCTCAGTCATTTAAGTGTCTGCCTTCAGCTCAGGTCATGATCCTAGAGTCCCAGGATGGAGCCCCGTGTGGAGCCCCACCTTGGACTCCCTGCTAGGTGAGAAGTCTGCTTCTCTGTCTTCCTCTGTTCATCTCCCAGCTTGTGTTCTCTCTCTCTCTCACTCTCTCAAACAAATAAATAAAATCTTAAACAAAACAAAACAAAACATTTCTAAGTTACCCATCAGATCTTTTTAGTCCTTCCCAAATTACCTCAATGGCACATTTGTAGGGAATGAAAGAGTGTGAAATAGTACCTGAATTTTGTGTAGTAAAATTACTTCACCGAATTTTGTGCTCTATGCTTTTAATATCTTTTGCTTACACATATAAGGAATTTCACCAATATACTCATCTTGCATTCAGAAATGATTATGAATACTATGACTTTAAGACCTTGACCTTTTAAGAATATTTTATTTGGAACATTTTTCTTCTTATCACTAGTTCATACTTTAGGGACTTATTAAAATGTTCTTGCTAATTTCACTTGCAAACTATATTGCTATTACTGGTATTTACTGCACTTAACCTTCACCTTTACGAAAGTAACATTAAGGTGTTATTTGCATAAGTTAAAATCATTACATTTGAATGTTGCCCTGACTATATTTTTTTAAATGACTTTTCCATAAATTACATTAGGGAAACATTATTGAGGAAAAGGCATTTTGAAAGGTGATTGAAGAAATTTTTTTTTATCATAAAATAAACTGATTTTGATTTTCACTTTAGAGATGGATCTTTGGCCAATGTATATTCCTCTCACTTATTGGGGTTCTTTACGTCATATCCCCACTACACTGGCTTGCTGCCTACTTCAACAAAAGAAGTATATCAAATCTCAAGAAACTGATACTTACAGAGAATGGTAAAAGAAATATTAATAAATATAATTTTTCTGTTTTCACAAATTAGGCAGTCCCATGATAGCCTATAAAAAATAAAACACAGTGTACTTCCTGTTTTTTTCCAAGAATTGTAAGAAAAAAATCTTAGCTTTACCAACACAATTTGAACTAGAGTTTTTATTTATAATGCTTAAATCTTTTACATAAACTTGATTTTGCTTGGTTTTGGTACTTTATTCTTAATAATACCAAAAGAAAATTAAATACATTACCAGAGAAACATGCAAAAGAAAAAAGTGCTCTAATCTAAATATTTTTGCAGAAAACTACAGCTAGATATTTTGCACTCAGAACTAGAGAGTGTTTGGACTGCCTGCCTGTTCCTCAAGGTTTGAGGAACTACTATCGCAACCTAGGAAGTAAGGTACTCACAGGAGCCTGATTTCCCTTAAGGTCTGCTGGGAGTTGGTCAAACTCAAGTTTACAGGCACAGTCTTTCATAGATTGCCCTCACTGCAGATACCAACCACAGGTTTAAGTATCTCCTGGGGCATTCTTACTTCTGATCAGCTGGCTACAAAGTTGGGTGTTCCCATGACCAACGTCAGGTTCAGTAATTCACTGAAATTGCTCACAGAACTCAGAAAAGCACTATTCTTAGGATTATAGTTTTATTGTAGCAAAAGGATACAAATCATAAGAAAGAAAGGGAGAAATGCAGGGAGTGAGGTCTGGTTGAATTCCACATACAAAGCTTCTTTTGTCTTCAGGGACACAGTAGTTTCCTTATATCAGTGTGTAATAATACTCAAAGAATATTGCAAACCAGAGAAGAGTCCAGAGTTTTTCCTGGGGGTTCATTGTGTAGGCACAGTTGATTAAATCATTGCCTGTAAGACTCAATTTCTAGTTTTCCCTCCTTGGATGTCGGGCTGAAATTATGTGGCTCAAAACACCAAAGTTCTAATCACACGGGTGGTATTCTTGGTGTTATCAGCCCTGGTCTTCAGTTATCTTGGTTGCTTAAACTATGTAAGGTATAACCGTGGCCCACCTTATTAGCATAAACTACCAGGTATAGTTCAGCAACCCACTACGAATACCAAAGACACTTGTCACTAGAAAAATTCCAAGAGTCTAGAGGTTACATCCCAGGAACCAGAAACAATAACCAACCAAATTCTTCATTACAGATGGTGTTTCCTTCAGACATCTAATTATAAATTCCAAATCGTGATGCCATTAAAAAATATGAACATGATCGAAATCATAGTAGCTAGTTAATTTCTGTACTAGAAACCTAGAGCTCTCAGTCCGTGTATGTTCCTCCTAAGCAGCCACAAGTAAAGACCTTATACAGTTAAGAGCTACATAGCTTCAGTAAGCCCTGGAGGGACTGAAGGAAAACTAGGAAAACACAAAACATCAAGAAAAAAAAAAATGAACAAGATGACGATAATGTCAAAGTCAAAGTAAATCAAAGCATGTAAAGTTGACCAACTTTTAACAACAGGAAAGAATCTCTGGATTCACAGATCAGCATAAATTGGACAAAGTTTCTTGGTAACCCAATAATTTTTTTCATTGTGTCTTAAATTTGACTTAGGGTTAGATAATAAATCTTGTGTTTTACACAGATATGATCTGGGATAACACATTATCAGCCAAGAGTTTTATAAGTTTACTTGGCGTACAGGTGGTTTAAATTGCAAAACTCATACTATACAGAGTGGATTGTTTGTTCTTATTCCGCATGCCTATCCACCATTGTCCTTGCTACATCTGTGAACAATGGTCTCTTAGATATGTATAATTAAGTGCTGCTACCAAAGAAAGGGAATATATTGATTTCAGATGAGACTTCCTCAATCTGCGTTTAAAAACATGTTTTCCCTATTGCTCTAGATTAAGTTGTAGCTTATATCTTAGCACTACACAATATAAAGTTCTCATAAAAGCCCTTGAATTACCTGAACCTTACCTAGATGTACCTGATACTCAAAAGCTGTTATGTGTGCAATATGGAGAATGAAAACTAAGGAGTGTAAATGATATGAAAATGAATGGGCACAACATCCCTGGCTTTTTTTTTTAAGTAGGGAGAATGTTACCTATGTGAAAGGACAATTAAACATCATCATCATCACACTGTTCTGAGGTTTGGAGGGGGTAAAAGTAGGATATATACTAGGATATAATGTGGATTTTTATCAGTGTTCTTCTCCACTGAGGGAAAATAAGCCATGTGTCTCATTTGCTGCAAGAGAGATTTAGCTGGGATATAAATAAAAAATTCTTGACAAGAAACACATTGGTAAATATGGCAACAGGTTACAGAGGGAGGTTCAGTTCTCTCAATATGAGATAAAATTCCATATCTGAGATCATGAAAATGTTATCCACTTGTGCATCAATGCAAACTGGAAAGAAAATTTCACTTCAGTAGTCTTCTAACTCAGTAATTCTGTGATTTCATGTCTAAGCAAAGGTGCAATGATTTGTTTTCATGAATGTTTAGAAAGATTATGTATGCTCTTAAGAATCATTGATTCATTCTATTAATAGCTAACGTAATGAATTTTTTCTAGTTTGTCTAGCTTTTATAAATGTTTACATCTGCATTGTGACATTTGATCAATCAAGGTACAAGAAAAGTTTTATTAAGTAAGTCAGATAGTACCCATGCAAAATATCTTCATCCCAAGTTTCATAATAGTTGTTCTGAGTAAAAGAAGACAGACAAAAAAGAATGTATACTGTGGAAGAAAGGAAAACTTTTCCCTTCATATATTCTAAGTTCTTTGGCTTGGCTAATAATTAAATTGACATATTCCAGATTAACAAGAGAAAAAAATTAATTTCATCCATACAGAAACCCCATTAAAAAATATGAGACTCTACAAACACTTAGACAGTTGAGGCTTATATACCATTCTGAGCTAAGGAGGAGCCAGGAGGAGTCCGAGGCTTCAAAGGGAAAGAGACAATTCGAGAAAAGCAAATGTTTGGTAAACAGATGTTTGCCCTCCCATACAGATAAGTCTTTCTGATATGAAAAGTTATCTCTGCTAATAGCTCTCTTCCTGGTATAGGCCCCCTATCTAAATTCTTTTAGGCAGTTAAGGAAGAAGTAAATAGATTTTTCTGAGTCTGCTGGGTCTTAATTGCCTTTAGTGCAAAATAACCCACATGCCAAAGTAGCACATATTCTGCTCCCCCTCAACTGTATGATTCCATTTATGCAACACTCTCGAAAAGCACAAAAAAATCTATGCTGACAGAAAATAAATCAGTGGTTGCCGGAGTATAGGAGTGAGAATATTGGAGAACTAATGCTATTCTGAAGACCTCCCTTTTTCTTCTGCCTTGAATTGTTTAAAAATAAGGTAATCTGTACATAAGAAACCCTGACCTACAACACAAGGCAAACTATGTTAATATTCTTGCATGTAACTCTCAAACACAATCTAAAGCTTAAACTCTAACCAAGATAATAATCAATATCATTTAAAGCTCTTCACGGAACTTAATGCAATGAATGCCAGCCCCAAAGCATGTAACAGTCAAGTGACTGCAACTGGGGGACTTCTTAAGACAGATAACCTCTACTAGAGCTTACAAGGTCCTTTGAAGAGCTGTAATTAGACTAGGCTTTATCTGCTTAATCTTTGCGACTAATTTCCCTTTTCTTTCCCCTTTAAAATCCTCTGCCTGCATCAAGGTGGTAAGATGGTTCTTTGGGACATTAGTCTTCCATCTTCTTGGTGAGCCTGATTTCCCAAATAAAATCATATTCCTCGCTTCAACAACTTGTTAACTCAACTTATTTAACAGTGGAGCAGCAAGTAGATTGAACTTGGGTTTGGTAACAAGAACGGGGTGGGGGCGGGGGGTTGGGAAGGAGGGATGACAAAGGGCATGAGGAAACTCTTGCGAGTGATCTCAATTCTTCACTATATTCATGATCTCAATTGTGGTAGTTCTCAGGTGGGTATGTGTCAAAACTTATGAACGTATACATTTTAAATATGTGTGGCTTATTGTATGTTAATTATACCTTGAAGCTATTTTTAGAAACTCACTGACTGATATACTTAAAGTAAGTACATTTCATTATACATAAATTATACCTCAATAATTTTTTTTCAAAAATCACATATTGCTCTTTTGTTCCCTTAGTCAATATGATACTATTATTTTTTGTAGCTCTTCCTCATTCCTTTCTAATTACTAGTTAGAGCACTCTTCTTAAATGAGTATAAATTTTTCACTTCCCGCTTTCTCTTCTTTATAATTTACTGTATTTCTTTTATAATCTTCTACCTCACCTCACTCTTTAATTGAAATTAAGAGTATTGCCTTCAGAACTTTCACTCTCCACAATCATGACTGGCAGCAAATATTTTCCAAGATTGTATCTATATTTAGACTAGCTACTTTTCTAACTGGAGTTATTTGCTTTTTAACCTTTTTCTTAAAATTTTACACAATTCATCTTAAAAATCATTTCTTTTAAGCCACCTTTGAAGAACTGTAATTGAGTAGCTGCTTACTATTTGGCTCTCTTTTGGATAATTTTATACATTCGCATCTCTGATATGTTCATTCAGTAAAAGAGATGTTGAAAAGTATTATAGGTAAGAAGTAGTTCAATTATAATTTCCTAAGGGAAAACTTCATGTAGTAACTCCAAAATATTATGTCAAATACAGGTCCATGAACACCAAATATTTTAAATTAACATAATGAAATGAAATGGAAAAAAAAGAAGAATTAGTAACACTAAAAATGGCAAATATAAGGGAATTTTAATAAGAACATGTTGGGGCACCTGGGTGGCTCAGTTGGTTAAGTGTCTGCCTTTAGTTCAGGTCATGATTCCGGGTCTTGGGATTAAGCCCCCCATCAGGCTCCTTGCTCAGCAGGAGAGTCTGCTTCTCCCTCTCCTTCTGGCTTACCCCCTGCCCCTGCTCGTGTTCTCTCTGCCTCTCATTCTCTCAAATGAGTGAATAAACTCTTTAAAACAAGAGGACATGTCAATGATAAAATCTCATTGGGCTATATCATTTCATGTCTAATAAATTAATTTTATACCTATTAGGGGCACAAGTGTTTTACATGCATTTTCTTTGAACAGTTGTTCTGAATAATTGTAACAGGTAGATATTATTATCTCCATTTTGTAAGTGATGAAAATAAGATTTTACAGGAGTTTAAATATTAACTTGCCTAAGAACCTGAGACTAATAAATAGCATTCAAGCCCATGTCTCTTCTATTCTAAAATGTTAACATGAGTTCTGGTGTGCCTGTGTGTGTGTGTTCTCTATGTGTGTGTGTGTACACGCATGCATGCATCTTCAGTGGGGACATTAGTATGCTGAAGATATTTGCTTTGATTTTTAAAATCAATATTCAAATACAAAAGTTAAAGTTAAAAAAGACTTCTTTGCAATTTACAAATCTTATACTGTATTTGTAAATCTCAAATGTAAATAAGCTTGTTTAAGGTAATTTGAAAAAGTTTGGTTCTGTTCAAAAACTAAATTTCTTCAAATAAGTTTTACAATTTTAGTGTATTTGATTTTTTTTTGATTCTTTGTCTGAAGCAAAACTTTCATGAGGTTTTAAATGTCTCCTGTAAATCAAATAGATTAAATTTATAAACCTGGTGAAACTTGAGTTCTCATAAATGTTCTAATATTGTATATAACTTTGGTAGGTTTTTGTTGGTTTTGTTTTTAAAAAAGATTTTATTTATTTGAGAGAAAGAGAAAGAGAAAGAGAGAGAGGCAGTGGGGGGTTGTGCATGGAGAAACAAAGTGAAAAGAAGAGAGAGAGTCCCAAGTAGGCTCCATGTTCTGTGGATATCCTGTAAGGAGGCTTTATCTTATAACAATGAGATCATGACCTGAGCCAAAATCAAGAGTCAGATGTTTAATCAACTCAGTCACCCAGGTGCAAGTTTGGTAGGTTTTTAATTCTAGGTTTTCAATTCTAATTAGTTGCTCAATTTAAAAAATTTAAATAGAATTTTAAGGCTTCTCCTCTAAATATTTTTTTAAAATATTATAAATATAAAAAAACCCCAAAGGCATATTCTTTCTTAAAATAAAAATAAAAATACTATGGCTTTGATTCTAAACTTTTCTATTCTTGATTCTAAGTCCTCCCAGAGTTGAATATTGCTGACTCACTAAGAATTGTACAATTCTTTTTTTTTTTTTTTTT
>CM053605.1:33102130-33120080 GCA_028646535.1 Procyon lotor
AAGTGATTAATTCTAAACATAGCCTATCCAGGTTCTCAAATAGTGAAAAGGAAAATATATTAAATATAAGGCAGAAGTTATGGTGAGAATGAATAATGCCAAAAGTCTTTAAGACCAATAAAACTGACAAACCTCTGGTGAGAATAAACAGAAGAAAAAGATAAGAATCAAACTGTCAACATCAGCTGTGAGAAAAGGACACTAGAGATATTGCAGAAATTAAGCAGAAAATGACTGGATATTATTTAATAACATCAATAAATTTGAAAATGTATATGGAATTTAAGAATTCTTGGAAAAATTCTTAGAAAAACATAATTTATCAAAAATTATTCTGGAAGAGAGACCTTGACAATTCTATGCGATTAAATATAATCAGTAATAAAAAATTTCTTAAAAAAATTAATCTCAATAGCAAGTCCTAGGCCTAGTTAGCCCTACTAGTGAGTTTTACCATTCAAGAGGCAGAAAAATTGAGAATATTCCCTTTGTATAACAAGAGTAGTGTAACTTCACACCTCTATACCAAAATTTTATAAGGACCTTACAAGAAAGGTTATATAATAGGCAAATCTCATTCAGAAACTGAGATGAAAATTTCTTTTTTTTTTTTTAAAGATTTTATTTATTTATTTGACAAAGAGAGAGAGAGATCACAAGTAGGCAGAGAGGTAGGCAGAGAAAGAGGGAGAAGCAGGCTCCCTGCTGAGCAGAGAACCCGATATGGGACTCTATCCCCGGACCCTGAGATCATGACCTGAGCTAAAGGCAGAGGCTTTAACCCACTGAGCCACCCAGGTGACCCAGAAACTGAGATGAAATTTCTAAACAATATTAGCCAACAGAATCTCAATCTTCAAACAAGGATAATATATTATAACAGATTTCTTTCAGGATTTCAATCTTGATTTAACCCTAGACAATCAGTTAATGAAATTCCCAACATTATTGGATTGTAGTCCTGTCAACAGATATAGGAAATGCATTTGATAAAACTTTATATCTTATTTAACAGAAAGAATCAGTAAAAGCAAACTAAAGCAGACATTTTGTATCTACGATGAACTTAGAAAAAATAACACACTTAATGTTGAAAATGTTGAACTCCTGGGGTATCTGGGGGGCTCTCTGATGGTTCAGTGTCTGCCTTCTGCTCAGGTCATGATCCCAAGGTCCTGGGATCAAGACCAGTGTCTAGCTCCCTGCTCAGTGGGGACTCTGCTTCTCCCTCTGCCCCTCCACTCCTGCTCGCGCTCTCTGTCTCTCAAATAAATAAATAAAATCTTTAAAAAAAGAAAATGTTGATCTCTTTCCTTTAAGACTGGTTCATCATTTAACACACCCAGACAATGCTGTATTGGAAGTGGGAGCCAGTTGAGTAGAAGGGGAAAAATAAGACTGGAAAAGAAGAAACAAAACTGACATTATTTGTAGTTGATAAAATTATTTAGACAGAAAATCAGAGGCTCCACAAGTTATTATAATTAATAAGAGTTCAGAAAATGTTTGGATTTAAAGTGAATTATTTAAAAAATCATTATGATTTCTATACACCAACAAAAAAATAGAAAATAAAATTTAAAAAGATACCATTCAAATAGTTGAAAACTATCACATAACTAAGAACAAATTTATCAAAAGGTATGCAAGGCCACCAATGTAGAAATTACAAAACATTACTGAGAGAAATCTATTCAGATATATACCGTGAATATAGATTTGAAAACAAAAATAATTTATAGAGCTTGAATGTACTTCCAGTGAAAATCTCGATAAGGTTCTTTGTTTTGTTTTGTTTTCAGTGGGACTTGAAAGATTCTAATGGTACATGTAAGTACAAAGGGTCAAGAATAAAGACACATATGGAAAAGTAAATGGTGAAAACACTTGCTCAACCAAATGTTAATATTTATAATATATTGTAGTAATTAAGATGGTGGTAGATAAATAGAGCAATGGAGCAGCATAGAAAGCCCAAAAAGAACACCACACATATGGAGCCTTAAGAGATGTAGCTTGGCAGATAAATGAAGAAGGACAGATTTTATAGTAAGCAGTGCTGGGCATTTGTCTATGTATCTGTGTATACATACATGTATATATGTATGTATCTATCATCTTTCCTATAATCCATCTATTCTCAGCATGCATCTACTCATCTATTCATACTTCATCATTTCTCAAAAGATTTGAGGCAACTAACTAAAATTCGTGAACGAGGAAAAAATGGAAAGGATCAGGAGTAGTGGGTTTTATGTGTAAATCATTGTTTCTGTTGGAAGAGTCCAAAGGTAACAGAAGTTTAATCAGAAAAGAGTTTCCTATGAATGTGGAATTGCATAATTTAGGACAAACTCCTTTCTTTGCATGAACATCCATCATAAGAGTTTGCAGCCTCTTGGAAATAAAACTTGGACAGTGCTTTTTAACCTAGTTAGAATGTAAGACTGAGAGATGATTCCATTTGTTAGAAAAAAGACTAATTGACATTAAAGTCACATCTCCTGATTTATTTGGGTTTGTGTTTTTCTGGCAATATTAAATTGACACCATGAGGTTATTGTGAACTTTGCCATTTTCTATGCCTAATAAACGGAATTACTTTGATTTGTGACTCATGTGCTGAAGATTTTAGCCATCAATCATTAACCTATATGGGTTAGATACCTCATTATATAAGAGCATCTATTATTCACAACATGTTAGACAAATATTGACTATACTGGTGTATTATGCTATTTATTATAAGTGTGTCTATAATCCTCTAACATTTTGTTCTACTTGGGGCTCAAAATTTCTACAAACTATGAGTGTTTCAAAATAAATCTTTTTTCCCTCCTTTGAAGATGATTAGAAATTGGAGAGCCCTTCCTTAGTAGTGAGCCATAATAACCCACATAAGAGGGAACACACACACACACACACACACACATGCACACACTTACATACACAACATGAGAAGGGAAGCTATTTCAAAGAAACAAAGTCTTGAGTTAGACAGCTATATAGTGCTATTTTTTAGATAAGAGATGACACTGGGGCTGTGAATATGTAAAGTTTATTTGTGGAAAACTTTCAGAAATGAAAAGCCTCATTGATGGTTTACTCTAACATTAACAAAATTCAAAATATTAAAAGACCTTAATATTGGAAAGAAACTACTGGAATGTTGAGATGAAAATACTAGATTTTGCTAGATGTTTTGCTACAACATCTAGCACTATTAAAATGTGGAGAAATTCTTTCAAACAGAAAACTATGGCAGGTATTGGGAATTTAAGGGAGGTTCTTGTAGTTACAAAGCATAATGGTTCTCAGAATGAAAGCGAGATTGGGAGCACACATACTGGTCAGGCAGGATCTTGAGATCTTCCCAGGAGTAGCCAACAGACAGTACCAGTCAGATAATTAGGACCTGTCAGATGCAGTATTTGGGGATGCCTCTGCAAACTCGAAACCCATCCCAGATTCACAAACTTAGTAGTCTTTCAGGAGCTATATAATGAATAAATAAATGGGAGTTAGGTGGTAATAGTAAATGTCATAGATGATTAATGTCAAGAAAATCATACCAAAGAATTTAGTTCATGCCCAAATGAAAGAGACATAAGATCAGCGAGGGTGACGGCAGAAGAAACATGATGACAAGGGGCAACCCAATCAGTGACAAGGGTCTCACAGCTGGGGCATGGCCCAGAGGCTGGGTTGGGGCTAGGACTTAGATTCTAATGGCATTTAGAGCTAAAAAACAAGATCTCAGCCTGAGAGAACAGATCTGCTGGTGCAATGATCAAGTTTGTAGCAAGATTGGATCAGTATGGTATCAGAGTTGGCCCTAGAACCTGAGTTTGGTTTGAAGCTCTGGAACAGGATCAGTGTTTCTGTTTGTGGGGAGAAACAGAGCAGATGGATGCAATTCATGTTTATCATGGCAGTTTGGCTTTTTCTCCAATGAAATCACATGGAGAAAATTACAGAAAGAAACTTGCAACTAAGGTACCTATGAAGCAGTTGTATTATCAATTAAATATCCCAACTTGTAACAGACAGCTTGAGGCACATGTGCACCGACCTGTTGGAAAGTGATTCTCAGAGGTCTCCTAGCGTTTTTGTACCTCTTACCAGTGAGACTCTGACTACTCTTTGTCTGGGCTATTGTTTCAAGGATGTTTGTAGGTACCATGGAAGACAGAGATACTGTCTCTACCAGGGCAACCACGCTCACTCTCAGGACAATAAAAATGCCTCTTTCGGAAGTGGAGAGCTAGCATGGCTACCTATCATAAAAGATCCCAGCTCTCTAAGCTTGGGATTCCTTTTCTGTGACGCAGCCCATGGTACTTGTGTCATCTGACCCTCTTCATGTCACCCTGCAGCAACTGGCGCTTAGGGAACGAGCCCACAAATGCTGATACTGTGGCTACTCTTTTGGTTTGAGTAACAACCTGCCCTTTGTCTCTCACCAGGGCATCTCATTTATTCTACTGGCACTCATGAAATTGTGACGGGCTAATTTGTTAGCTAACAAGAGCAAAAACTCAAACATTTCAGAGATTTTGGCAGAACTGGAGCAGATTTAGGGTCTGTCAATATAGAACTTTGTTCTAAATAAGCCAAAGGGATGTCCGAGTTTGTTAATAGGACACCTATGCACACCCACACCAATGTATTTCATTAAACCGTTATACTAATAGTCAACTTTTAGCTTATCATTCTCTTATCGCACAATGGCTATTTAATTCACACTGTAAGTTTAGCTTTTGAAGGATAGTATAACAGAAGAAAACAGCTATTTTTTTTCTTATTTCAGTCATATGTCCTTGAGCGACTGCTAAACTGAACCTAGTTACTGGATTTATAAAAACAATTATTAGGAGAAACTGAAAAACTATTGAGGAAGAGAATGCGGGAGGAGCATCCTTATTGATTAAAATTTTATAACATATATTCTAGCTATTGAAAATAGTAACTATTGAAAATGTTACTATTATTTAAAGAATTATTTCTAATTATTTAAAGAAATATTGTGGGAATTGTAGATCTCTAGTAGTGTTTGAGGACACTGCATTTGGAAGTTATTAAAAAAACAGTGTTAGCTTTTCTGCAAGAAGATTTGGCTTAAGGTTCTAGATTTTGGAAGTCTTATCTTATGACCTTGAACAACTCACATATCTTTTTTAAGCACCAATTTCCTCATAAAATTAAAAACAAAACAAAACAAATAATGTCCTGATCACTGAACTTACATAGTGCTTTGAGAATTCTTAGATATTAACACTTTTATTCATTTATTTATGTTATTGAAGTATACTTACATTGTTACATTAGTTTCAGGTGTACAACATAGAGACTTGACAACTGTGTATATTATTATGTAATGCTATGCTCATCATAAGTATAACTACCTTCTGTCATCATATAAGGTACATGTAATTGTACATGTACAATTGGTACATGTAATGAACCAATTACATTAATGTAGCCATGTAATTGGCTACATTACAATAGCCAATGTAATGGCTATTACAATACCATAGATTATGTTCCTTATGCTGTACCTTTCATCTTCATGACTTATTCATTCCATAACAGAAAGCCTGTACCTCCCACTCCCCTTTAGCCATTTTTCCCACTCCCTACCTCCTTCCCTGTTTGATCTCTGTATTAATGGGTCTGTTTCTGCTTTGTTTGTTCATTTGTTTTGTGTTTTACATTCCACATTTAAGTGAAATTATATGGTATTTGTCTTTCTCTGACTTATTTCATTTAGCATAATATTTTCTAGGTCCATCCATGTTATCACAAATGGCAAGATCTCATACTTCTTTATGGATGAATAATATTCCATTATATATATATGCATGCCGCCTCTTCTTTATCCATTCGTCTATTGATGACACTTGGGTTGCTTACCTATCTTGGCTATTGAGAATAATCTGCTATAAACATAGGGGGTGCATATATTTTTTCAAATTAGTGTCTTTGTTTTCTTTGACAGTTATTTTAAAAAGCAATTTACTAGCACTGTGAAGAAGATACCACAGTGAAGACAGGATTCCTATGGTATTCAGCTAGGATCCACAATGGTCTTTTTACTATTCAGTATTATTCCTTAAGGCCGGGTCTTAGGAAATAGGTGGGCCATGATGGGATAAAACTAGAGGGAAACACAGCTTGTGTGACAGTAGGGCAAATGATGAATGAAAGCTCATACTGGTATTCAAAACCCATGCTATTCAAACTATGATATTCAAAGTCTGTTATGAAATGTGTTCACTTCTGAAATAAATTCCCAGAGATGTTTTCATGAAAGCCAGCTATTTTGCTCAATGATCAATTATTATGCTTTGCTGAGGGACAAACGAGTAATTTATCAAAGTTAACAATTTACCAAGACCTCTTTTCTTCTAGATATTTATATTTATAGCAACTTATATGATGGATTATTAGGACCTACGTTATTCTGAGCAAGTTGCAAACAAATTTTTCACCCTCCCCTTAGTCTATTTTTTTTTTTGCCGCTCAGTCTACCCACTCCCCACCGCTCCACTCCTCAAGCTTGTAGTCTCTCCTCTCTGCCCGTCAATTTTCTGCCTTCCTCAGTGTTCCCTTTCTTTTTTTCTTAAGTTTCCTTATTCTCCTTTCTTCTCTCCTTTGCTATTCTCTCCTAACTCCATCAAAATTCCCCATTTCCCCTATTGATTTCTCTTCTTTCTGCTCCCTTTCCCTACTTTTTTCTTGGTCATTCTGTCCTCTTCTTCCACTGTCCCATCCTCCTATCTTCTGGCTCCTAATGCTCTCTTTCACTGCCTTTGTTTCCCACCTCAGTAGCCCTGTTCTTGGCACTCACAGTCTTTTCTTTCTTCCTTCTTCCTATCCAGCTTTTCAAGCTACAGGAGCAGCAGGAGCAGCAGAAAATCAGGGCAAAGGGCAATTAAACAATCCTTAAAATGTTATGGTCTCCTCAGAAGTTAAAAAATCTATGTAAAGACTGCATGCCCAATAGGAATGGCATGAACTTTCACACAGTGAAAAAAAAAGCAAGTTTCTAGTATATTGGTATGTTAGCAAAGGAAGAAAATCGATCACTTGGCATATTGTTCCTTTGGGAAATTAAATTTCAGATATATTGATTTCTGATAAATTGACCTAGAATCATTCTGAGTGGAAGGCAATAAAGCATTAAGTGTCACTCCAAATTTCAAGAAGGTAGTCAACTTAAATTTCTCCTGCCTTTTTTCAGACTTGGTCATTAAGTGTGGAATTACTAACTATGGTTGGGGGCAGCAAGTGAATATACAGAAAGTGGGGAGTCAGTGTCTTAATTTCATTCAGATTCTCTCATCATGTTTCTTTATGGGTTCAGAAGTAAAACAGAACATGTTTTTATATTAATCTCCGATAAACTGGAAATGGAAGATAATTCCAAATTTAGAGAAGCTTCTCATAGACTCCATTTTTTATTAACATATAATGTACTGTTTGCCCCAGGGGTGCAGGTCTGTGAATCATCAGGCTTACACACTTCATAGCACTCACCACACATAGCACATGCCCTCCCCAATGTCCATAACCCAGCCACCCTGTCCCTAACCCCCTACCCCCCAGCAACCCTCAGTTTGTTTCATGAAATTGAGAGTCTTCAGAGACCCCATTTTGAAATGAATAAAACTGAACTCTCTTATTTCTAAGGAGCTACTATAAATTTTCTGGCATGTACATTTTCCAAAATAAATGATACCGACTGGAATTTTGAGATGTCAAAGAATTGCTTACAAATAATACGGTGATAAATAAACGGATGACAATAATGAGTAATAAAGTTTCTAACTAGAAATGATCAGAAACACTGGCGAACTTCAAAGTAGTGGTGATGTCTAATTAGAAACCAGTTGGAAATGACTATTTCTATGTGCTCTCACTTCCAATATCTACCCAGCCCAAGCCCCCGGCATCCTGAATGAAAGCAACTTCTCTCCCCTCTCTCTCTTCTAAGCATCAGTGATCCTTTATTAAAAGGAAGCACAAATCCCACTCCACTGGCAAACCTCTTCTGAACTAAGTCCAGAAAGATCTTTTCCTCTCCTGAATTCTTACATTAATTACCATATATCCTACATGCATCTGACAATCACGTACCACCATGTGATACTTCTTTTATTTTGCTATCTTAACAGGTCACTCACAGTAAATCTTTTTCAAAAACACAGAAGTGTTCCTATCTTGTCTCTAAAGTTGGAATGTAAATTCTTTGAGGGAAAAAGACAGTTTTTTAATTTTTATTTTCCTCATAGCAC
The DNA here is from genome assembly GCA_028646535.1 of Procyon lotor. Lineage (NCBI taxonomy): Eukaryota > Metazoa > Chordata > Mammalia > Carnivora > Procyonidae > Procyon > Procyon lotor. Next base: position 33,110,428 of record CM053605.1, read on the forward strand.
ACATGCAGTGCTTTGAAAATAATTGTTCCTTCAATACACGTGGATTTGGGTAAAGAGCTTAGAATGATAAGAAAAATAATTATACTGTGAGTTTGCTGACCATATTGTGTCTAATCTGACTTCTTATTCCCATGCTGAGCTCTCAAAGACATAGATTTAATGTGGTAATTCCAATCGATTTAAAGTAAAATGAAAGTACTGGGAAAGGAAAACTGTTGGCACTTTATAATAGCATGTAATAAGTTTATAGACTTTGAAGCAGTATTTTTAACCTTGGCATTTATTTCAGAATTTGTTTTATTTCACACTATTTTTGCTAACTACTGGTGGAATATTGGATTATTGAACTGGAGAGTTCATAATACTCTCATCATTTGTCAGCATAGTGTTTGGAAACCACAATATTAGATACCAGAAGTTGTAATTTATATTGCCACTTTTTAATCTGCTCTGTGGCAGTCTTCTAGAGAGTGTGAGATGTAAGCAGTAGCTGAAAATTAAGGTAATGCGTGCCATTTTATCTAGACAAGTGAGATAGATGATGTGACGTTAAATGCTGTGTCTTGCTATTTTTGTTATCTGCTTGCATAACGATGCTTCTCATTATTCTCAGTAAAAATTAGGATTATTATATTTTGCAACTCGAGTTTTAAGCAAAATCATAGGAATTGCCAATATCTGACCATGTTGGCCTTACGAAAATAACAATATCAAATGGTTCAACCTACCAAAATTTAGCTATGTAAATTTCTGCTTTATATACACACTAGAAAGAAATGTCTTGAGAATGGTCTTAATTTTATCTATGAATTCACATTTAGTTTATTTGAAATGTATACATTCAGACTTGTTGGCTCCAAGATGATTGTTGAGTTTCGTTTTGCTTTTTCCCCTCTTTTGGATGGGGCAGTACATAACAAGATAATCATATTCTGAGTCTGATGCACAGCATGCTTTTCTTATAGCATCTAATGCCCAGGTTTTGAATACCAATCTTTTAGCATCTAGTGTCAGAACTGCCAAGAACAGTCCAGAAAACTCCCTAGTCTGGCGCCAGTAACATTAGAAGCATTTTTTGGATTGTTTAGTTAGTGTAATCCAAACAGCAACATTTCTGATGGAGAAATACGGGGGGTGAAAAAGCTGTCTTATATCCATAAATGAAGTATATGTGATTGTAGGATATCATGGTAAACTCACTCTTAGCTGAAGAACAAATTAAATGATAATGTTGATGGCAGCTTTTCAGGCACATCATGAGGATCAGGTGGCAGCAATTCAAGTGACAGAAAACTGGTAGAAATTATTAGCTATAAATATAAGAAATGCCATCAAGGAAAATGCAACAGATCTTAGTGATAAGTTGGTCAGTTTGCTAGAAAAATGAAAACTTCTGCCCCAGAGAAGGTACAAATGAAGATTTATAACACTATGCTATATCATGTTCTCTGTGCACAAACTATGTGAGCACAGGCCTATAATAGCTGGTATGGCCTGTATAACCCACATATTGGTTATTACACTATTTTACCTGGAAGATTAAATTTACATGAATCATTTCTGTTTGTTTGTTTGTTTTGTAGAGGCATCTGATTTAGAGGAAGCAGATGTGAAGTGACTGAGCTAAAGCAGCCAAACTGAATTCTTACCTCCAGTTAATCTGTGTGAAGTGCTGAAAGACCCCATTAAAGACTAAGAAACAATTGTAGGCAATGCAGATTACATTCCTGAATATCACCAGTACATGATGGTTGTAAACAGGAATGATTTATCATATATTTCCCAAGTCTGTGATATTTACAGTTACATAATATGAGCAAACTTCTTCCAATTATTATTATGTTTTTACTGAAGTATAGTTTCACATAAAATATTATATTAGTTTCAGGGATGTGACACAGTGATTCAACCTTTATATACATTACAAAGTGATCACCATGATAAATCTAGCTACCATCTATCACCAATTATCTTTGATGAGTTGTAATTAATCATAACACAATTTAAAATATTGATCCACAAACTATGAGGGCAAATACTTTCATCTACTTATTGCTTACCACTGGGTGTCCAAGGAGATCTATTTCTTCAGATTTACTTTGAGGCATGTGTAATACACATTGATCCAAGGCAATAAAAATCCAAATATTTCAGTTACTGTAACACACATAGTTAAGAGACATTCTCTATCTTAAAGACATGTCTTTTTCTCTAGTCAAGTACTATCCCAATTATTATTTAGATCTATAATATTAAACCCAGGTGTTTATTATCTAATGTTGTAATAGCATTAGTATATTATAGGTCCATGAATAACAGAGTGTGCTCTGGAACTAGGTTGCTTAGGTTTAAAACATGGCTCCTTCAATGGCCTTCTTCTGTGCCTTTGAGCAAACTATTCAGTTTCTGGAAAATCAGTTTTCTCTTCTGTAAAATATAAATAATATTGCCTATCTCATGGCGTCATGATGATTAAATGAGTTTAAAACATGAAAGCTCCTCTAATGTTGCCTGCACCTATAGGATTAGCAAGTATCGACAGATGTTAGCTAATATTACCACTCACTATTCTCAGTAAAATGTATAGTAAAGCTTAAGAAGGAAATCCACATGCAAAAAGGTACATCTAGATACAGACTTTACACTTTTCACAAAAATTAACACAAAATGGATCACAGACTCAAACATAAAATGCAAAACTATAAAGCTCCTAGAAGATAGCAAAAAAAACAGGGAAAAAATAGGATAGGAAAAAAAATCTAGATAACCTTGGGCTTGGTGAAGACTTTTCACACTAAAACACCAAAGGCATCATCTATGAAAGAAAGAATTGATAAACTGTACTTCACTAATTTTTTTTTTTTAAATCTGCTGTGAAAGACACTGTCAAGTGATTGAGAAGAGAAGTCACATATGGGGAGAAAACGGTTGCAAAAAAAATCTGAAAAAAGATGTGTTATCTAAAATATAGAAAGAATTTGTAAACCTCAACAGAGCCTGATATAAAAATGAGCCAAAAATGAGCCAAAACCTTAACAGATACTTCACTAAAGAATATATATCGAGAGGGGGAAAAATCATATCAAAAGATGCTCTGTTGACGCCTGGGGTGCCCAGTCAGTTAAGTATCTGCCTTTGGCTCAGGTCACGGTCTCAGGGTCTTGGGATCAAGCCCTGCATCAGGCTCCTTGCTCAGTGGAGAGCCTGCTTCTCCCTCTGCCAACCTAAACAATCCAAAAAGTGCTTCTAATGTTACTGGCCCCAGACTAGGGAGTTTTCTGGACTGTTCTTGGCAGTTCTGACACTAGATGCTAAAAGATTGATATTCAAAACCTGAGCATGGCAGGTTTGTTTAATCTCTGCTTGTTTTCTCCCTCTCTGACAAATAAATAAATAAAAATGTAAAAGAAAGAAATGTGTTCTGCATCATATATCATCATGGAAATGCAAATTAAAACAACAGTGAGATATCACTACATACGTATTAGAACAGCTAAAATCTAGAACACTGACAACACCAAATGGTGGTTAGGACATGTTCCTGAAGTAACAGGAACTCTCATTTGTTGTGGTTGGGAATGCAAAAGTACAGCCATTTTGGAGGACAATTTGGCGATTTCTTACAAAACTAAACATACTCTTACTTTCTTACAAAACTAAACACACTCTTACTATATGAATTGAGTTCCTTGGTATTTACCCAAAAGAATTGAAAACCTATGTCCACACAAAAACTTGCACATGGATGTTTATAGCAGCTTTATTTGTAACTGCCAAAGCTTGAAAGCAACCAAGATATCCCTCAGTAGATGAATAGATAAACTGTGGTATCTGCAGGCAATGGAATACTATTGAGTGCTAGAAAGAACTGAGCTGTCAAGCCATGGAAGACATGGAGGAACATTAAATGAATACCACTAAGTGAAAGAAGCCAATCTGAAAGGGTTACATACTATAGAACATTCTGGAAAAAGCAAAACTATGGAGATAGTACAAAGATCAGTGGTTTCCAGGGACCACCTGGCACTCATTGTGCTTGAGGGGAGAAAGGGATGAATAGACAAAAAACAGAGGACTTCTAGGGCAGTGAAACTACTCTGTATGATTCTGTAGTAATGGATATGTGTCATTAATTATATGTTTGTCCAAACCCGCAGAACGTACAACATCAAGAGTAAACCCCAATGTAAACTATGGACATGGGTGTTCATAATGTGCCAGGGTAGGTTCATCAATTGTAAGAAGCACACCATTCTGGTGGAAGCTATGGATAATGGGAGAGGTTGTCCATATAAGGGTACAAGGGATATCCTTGTACCTACTGCTCAATTTTGCTGTGAATCTAAAATTTACCTAAAAAATAACAATTATTTTTAAAAAGCTTAAGCATTATGCTTAAATGTAAAACAATTTAAAAACATACAATTTTGTTGTCTTTAAAAACAAATTTTGGATTAGAAATCAAGAAATGATGGAAGTTATACACATATGACATACAAATACTATGGGTGGCTTTAAACTGAATTATGGTTCCCCTCCCACTATATCTTGGACATGGGTCCTTTGGGAGGTAACTGAGGTTAGATGAGGCCATAAGGATGGAGTTCTCATGATGATTAGAGTCGTTAAAAGAAGAGGAAGAGAGAGACAAAGCTATCTCTTTGATCTTGTGGAGTGCAATGTGAGATTGCAGTCTTTCTGTAAGCCAGGAAGAGAATCGTCCCAGGAACCAAACTGCCTGGCATCTTGACCTTGAACTTCAGTCTCTAGAATGGTAAGAAGTAAATGTCTGCAGTTTAAGTCACCCAGTCTGTGTTATTTTGTTATAGCATCCTGAGCAGACTAATACAGGCTACATCTAGGACATTAACATATGGGCTTAACATTTTAAATACTCTCACTGGTTGCAGAGACATTTCTACAATTTGTAAACTGTACATCAATAAAGGGACTTTTTATCTTGTAAATCTTGTCATTGTAGATATACACTTAATTTAGCAACACTTATAATTTAAAGAATGTGAAACCATTTAAGCAGGCACTAACAGGGACTAGGAAGTGTTGGGAAAATGGGGAGAGGTTTGTAAAAGGGTACAAACTTTCAGTTATAAGATGAATAAGGTGTGAGAATCTAATGTATGGCATAGTGACTGTAGTTGATAATACCATGTTGTATAACTGAAATTTGCTGAGAGAATATCTTAAGGGGTCTCATCAGAAAAAAAAAAAAGTAAAGATAGAAAGTGACAGATGTGTTAATTAACTTGATTATGGGAATCCTTTACAATATGTACATACATCAAATCATTACATTGTACATTTCATTTTTCACTTTTTTATTTTTGGCATGGAAAAAAGGATGTTTTTTATTTAAGTAGGAAAAATGTCACTACATATAACAAAATTGTTCGTGTGTGTGGACTCTTCCCTACATATAGGCAAGACAGAAAATCATCAACCATTTTTTGAGAGATGTACATTGCATACTTTAAATAAATAATAATTCTATTTATCAATTATATATCAATAAAGCTTTAAAAAAAAGGCACTGAATGAAAGTTGTTTCCACCTACTACTCTAGAAGCTCTTCCTTTAGAAAAGAGAAGGGAAAATCACTGCATTTCCAGTTAGGTCATGGAATCAGCTCTACCCATTAAATAGAAATACTACATTTTCTTTATCATCAACAAAATTATTGGCATTTTTATAAATGCTGAGATTCCAGAGAAAAACATCCCCCCACCCAAGAAACTATAATTAAATTTAAGCCACTAGGGTTAGGATTTGGAGTTTACCCTTAGGGTCATAATTTATTTGCCTTCCTCCCTTTGGGAGTTTCTAAATCCTTTTCACTGTAGTATCTAAAATTGCTTCCAAGACTTTTTTTTTTTTTTCAATTTTATGATTTCCACACAAATACAGAATTATAAACCATAAAATTCTGAGTGATTACACTATCAAGAACAGAATTTTATAACTTCATTTTGAAAAAAACAAAAGGAGAGACTTTAAAATAAGTCAATTCTTTGACACATATTTCACACCTTTATTACTGTTTTGCTGCTAATGGTACAATTTTTATAAAACCAAATTAGACAACCTTTTTGCTTTCCCCATGGAGCTACATACAAAAGTTATCAAAGATTGTTATTTACTGAATTCCAGAAATGAATTCTGAAATTAGTATAAATATATAAAAGAATATTTCATTTCAACAGACATTTGGTTTGGAATATTTTTTATAAGCAACTTAATCAAATGAGATTTTTAAAAATATTTAAGCACAATATTTTTTAATATTTAAAATACATTATTTGCTATTTAAGCTTATAGCACTTGCTTATAAATGGAATTTTGAAATTGATATAACTTTATGTATCTTTTTTTTAAGATTTTATTTTTAGGGAGCATCTGGCTGGTTAAGTCGGTAGAGCATGTGACTCTTGATCTCAGGGTCATGAGTTCAAGCCTCACGCTGGGGTTGGAAATTACATAAAAAATAAATAATATCTTTTAAAAATAAAATAAAATTTTTATTTTTTTAAGTAATCTCTACATCCAAAGTGGGGCTTGATCTTACAACCTAGATTGAGTCTCATGCTCCCTGAATAAGCCAGCCAGACACCCCTAAATTTATATATCTATATCTATCATGTTTTAAATAGAAGAGAGAGGTAGTATGACATAATTGCTAAGAATATGGCATTTGTATACAGAAGAATGATCAAGGTCAGACACAGTCATGTAAAATCCCAGTAAGCATTCAGATATTATTTTAAGTAGCCATAAGAGTACAGTATCCAAAAGGATAAGAAAATGTAAGATTCTGTCAAGTCTAAAGGGTAAGGAATGTACATAGCATAACTTCCCAACAAGTACAAAGATCTTTAGAGTTAGATTGAAAATATGTATATATAACTGCAGGGTAAAATATAAGCCAATCAAGAAACTGGCTTGGGTAGAAATTTAGTTTTATGAGTAATGGAGGTATAATTGGTATCCAGGGATCTGGTACACATGTCTTACAACACCTGCTTTATAACTCATGACACAGGGATCTTCAAACTACTTTTCTCATGGATTCTTTAATTTTGAAAAGAAAAAAAAAATCTATTATTCACTGATTTTCTTCCTTCCACCCTGCACTGCTGCCACAATGGGCTCCTTGTTATTCCTTGAACATGCTAGGTAGGCTCCTTCTTCTCTGAGGAATCAAAGAAGAATCCTCTTCTCTGAGGAAGATTCTTATCCCAGATGTCTGCTAACTCCTCCACCTGAAATTTCAACTTCTGAGTGAGGCCTTGCCTGGCCATGTTAATTAAAATTAACAGTCTCCCTTCATTTTATCTACTTTCTCCAACACTTATCATCATCCAATATTGTGAACTGGTAATCACTAACATCCACTGAAAGAAATGCATCAACACACTATTTGTTAAGAGTCATAAATTTTATATTAATTCCTTTTCTCCCTGATTTTGTATTTCCACTTCACTTCTCCAGCAAAATTTTATTTTAATGTAGTTTATTTTATGCCTCAAAGTTTTTTTAACATTAACTCTATAATATTTCTTTGCAACAAAACAGAAATTTAAACCCATCATTTCTAGGTACTATAAAATTCCAAATGTTAGAAATTGTCCTCTACATTGAATTATTGTTATAATCTTCATAGTAAATGTCTACTTAAAAATACATAATATTATAAATTTTATTATTATAATAATAAAAAAGAATTTTTTTTAAAAATATGTCTCTTAATTAGATGAATGAGGCTGTTCATTTTTTTAATTAATGTGTATTTTATAGATGAATGTTACTTATTACCAAAATAGCACAGGGTTTATATTGGTTATAAACCTTGAGAAATCTTATTTACATGAATATGTAGATGGGACTCAAAGAAGTTCTGTTATAGCAAAGTCACTCAGAACACTGGATTAGTGACCTATCACCAAATTTTAATTTTAATACTCTACTAATTAGCAACTCCACTAGGCCATCCTAAGATTTTATTAAAAGCAAAGAATTAGAAATTACCTGAATTACAAAGTAATATTTTACCTGGTCATTAGTATGTTACAGTTTTTCGAATTCTAAGACTATAATAAAAGGTTTTCCAAGATGAATCAAGTGACTTTCAAGTATACTTGTCACATTTTTACTTAGAGATACCTTTATGCTTTCTAAAATTAGGCATAACCAGGGTAAAAATAACCCCATAAAGATAGGATTTCTCCATTGGCTTTGAACAGAGATTTATATATTCATGCCAAATTTTAATTTCTAGATGTGTCAAAGTGCCTGAAAAATGTGAAAGATGGACCGGAAGATAAAAATTGAGAAAATATATAACTACTTATATATAGTTATATTGGTAATTTCCTTTTTGGTTTGAAAATAATAACATTTGCACTTATGCATTGGACTTATTAGAGCAGACTGTCAAGAAGGACTGGGGCCAAGATGAGACAGGGCAGGGGTGCCCGGTGCTGCCACCAGCCCCAAGTCTCCCAAGCACCCCCCAATTCTCTCTCTTTTCTCTCTTCACTTCTCCATTGGCATGCTTAAGGGCCAAACCAAGGAGCTCCAGAGAGAGTGCTGAAGAATCTGGTAAAAGCACCATTATGAAGCAGATGAAGTCTTGCATTTCAATAGTTTTAATAGAGGATTGGAAAGAGGACTTCAGTCATAAAGAGAACAGCAAAGGAATATTATAACTCTAGATGACAACTACAGTTTATCATTCTCCTGCTTATGTCCTACCATGCTTTGCAAGCTGGAATTGCCCAGTCTCAGGAACTTCTAATAAGAATACTGTATTGTTGTTGGGGGAGGGAGAGGGTCCCCTACCACCTAACCTCTAAAATAACTAAGAACCCAACAATAACACAACAAATGGGATTAAATACTTAATTGGCAAAAATATAGTACAACAACAATTTTTTCAAAAAGGCATCTGTGGGGGCGCCTGGGTGGCTCAGTGGGTTAAGCCTCTGCCTTCAGCACAAGTCATGATCTCGGTCCTGGGATCAAGCCCCACATCGGGCTCTCTGCTCAGCGGGGAGCCTGCTTCCCCCTCTCTCTCTGTATGCCTCTCTGCCTACTTGTGATCTCTCTCTTTCTGTCAAATAAATAAAATCTTAAATAAATAAATAATAAAAATAAAAAGGCATCTGTGTTTAAAAAGTGACTAATTGACAGTTTATTGTATTAAGAGTTGGCATTTGAGAAGTATGACAAGTCCTTATTGAACATTTTTCTGGGTAGTAGATGCTGTGCTAAACCCTTAAATCCTGCAAATACCCTACCCACACCACTCTGTGACTCTGCAGTACAAGTAAATATAAGTATCAACATCATGATAAATAAAACTTCTTTGAAATTTTTAGCAAAAAGACAAACCAAAGCAAAAATATAATCAACACTCAAAAGGGAGTAATTAGTCTTAATTAAACAACTATGATTTTCTGTAGTACAAGGTATTGGCTCCCTGATAACATTTTTTCCCTCCAACATTTTACTGGAAACAGACAAAACTGTTTAAAGAATTGTACAATTCTGAGGAGGGCAAGATGGCGGAGGTGTAGGAGGCACAGAGAGCCCTGGGAATCAGAAGTCCAGCTAAAGAGGAGGAAATCACTCTAAAAGCC
>CM053605.1:33120580-33144580 GCA_028646535.1 Procyon lotor
TTCTCTTTGTGGAGGGTAAGGGAAGATCGAAATGTACATCTAACTTTCAGTTTTTAGGGGGCTGACCAAGGGAATGATTTCAGTGCCACCTATCTCAGAGTATTGATGAATGCCTGTATATTCTAGATGTCTGGGGGCTGCTGAGAACAATAACAAAAAGAGCTGGGCGATAGGCTGCTCTTCTGGCAGACCCATGGCATAGCAGACAGGTGCCAGAGATTATAAAATCTTGGAGAAAGAAACTGGCAATCTTTCTCATTAGGGATTTACACATACCCATCCAGGGAAGACGTATACACAGGGAAGGTTTTAGAAGCCACCAGAGTCTGTAGGGAGCCTTGCTGGTGAAGGGTTTCTTTTGTGCCAATGCAATTGATAAACTTGGGAGAGTTGGCTTTTATTTCAAATATGCAGATACCAACACAAAATGTCAAGGAGCTCTAAAAAAAAGCAAGAAAATTCCCAGTTCCAAGGTTCCATAATGTGAAGCTGTTTTTCTCTAGAAGCTTCCTCCTCTCTTTAAATCTGAAAGTCCATGGTGGTTCCCACTGAATTTAAGAAGAAAGCAATCTGAAGTCGTCTATGTGATGCACCTCCATAATGCTTATGATGTCTTGTAGATAAATGCTTGAAATTATCATTTTATAGAATATATCTATTAAAGAGAACAGACCTCGTTTGAGAGGTAACATGCTAGAACTTTTGCCTCCTGAATATAATCCAGGCTTTCAGATTCAAGCTAGTAACGTGCAGCACTAATTCTGTTGAAGGGAGCAATAGGAACAGTGAGTAGATACAGTTTTCAGAGACAATATTGAAATCTTCCAGGATATGTCAAAGTAGTGTCTTCATGAAACTGTTCTGTGGAACGTGAACCAGGCCCTTATGGAAATTGTGTGAGCTCCTTGGTATTCTTTAATAAATTCTTTATTTGCTTACATTAGCAAGGTTGCTTTTATTAGCAAGGTTCTTTTCAAAGTTTCAATTATAATTAAAAACCTTAAGTATTACCAAATCACATTTAAAAGTCGGGAGCTGTTAAATAATAGGCCCCAAAATGTGGAGCTGGATAAATATGGTATGTGGAGCAGAATTTCATAACACCTTACCATTTATTTGAAGACACTGGTGAGTCTTACTATACAGCAATGAAACATTTTATTCAACTATTTCCTGTACCTAAAGATGCAGGACTAAGCCTCAGACAATTGCAGTGGGGGCTATAAAATAGGGAAAGGTAGGAAAAATTCAGGATGTTAGAGTGCATTTATTGTCTCATATAATTTTCAGTAAGGTCAGTAGAGCACAAGAAAAGGACAATCTGTAGGTCACTAGTCTAGAAGTAGACAGAGAAGGAAATGCAGATTTGCCAAGAGCGAAAATATCTGCCTGTGGCCTACAAACTCAATTGACTGAGAGACCCTCTCATCAGAGAATGGTAAAGTTGGATAATTGGAACAGAAGTAAAGAAGAGGACGCTTAGCAGAATAAAAAACTTAGAGGACTCTTAGACTGTCTCTGCTGGACAAGGGGATGGTGGAAAGTCAAGATCAGATTTGGAGTGGGGCTTATCCAACCAAGGAAAGTGACTCAGTTCATAGGTAATGACTCTTGTATATGCACCAATGAAAGCAAGATATGGGCCATTTACTACTTAACATCCCATGGAGAAAATCCAAAGTAAAGTTGAAATTCCTTAACTCTAAAGCACCCCAGTTTTACTGCTCGACTTCTTTAAGAATCAAACACATTTAGTCTCTGCCTAGGGTTTTGAAAATCTAATGTATGAGGAAGGTTAGCTGACCACGAAATTAAAGCTGAAAGAGGTACACAACATAGTCGTTAGCTCAGTCTAGGAGCCAGACCCAAGATCTCAAGCTGTGTCTGACCCTGGGTCAGTTACTTCTCTGCTCTCTCTAAACTTCAGTTCCCCAGTCTTTACATTAGGGCCTGTCTCTTGGCATTTATGTGAGAATTTTAAAAATATGACGAAGACATCAAAGCATATTCCCAGGCACAAAGCAAGTATTAGAAAACTATTATTATGGGTTCTTATTACAAAACATTTATATGGAACATGAATCCTAAATTAAGGTTAATGGAAATGGTCAAAGCTGTCGTTTGGAATTTTTAAAGATATTTTCTTAATTAAAAGATTATGTGATTTTAACTTTTTAGCTATGGCTAATAACAAAAGGTTCACAGGAAAACTCTGATAGTTTAAGTTTTTCATGATATAAATAACAAAGATGTGGACTTAGATATACAAAAGCAACAAAGATAATCAGGGATTTGTCACATAATAGGGAATATGCAAAGGAAAATATCCTACTATAGATGGCAAAATAAAACTAGATTGAGAATCTCCTCCTTTCAAAGTTTAACAAACTTTACTAAAAAGGAGAAACTCAACCAATATAATGCACCAGCAGTAATAAACACACAGGAAAATGTCATGACACAGACTTTGTTCTTACATAATTTAGTCTACTGCTTGCCCTATTCCCATCACACCAACCCAAAATTGGCACTAGGACAAGAAAGAAGGTGAATAAACAAAATCCTAAAAATCCTTATTAACACAATCTCCATGTCCCTTCCTTATCTCCCTTGAAAAAAGGTAGATTAAAGAGGAAGTGTCACTCTGGGAAAAAGTTAAGAGAAGCCATAAAATGTTCCCCTTTATCACCACATGCTCTCAGAAGAGCAAGATAAAAACAGATCCTCACTTTGATATCTCTGGGCTAGGAGAAAAGCAGATGAGGAGGAAAATGGACATAATCACACAAGCACCAGTAAACTGTAACTTAGGGGAACTGATAGAATAGAGGAGACAAGACTTTTGAGGGAGCTAGAAGCTAGTGGATAAATAGCGATTCAATGCAATTCTATAAAACAATAAAAACCAAAGAAACTCTAGCTATAATCAACAACAGAGGAATCTCATATATGTAATATTGGGCTAAAGAAAAAAATTCATTAAGAATACACAGTTTAATTCCATGTTTTTCAGAAGTGTAGAAATAGTTTATCAGCTACACACATTACAGATTTTTACTTTAAAGCAGAAAAATTTACATTTATTTGCTTATATTTTGATGTAGGGTCATGGATTTGTTTTTCCTAGTATAGACCTACGGATTAGTTGATATTCATTTTTTTTCATTACTGATAATCTCCAATGAGAAACAAAAATGTCAAAACAACCATTAAGCATGTGGTGCCTAGGTGGTCAGTTGGTTAAACTGCCTTCAGCTCCAGTCATGATAGCATAGTCCTGGGATTGCTAGAGCCCTGCATCAGGCTCCCTGCTCAGTGGGGATGGGGAGCCTGCTTCTCCTTCTCCCTCTCCAGCTCCCTCTGCTTGTGCTCTCTCTCTCTCATAAATAAATAAAATAATAAAATCTTAAAACACACACACACACACACACACACACACAACAAAAAACATGAAACAGACCGAGTACAGAATCCTTCAAGGAAGTTATTAATGTATTTTCATTCTTTTGATGCTACTTCAGTCATACCAGATTTGATAGCATTTTTTTCCCCCAGAAATTTGTTTATATCAAAATTTAAGGAAGCATTCAAATTACTTTTTATGAAAACATCTCTTTTCCTTATCATATTATACCAAATGAGTTTTTTAAATGTTTAGTCAAATAATATAATCATAACTTCCACAACTGGCAAAAACACTTTTGGGATCAAGTGCAACTTAGTCTTGACAAGCATGCAATCCAGTCCGTGAAAGCAGAAATACGTGGACACACTAGAGAGAACCTTGACCAGCCACAAGTCATGGGCAGCAGTGAGAATGCTTTATAGATGTTATATGGAGTATCAGATAATTGTGCAGGTTATTTGAGTAGAAGTCAGCTAAGTAAGTGACATAGAGTAAAACTGAGATTATCTGATGACAGTAAAAGCAGAGCAAAGTGACAGAAAGATAAATGAAATTAGGAGAAAGATCATCTACTGGGGCGGAGGTAGGGGATGAGGAACAGACAGTGATGATTCCATAAAAGCTATTTGGCATTCCTGAAGTACTTTACTCAAATGGAACAAGAAAAAATATTTAAATTCAAGATAAAAGGAAGTTTTCATTAAGAAAAAAATAAATAAATAACCCCTCCCCCCTAAATCTGAAAATAGAAAGACATAGCATATTCCAGGAAAGGTTAAGATCAGCAGTGACCTTTTTTTTTTTTAAACTAAAAGCTTAAATTATACTGAATTTCCCAGACAAGAAATATTTCTTGAGCACTGAGGTAAGGAAACACTTTTTTTTAAAAGAGTAAAAAGTTAAACTGGCCTCAGAGTCTTCCAAACAATGTGCAATGCCAAAACCAATATGGTAACAAGGCTTACAAATTTCTGGGGTAACTAGGGGCACCTAGCTGGTTCAGTTCAGCTGGTTCAGATAGAGCATGCAACTCTTGACCCCAGGGTTGTGAGTTCAAGCCCCAAGTTGGGTGTGGAGGTTACTTAAAACAAGAAAACCAAACCAAATTTCTGAGATAAAGTGTAAACTGAGAATTTGATTTTTAAGCCAAAAATTTTAGAATCAGCTAAATTCTCTTCCCAGAACACTGACAGTCCCAAAGATAAAAGAATTCCAAAAGGGTGGCACTGAATGTATGTGATTATAGACCCAAACTAGACAATTAATTGAATTACATTACAAAAATATGTAAGTGATATAAAATTTGACAATACAGTAACACAATCTCTAATAATTTTTTTTTTTTTTTATTCTAAAAAAGGTCTTTTAGGGAGTGCCTAGCTGGCTCAGTGGGTTAAGCAATCGATTCTTGGTTTTGGCTTAGGTCATGAACTCAAGGGTCCTAGGGTCAAGGCCCGCATAGGGCTCTGTGCTCAGAACAGTCTGCTTGTTCCTCTCCCTCCCCCTCCACGCCTCTTCCTGCTTCTGTGCACACTCCGGTATTCTCTCTCTCTCTCAAATAAATAAATAAATAAAATCTTAAAAAAAAAAAGATCTTTTAGGAACTAATAATCCCTATAATGAAGAACAAGCATAGCTATTCCTTTAGTTTACCAGTTTCATTTTCTTCTATTAATTCAAGTAAAATTTAAATTAATATATATTAAACAGCATGCATCCTATTGTCTCATTTTTTTTTTTTTTTATGATTTTATTTATTTAACAGCGAGAAACACAGCGAGAGAGGGAACACAAGCAGAGGGAATGGTAGCGGGAGAAGCAGGCTTCCTGCCGAGCAAGGAGCCCGATGCGGGGCATGGTCCCAGGACTCTGGGATCATGACCTGGGCCGAAGGCAGACGCTTAACGACTGAGCCACCCAGGCGCCCCCTATTGTCTCATTTTTATAAAACTATTATTTCTGTCTAGCCCTCTTTCATTACAATATACAGAAAGAAAAAGCAATTAAACTACTTAATGTTAACTCAAGTATTCTTTCTGGATGGTGAAATGTGGGAATTTTTTCCTGTATGGTTTGAACTTTTTGTAATGCATTTTAATGCCTTTGTAATGCATTTTGTAAATGTAGTAACTTTATTATTCTAAAAGAAATGAGAGAATACCCAAAACATTGGAAGTACAATAAAGATAAATTTTGCCTAACCATCTTGACCTTTGTTCTAACAAAGCCCTTTATTTTTATTATTACTCAACTGTTCAAAATCTGACATTTGATTGCATAGTAAACACACTATTAGTTTTAAAAAAAATAATTAAAAAAAAAACCCCAGAATGCCATACTAGCAGCCAACCCTGCAGAATTTCAGAAAGAAATTTCCCTCATTAATCCCTTGTCAAGCAAAAGTACTAATTGACTTTAGGAGAAAAATTGGTGGGGGAAGAAAGAAAATGATTTAAAAGGTCTCAAGCATTTGCTCTCTCACAAACCACACAAATGATTATTATTCTGTATGTAACTGACTGAATGACTATAATGTGCTCTGTTTAGGACGTTATTGTATTTCCCTAGTAGGTGTAGGTTTTTCTAGCCTATCCAAGGTTTTAAGGCACACTGGGAGTCTTCTACTTCCAAAGCATTATGTAAATGCAATACATTAACAACTGATCCTGTATTTGGAATGTTAAAAATGAAATTAGTTCTAAAAATTAAATGGTCCCTTTTAGGGACAAATTATAAAAGAAAATCTCTTTAAGTTAGAAGAAAATTTCAAAATGTCAACACTGTCAAAACAAAAGTTACAATATTTCAAGTTTGAGAAAAGAAGAAAGCCTTTTTATGAAGGGCAATTATTTCTTGCCTTTTCCAAATAAAGAAGCCTTTCTTTTTAATGATCTGTTTATTTCTGGTATTGGGCTAAATTTAGATTTAAATTGTTTTATCTGTGAATATAATTGAACAGTGGCAAAATCTTTTTTTTTTTTTTTTTAACAGTGGCAGAATCTTAAAATTTGTTACCTAGAGAAGTTAGGTGACCTCCGTTTGGGGAAAAAAAATATCATTAAAGGAAAAACACCTGTCCAGACCTGAGGTCTTTATAGGTACTTGTAAATCTATGCTAATGCATAGATTAATGCTCTAGTTAATGCTAGAGTTAACATTATGTTAATGCTCTAGTTAACATTCTTTTTTTTTTTTTTTATGTTTCCAATATGACTCTAGTTAACATCCTAACTATGACTTGATCTGGTGAAATTTCTGATTCTATGATAACATGTAATACTGTTTTCTAGAAGACCTGTGTAAGGTTATCTCAAAGCATGAAAAACAGAGCCTTTAAATGATGTGGTTTAATAAGCATTTTCTTTAGTTTTAAATCCTTCTCTCTCTCTTTTTTTTTAAATGAGGTATGCAGCATAATATGCTCCTATCTTCTTTCTTTTCTAGTAGGACCATCCTTTATCTTTTGTTTCTATCAGCATATGAACTTGTTATTCCTCTTGAAAAGGTCAAATAAAATGGGAAGGAGAAATCATTGCTGTTGCTATAAAGTGTGTCAACATTGCTCTAAGTCAAAGGTGCCAGGATTGTATGTGGGGAACAGCACCACTGAAACCCACTAGCCCTATCTATAAACAACTAAAAGTGACTAACCTGAAAACATTGGTGTGTGATTTACCGTATCTCCTTATTCTTTTAATGTTTTTATTATTTATTTATTAATTTTTAATTTTTTTAGGGGGTAGGGTAGGGAGGGAGAGAATCTTAAGAAGGTTCCATCTCATGACTCTCGGATTATGACCTGAACCAAAATCAAGAGTTTGGTTACCTAACTGACAGAGCCACCCAGGCACCCCTGTTTTTATCTATTTGGATAAAGAAATTTAAAAAAAGTATATTTTTTAAAAGATTTATTTATTTATTTGACAGAGAAAGACACAGTGAGAGGGAACACAAGCAGGGAGAGTGGGAGAGGGAGAAGCAGGCTTCCTGCCTAGAAGGGAGCCTGATGCGGGGCTTGATCCCAGGTCCCTGGGATCATGACCTGAGCTTAAGGCAGATGCTCAGTGACTGAGCCACTGAGGCACCCCTAAAAAAAGTATTTTGAGCTAGTTCTTTCACATCAAAGAATCAATTATTTGTATTCTTGAACATTTAGATTATTTCCATTTTTACTAATGTAAGCAACAATTCTTTAAAATAAATTCCTAAGATTTAAAGTGCTCATTATTTAAGGTATGCACATTTTTCAGACTTTGGATATGTATAAATGACTATCTTCCGAGAAATAATACAAAGCTCTGATTTTGCTGTATTGTAGATAACACTAGTTTGTCATTTTTTTGTCTTTTTGCCAATTTATACTTAACCTTGACTCTCCACTTGTGGTTTTAGTTCCCATGCTCTGCTTTCTAGAAACAAGAACTGAAACACAGGTAACTGTTAGTAACTGTGGAGTTTGTACCAGATCCTTGCTGTATCAGACCATAGTTGTGAGCAAAGGAAGAACTGAGAGGAGAGAAGTGGTTGTTGGGAAGTAATTTGAATAGCAACAGAAGGAAAAAGGGAGGGAGAAGACATAGTAGACTCAGCCTGGGTAAGAATTAGGGAAGAGTTTTAGGAAATTTGGTAGGAGGGAGAAGCTGCCTTCTTGATAGCTTCCATAGATGAGAGTGAAAAGAAATAGAATTTTTTCTTTTTTTTTTTTTAAAGATTTTATTTATTTGACAGAGAGAAACACAGTGAGAGAGGGAACACAAGCAGAGGGAGTGGTAGCGGGAGAAGGCTTCCTGCCGAGCAAAGAGCCCGATGTGGGGCTTGATCCCAGGACTTTGGGATCATGACCTGGGCTGAAGGTAGACGCTTAACGACTGAGCCACCCAGGCGCCCCGAAATATAATTATTTCTTAAGTTTGTTGTGTATTTAAAATGATTTATGCCCTCACTGTTTTCATTTTTAGATTTTACTAAATATGCTGCTTTTAAATTATTTTTAGAAGGTTTGAATGCTGTTTCTTTGAATGTATCTCTAAGCTGTGGCTTGGCACCTGGGATTTCAACTTTAGAAATGTTATATCAACTGCCATAGTTCATAAATCTAAAATACTATAATGTCATTTAGAAACATGTGCAACAAGGAAATCCTGGGTGGCTCAGTTGGTTAAATGTCTGACTCATGATTTCAACTCAGGTCATGATCTCAGGGTGGTGAGATGGAGCCCAATGTTGGGCTTGGTGCTGAGCGTGGAGCCTGCTTAAGATTCTCTGTCTTCCTCTCCCTCTTTCCCTCCCCACCACTCACACGCACACATGCTCTCTCACTCTCTAAAAAAAAAAAGAAAAACATTTGCCACATTCTCTTTGTTATAGTCTTTTTTTTTTTTAAGATTTTTATTTATTTATTTGACAGAGAGAGAGATTACAAATAGTAGAGAGGCAGGCAGAGAGAGAGGAGGAAGCAGCCTCCCTGCTGAGCAGAGAGCCTGATGTACGGCTTGATCCCAGGATCCTGAGATCATAACCTGAGCTGAAGGCAGAGGCTTTAACCCACTGAGCCACCCAGGTGCCCCTGTTATAGTCTTTAATAGGACATTTTGTAATTAATATTTTATTATGTTTAATATTATTTTTATAACACAAAAAATAGTATATTTTGCATTTTGTCAATATATGAATATTCTGGTCTATCATAAATAAGATATGATTCATGATAGACCAGAATATCTGTGTGTTCTATTTTTTCTCTGTATGGAATTACTGTATGGGTTTTTGTTTTTTGTATTTTAAATCATGACATATTTTATATTAAATTAGTCTTCCAGATATCTAAAAAAATTATTCATATTTATAAAGATAAATGTTTCTATTGTGTTTAAATATTTACATATTTCAAAATAAATACAAAGAAAGAAAAAAGTTTCCAGGTGTGAGACAAGTATACAATTAATTTGTTATATCATGTATGCATCCAAAATATATCTTTAGCTTCAGGTTCTTCTTTAACTTTCAAATATTTATTACACACTTACAAAGCATCAGACATTGTGCTAGCCAGTAATAAAAACAGGCACAGGTCTTTCTGACCATGATTTTTAGAGTGGGAAACGCTGTAATCAAACAAACAAATAAAAGGTAAAATTGTGTTTTTGACGTGCTGCAATGTGATACACAATCCTATGAAGATTCATAATAATGGAATCTGACCTCAAAATTATTTCTTTTTTATTTGATAAGAAATTATTTATTTTTTATCTGAAACTAAAAATTGCACCAAATTTTAACATATTGTTTCCCATAACAACTATCTTTGAAATGATGTGGTCCTTGTTTGTTACATTTTAGAAACTTAGTCTAAGTGTAATTGTAAAGAAAAACCAAATGACCCTCTCAAGGTTTTACCAAAAATATTCACAGGTAAGGTGAGCACAGTCAAAAGAGAAAATTTTCCATTGAAATGATAATGGAGTGAACTTTCTAGAGCAAAAGCAATAGAATTCATATATTTGAAAGAGAAGACATTTAAATGTTAAGATAAACTAAGGGAAGATCTCCTGCACCAAAAACTATTCCTTGAAAACTCTGGAAAATCTAATATCTATGTAATACAAGTTCACTAAGTGTAAATATGTCACTTTAAAAGATGACAAAAGTATCTTAAATTTCATGGGCAAATTTTAAAACTTTATATTGTTTAGAGATTTGATTGTAATTTAAATAATTGCCTCAATTATTTAAATAATTTTAAAAGGAAAGTTAGGAAATAAAATCATAAACATGTTTTTTTTTTTTTAAAGATTTTATTTATTTGACAGAGAGAAACACAGCGAGAGAGGGAACACAAGCAGAGGGGATGGTAGTGGGAGGAGCAGGCTTCCCGCCAAGCAGGGAGCCCGATGTGGGGCTCGATCCCAGGACCCTGGGATCATGACCTGAGCTGAAGGCAGACGCTTAATGACTGAGCCACCCAGGTGCCCCCATAAACATGTTCTTTTAAAACTTCTTTCTTCAAATTCATTCCCAAACTTGTTAAAACAAATTAGATCACCTTACCAATAAAAAACATTATAGTTTATGTTCTTTTACCTTTTTCCGCTTATATTAGAGTAATAAAATAAGTTGCTGTAACCATGAGAATAATAGGTAGATCAAGAAGTAATATTCCTAGTTTCTCTTTTAAATACCATTCTGGGTTCTTAGGTCGACTCTCTTCTGTAATGTATGGCCCATGTTAATTTCATCTTGTTTCTCTGGCATCCTCTGGGGTATTATCCTCATTTGCATTGTCAAAGCGAGACTTCAAGTACATCCATGTTCAGCTCACAATATGTGAGCAAATGTGGTTGTGTACCTCTGATGCTTTAAGATGTGGGTGGGCCCAGAAGTAACATGGGTTCCTTCTATTTCCATTGCATTGGCAAAAACATGGTCACATCAGCACATTAGGGGAAGAGGGGGCTGGAAAGGGTAGTCCTCAGCTGGTGGGCACACCTAGCCATAATTTTATTTCCTACCAGAGAAAAGAAAAAACAAATTTTGGTGCACATCTAGCAGTTTCCTCATAAAACTTTTTTGTACAGAATTTATTTTTTTTTAAAGATTTTATTTATTTATTTATGAGAAAGAGAGAGCACAAGCAGGGGGAGCAGCTGAGGTAGAGGGAGAAGCAGGTTCCCTGCTGAGCAGGGAGCCCAATGGGGGACTCAATCTCAGGACCCTTGGCATGACCTGAGCTGAAGGCAAATGCTTAACTGACTGAGCCACCCAGGTACCCCTGTACTGAAATTAATTATGCATAAAGTATTTCTGTATCAGAGTTTTTTTCTTAAATAAATTTGCCACTCACCATCTTGTTTTTAGCTCCTAAAATATTCATTCTTTCTACAAATGTTTATTGAGCAACTACTATATATTGGTGCAGTAGATATGGAGAATTATATGTCAGAGTCCTACACTTCCAGAAATTTGCCATGTAGTTGAGATGATATATGTCCATTTCTGTGGCAAATGATTTAAAATTTTTTTTTTTAATTTTTAAGAATTTTAAATTCAGTTAATGTCTGTGGCAAATGATTTAAACAAGTTTGTCATTTAATAGTAGCAAAAACTCTCACGACAAGCCTATGCCCTCTTTATAAACATTAGGAAAACTTAAGGCTCTAAAAGTTAAGTTAAACCAATCTAAATGCCTTAGATATCTTTTCCAAAACCAGTGTTATTTTATATCATTATGATATATATAATCAAATTATTAAATCAAATATACAAATTAGAACTCTTCAACAGTTAACTGAGTTTCAAGAATCTAAGGCATAAAGAGTCTCCTGCACAACAGAGTATTACAGATATTTAAAAATTTGCAGAGAGCCATCCATAAATCAGTAGGTTTGTTTACTATAAACAATCTTAGACAATTAGGTAGACCCTTATAAAATATTCCTCAGATAAGGACTTCTCACTAGCAAATACAATGAGTTTGTTTGCCATGAGGTCTGTCATAAGCATGTTTGTGCAGATTATTCCAGATCACCTGCCATCTTTCTAAGAGTGACACAGACACACATCACCAACCCAACCCAGCAAGAGAATGGATTCTAGCTTGCTCTGTTATTCTTTTAATTCCTATCAAGGGTTCTAGTTTCTTCCCTCCAAATTTCCCGTCTTTCCAGTTGTATTAATGGTCAAACTTAGTTAGAGAGCTATGAACTTCTACACATATATGAATGTTTCCACAAGCCATTTAACTATTTGACTAAACAAAAATTATAAGCTTGCACAAATAGCTGGCACAGGTATTTTATAAACTAATAATTCATCCTTACCAAATTAAAAAAATATACATTTTTCTGTTACATATTGAAAGAAGGGAGATGACATTCTTTTCAGAGCAGAACCAGAGGCTTGAAAACAAAACCCAAGGTCTCCCAAAATTCTGCTGAGGCAGTGAGTTCAAGCAAAACTATTCATAGCTCAATTTGAAAAGATCCAAGATTAGAAGGTAAATGAAAGATTGCTGAGAGAATAAAAATAGGAAGAGAGAAAGATACAGAAAATTTTAAACCACTTTCTTTTAGTATATCTAGATTCAATCAGATGGGGTCTCCAGATTCTCATACAAATCACTTTTCCTCATTGACCATTGTGGAGAATTTAAGAACCAACAGAGAGTTAAGATTCTCTGAAGTGAGACTGCATGAAGTCTACAGCTTCATTTCATCCAGCCTTAAGAGTCACTGCTGCTATATTCCAGAAAATTAATTTTCCACCTAGTGATTTTCTTTGGTTTTCCAATAATAAAACATTTAAAAATCTACAGATCCAAGAATTTAAAGAGCTGTAGGCAGTGTTCAGTCAACTAGTTCTAACACAGCCCAAGATACCCTGAAATTAAGGACAGAGGAATGGAGGTTACTTGAAGCTATGAGGATAAAGGAACCCTTTTAAGCAGAATATTTAATGAGATCGGTGGGCTAAGAACTAAATTGTGATTAATGCTTACATTTAATGGAGGAGAAGAGTTAGGAAGTCTAAAAGATATTCACGTGTGTGAGTGTGTGTGTGTGTTTGTGTGTGTGTATGTGTGTGTGTGTGTGTGTGTGTGTGTTTAGAAAGGTGAGTGTAGAGCTGGGATAGTGGAGCAAAGAAAGCATAGCATAGTCAATAATGCCAATGTTTCAGAGAAGTCAAGACAGATAAAGACTGAGGGAAAAAATTAAATGTGATGTTTAGTTTATTGTTGACAACAGAGATACTTCATTAGAGTAACTGGAGAGAGAAACAAAATTTCCAGAAGATAAGGAGTGAGTGGATGGCCAGCAATTATGCCAAAGCATGTTAATTCATCTTTTGAAGAATATTGCGGTGAAAGAGCAGAAGTCATATTGAGTTTAGCCTAGTGTTTTTATTGGCTTTAACATCTACCCAATGTTATATCTAACTTGGCAAGTCATATATTCCCCCTTTTTAACTATTTATTGAAAAACCAAATTTTGTAAAGTGTTTATGGAATTAAGAGCAATTTTCCAACAAGTTAGAACTGTTCCCTTGACTTCTGTTCTGTTAAACCATGGTGGGCCTATTTTTAGTCTAATGAAATAATTCATTTATAGAGAGCACAGAGGGGTATCACAGTTCATTTAACTCAACCCCATTGTATCCAGGCTTCAATGAAAAGGATTCAGGCTCCTTTTTCCCTTGAGAATTTTTTTTTTTAATTGCTAGGGAGGAGAGGAATATATTTATGTTAGATGATAATTTAAAACTCAAATTAACTGCACCTAATTCCTGTTGCAGTCTTATTCAGGGGACATTTATTTTATCCTAAATGACAAACAGAATCTAGACTAGGAAAGTCACATAGTTTAGGGTGCCTAAGTTTAAACATGGGAACTGTGAAGATCAAAACAAGAAACTAAGAAGAGAGTTTGGAGCCAGTGAAAAGACCTGGAAAGCTATGGATTGCTGGAAGAGATAGATGGTTATTGCTGAAGCCAGAGAACTCAGTCTCAGCAACATTAACAGTAGGAAAAGGAAATAATGAGGCAAAGCTGATTGTGATTATGAAGGAAAAGCGGCAGGGTTCAACAATAAATAGATTGGATGCACAGACAAAGGACCAGAGATAGGATTGTAGTAGATACATTAAAGTATTTTGACATAATTTGGCTACATATGCAAAAAATAAACTTTATAACCATTCATAGTAGTTCAATCTGGTGCCTTCATTAAAATGTTATTTGAAAATCAATAATCAGTGAAAGACATGAAACATTCTAGTCCTACCAGTTTTATTCTTAGAGAGTTTTTATGTTCCCACATTTAATGTCAGGGAATGTTGGGTCTTTTGTGTGTATATGTGTCTCTGTGTGTGTACACACACATGTGTACATGTATACATATATACATACATATATACACGTGTATGCACATACATACATGTTATATATACACATGTATACATATATACACACTAAATATAAAAATAAATTAAAAATATATATTATATTTAATGTGTTTATAACATATGTACATTATATGTATTATGTATCTATACATGTAGGATATATATGTGTTATGTATATATGTAATATATACATATGTATTACATGTATACATGTATTATATGTATATATGTAATATATGTTTATATGTATATATACAAAAATATATTCTTAACCCCCAAATATATATATGTATAAAAATGTATATTTTTTCACAGTAGTTTATAATAAATATCTTTAATGACATTTCTTGGGCTGTGTGAGCATAGAAAACTTAATTTTTTTTTAAGTTTCAAGTTCCATCAACTGGTCACAAATAAAAAATTATACTAGTTGAAGAAGTCTACATGATATCTACATTAGCAGTATGATAGTACAAATATCTTCCTTGACACATCCTTTTAGAAGCAATGTATTAAGATGATAGGTAGATAGGAACCTAGATAGAAGGAACTTGGATCCCTAAGTCATCAGATAAAGAAGACTCCCAGTCCAAGCCTCACTGGATTTGGCATGAGCAATAAATAAACATTAGTTATAATAAGTCAATGAGATTTTAGGGTCCGTTATCACAATAAAGGCTAGCCCAATATGACTAAATAAAAATGGACAAGGCTCTGGGTAAACAAAAGGGAAACATCTACCCTGGAAACTCTCCACCATAGGATTATCTTCATAAGGGCTTGGGATTCAAATTAATATTACCAGTATTGTTCAGGAAACCCCTAGCTGAGAAATTAACATAAAGTTGTCCCAACTGATAGCACTCCATGGGTGTACTATCATCAAAATTGGACTAACAAGGTATAAATTGATAAAACACACTAAATATGTGCCCCCAAATAAAAATGTACAACTAAATCATGAGAGGAAACAAGCCACTACAGACAAAAACTATGAGATAACAAAACAAATTATGAGATAACAAAAACAAATATTTCCAAGGACTTCAGATACTGGAATTATAAGACCTAGAATATGACATAAATAAATATATTTTAAATTTTTGAAAGAGCAAAAGATTCAATAAAAAAATTCAGAAAAATAGAATGCTATTGGAAACAAGCAGACAGATTTTAAAGTGAAGTGAATAATATAAAAATTTAGTTAAAAAAGACTTTGAATATGTAGAAATAGCAAGTTAAATACATCTGAAAAGATTATTCATAAGCAGAAAAATAGATGTAAATGAATTACTCAGGAAGACAGAAGAAGAAAAAGAACAGGAAAGTTAAGAGACACAGAGGATAGATGGAGGTTGAACATATTTTAATAGGAATTCCAAAAGACAATGAACAGACAGGAAAGAAGCAAATTTAAAAGACATAATGAAAACAAACAAACAAATAAATAAATAAATGACATAATGGCTGAATGTTTTCCTGAAATTGATGACAAGCATATATCCTTAAATTCAGGAAACATTGTAACTCTCAAACAGGATAAATAAAAGAAAGCCACATTTATACAAATCATAATGAAAATATAGAGCACCAAAGACTGGAAGAAGATTTTAAAACAACCAGAGAGAACGAATGACAACTAGACTGACTTTGTTTGGTTAAGTATGAATGACAGTATTTTGTGAATAACCATTTATAAACATAGATGAAAGGCAAGAATGGTTTACCACTACAAAATTTATTAATTCAATTCACTACATTTACAGATGCTAAAAATTAATGGATCATCTTATAAGAGTATGTTAAAATGGAGCCTTTCTCTATTTTGCTGAAACCACAAAGAATAGAAACAGCACAGTAGGTCCCATATAATTGCACATTTAAGAATTTACAGGAGAAATCTTAGGAGACAAGTTTGGTGTGCTTGGCTTATCACCGCGTATGAGGATATGCAAGGGGTAGTGAAAGTATTGATCAGCTGGGTGGAGAGATTGGTTGAGCATATTCCTTTCAGAGAGTTGTTGGAATGTTTGCACTTCTTCCTGATAACTTCCAAGGAAAGTGGAGAGAGGGTCTCAAGCAAAGAGGGATGAGATACAAGGGAACGACTGAAGGGCTCCTGGGTGGCTCCGTGGGTTAAAGCCTCTGCCTTCGGCTCAGGTCATGATCTCAGGGTCCTGGGATCAAGCCCCGCATCGGGCTCTCTGCTCAGCGGGAGAGCCTGCTTCTCCCTTTCTCTCTGTCTGCCTCTCTGCCTACTTGTAATCTCTCTCTCTGTCAAAAAAAAAAAAAAAAAAAAAAAAATCTTAAAAAAAAAAGTCACACTGAAGATGATACAACCTGTAACATAGGAATTGGGGTTGAAAGTTCCCAGGAGAAAAGCCTTTGAATATCCCAGAAATGCTCTCCAGAAAGAAAAATGGCAGGTTTGAATGTCTGTCAAGTCCAGAAGTTTCTAATACTAGAGCAGGAGAGTGCATATATGCACTCAGTTATCTAAAGTAATTAAATCTTGCCATTTGTAATGACATGGATGGAACTAGAGGGTATTATGCTAAGCAAAATAAGTCAGTCAGAGAAAGACAAATACCATATGATTTCATTCTTATGTAGGATCTAAGAAACAAAACAGATGAACATAGGGGAAGGGAAAGAAAAAAGAAATAAGATGAAAACAGAGAGGGAGGCAAACCATAAGAGACTCTTAACTCTATGAAACAAACTGAGGGTTGCTGGAGGGGAAGTGAGTGAGAGGGTAGCGTAATTGGGCAAAAGGCATTAAGGAGGGCATGTGATATAAGGAACACTGGATGTTATATGCAACTGATGAATCACTAAATTCTACCCTGAAATTAACAATATGCTATATGTTAGCCAACCTGAATTTAAATAAATAAAAAACAACAACAAAAAAAAGCAAAACAAACAAACCCTTAAATCATGAATACTAAGGTTCCTGAATTTTGCACATTCAAGACAAAAATATCTGTTCATCAAAAGATACCATTAAAAGTGAAGACACAACACAGATTGGGAGAAAATATTTGAAAAGCACTTAAAAATGTCATAATATTAGTGTCTGTAATATATAAAAAATACTAACAAATCAGTAAAAGAACAACCCATGAGAATGGACAAAATATATAAATAAATGATTCAAGAAAGAAATCCAAATAGCAAATAAAAAGGGAAAAAGGGAAAAAATAAAAGGGAAAAAGGGCTCAACTTTAAGAAAGTAGAAATTAAAATCACAATAAAATACCATTTTACATTAAGAATTAAGAAGTTAAGTACCCTGGCAATACCTCCATCAATGAGAATTATTATGCAGTTCTTTTTGGGAGTGTAAAGTAATGCAACTACATTGGAAAGCAATTTGGTATTATTTTGTAAAGTTTAAAGATGCACAAATTCTATGGAACAGCAAATCCATAACTTTTTGTTAACTTATCTATGAATCTGTAGCACATATATAAACTGTCCCAACCCACATGTGCAATAAGCTATCACAAAAATATGTACAGCACAATTTTTTTTTAAACAACTCATTCCAAGAAGAATGAATACATCAATTGTGACATATCAGCATGGTAGAATCTTCGACAGCAGTGAAAACTATTTTGCTAGACCTATACAAATATCACAGGATGAACCTTAGAAACAAAATTCTGGCTGAACACTGTACATTCAAAAATATTCCTTACGTTAATGAAACCACTTAAATTAGAATCAGGAGACACAGAATTTAACTAAATAAATTGTTAACAGTGACAAACTTACATCTAGTTGATGAAGTAATTAAAAAGCAAAAAGGGGACTCATTCAGACAGTAGTAAATGCAGAGAACAGCGACTTTGCCTGGGGCTGTAGGAATAAAACTGAAACTCAGACTGGAGAAAAGGGCCTAATTAATTGATGCTACTGTTTGCAAACCAGGAAGGACCCCAGGAAGTTGGGATCCATACCCTTAAGGTAAGGGGCATTTATGGCCAGTGCCCAGCCCCTGGAGGGGTTTGCTCCTGATGGAAGATACCACTGCTGCTGGGGTGAAGATGAGTTGCCAAGCGAAGGGTCACAGCAACAGGGAGCAAACCAGAAGAAGCGAGTCACTTTTTTTCTCCAATCTTCCAGTGTCCCTCTGGTACCTCTATTAGCAGAGCCCAATAGGAAACCAGCTGGTGAAGCAGAAATGTGGTCTGCAGAGTCTCTGCCCCAGTATCACAGAGCAGAGTATAGAAGATGGGTATGAAGCAGAGAGACAGTTGTTATAACAAGTACACTGGTTCAAGTTTAAAACCTGCCAAACAATATTGTACGTTTAATATATGCATAGTAAACCTATAAAGAAATGCATGGGAATGGAAAACACAAAATTCAAAATAAAGGCTACCTCTAAAGGCTGTGTAGAGAAATGTGATCTGAAAGAGGCACACAGAGCTCGTCTGTCTTTTTCAAGTTTGATTTTCAAGCTGGATGGTGCATTCGTAAGTATTGATTATCTTACCCTCTAGGCATTTTGGATGTTTGAAATGTTTCATTAAAAAAGTAGGCAAAGGATGCAGTCCTTTTGCAGAAGGAAGAAATTGAGAGAAGTATACACACTTAAATCCAAAAAACTGTGAGACCGCCATCTTACCTCATGGTGTTTTGTTTAGGTGGTAAGCTCAAGATAAAAGTTCATATCATGACAACAACTGGAATATAGATTTAGATCGAGTGAGTGTTTTGACGTGGTACTAAATGGCAGGTTTTCAAATCTCCTCCAGATTGACACTTGCTCCTGGGAAGAAGGACAAATCGTCCATGAAGTCCCCATCTGCTTGTCTGAGAAACATCTGTGGGGATGTGGACTCTCCTAATTTAGGTGACAGTAATGCACCTACTAGTGAAATTATCCCTCCTTAGTAATAACGTCTACTGGCAAAAGAAAGCTTTGAAAAGACATGTGTTTCAGGCTGTTTAAAAATGGAACCTTAAAACGCACACTGAAATTTTTTATTCAATGTTTGTAACTTTTATCTGACATTATACAGATTTATTTTGACAACCTATTTAGTTGTTGACAAGTCTGTTTTGCTTTCTTGTAAGTGTATTTTAAAGGTTTATGTTGAACATATTTTGTATAAATCTCATCATGATGCAAAAACAAACATCAGGAAAACAGAATACATCTTCAAAATATATTTACCGTCCTGTGGCTGCTTAGAATGTGAGCACTAATAAAATGTTTAAAAATGCTTTCATTAGAAATCAGTTCAGACTTCTGGAACAAAAATTGCCTGAGCATCTATGTCTAACATATTCTATTCAGTGACCAAACCTTGGGAAACAGATACCTCCCCACATTCCTCAGGTACCAAGAAAGGATAATTATATCTCCCAAATATCTCACCTCTATCCGCCCTCTCCATTCCCACTGCCAATAACAATAATATCCCGCCACCTTCTCTCTCTTCAACTACTGCGTCAGCCTCACCACTGACAGTGTCTGGTATATCATGGGTTCTTTAAAATAGTAGTTTGAATGAATGGATGAATTTTTAATGTTTCAAAGTTATTAAGGTCAAAAGTGTTGAGGTATGGGATCAGGTGGGTAGAGGCATATGGAAAGAACAGGAAAGGAGCAAGAGGTATGTGAAGTGATGATGGAAATGTTCTCATGTTACATTATTTCAGAAAGTCTTTGATATTTTCATAGTGTAGAATTATGGATAAGTTTTTCCAAAATATACATAGCATAATGATAAATCTTCCACAACTATTTTCAAATTGTAGAAGTGACTGGGATGTTTCAAATCGTAAGTGGAACTTTGTTGGAAAGCTGTAAAAATAGGTAAATATAAATGTCTCTCAATCTGTGATTCACCAAATCAAGTTATCAAAGTTCTTAAAAGAAACTTTCTGACATTTTATTCTTATTTATTTTATTCATTTATTTTTAGCTTTCCATTTATGTGATATCATGTCAGTCACACAGCAGATATTTAATAAATGTTGCTGATTCAAATGTCATTTGCTAACATTTACGCAGACACTGACTTAGATATTTTTGTTCAAAAACTTATTTTGTTATCCTTAAGCATGATAACCGCTTAAAAATTCTGATGGAAATGTTAACTTTTTATATTGATGGGGGATGTGTTTTTCCTTTAATGACATAGTATTTGATTCAGCAATCATCCTTGGATTCTAAGTATTTACTGGAATCCAATAATTTAAGAACTTGGTTATTGGTACAAGTAGTGATTATCACTAGCAAATTTGCATTATACAACCCTTCTCTGGGACATTGGATAGTGGTTTTATATCTATTGGTTCCTGTCTAATCAAGACTAGAGACCATCTAATCATAAAATTTAGAGTAAGACTAACACTGAATTTTTTTTTTTCTTAAAATTATTTAACCAAGCTAAACCTATTGGATTTTTGTTAAAGACCATATTTTGGTGCATAGCCAAATTATTGACTACGTATTATCAATTTTCTAAATAGTTCCAGTATGGATTTTTTGACTTGGAGATGTAGAATACACTTAGCAAATACTTATTGTCATCCTTCATTTGACTTTCCTATATCTTGAAAGTAATGATGCTTGTGATTTTTTCAATAGCGGAGGGAGAGAAGAGTAAAATCACAATCTACAATATAAAATTACTACTGGATCCACTGTCAGACACTCACTGGAATCCTAAGCCTGCCATTTAGTAGCTGTGAAAACCTGAATAAAGCACTTAACTTCCCAGAGCTTCAGTTTCCTCTTCTGCATGAGAATAACAGTATCTGGTCCACTTATCTCAGAGGAATAGATAAGATGCTGTACATGAAATCTGGGTAAAATAAAGCACTGTTTGACTTTAATTAACATTTCGTATCTTATGTAAAGATCCAAAAAAAGCAGGGTGTGGGGAGGATTAAACCAACAAAGGAGAAATGTACTTTATGCTGGACATCATTAGTAGTTCCAAAATGGGTCTCCCCAGCTCCTAGCTCAAAATTCAGCACATGTTCAATGAGTATCTATATACTCAATTAGCTAATTAATTAAACAGAAGAAATAAAAGTGACTATATACTAGTAACAAGGAAAAACCTAAGACTGGAACAACACTGGAAGAGAAGAAGTCACCTTGTGGAGTATGCTTAGATTCCAAGAAATCCTTCCCTATTCTAACTACATCACTGGTTCTATAGGATAGCAAAGCATGGAAAATGAGAGCATCCATTGTGAGATACAGTATTTGCTACTACTGTGGATGAGGAGTTCAAGGCTAAGGCATTAATGTCCTTTAACAAGGGCGAAGTGACCTGCAAGGAAGTGGTAAGCACTCCTAGGCTTACTGCCTGAATCATTCGGGGAAGTGTGCCTTATCTACAGGGGTGGGTGTTGAACATATCTACTAAGAGACTCCACGTGTAGCCACAAATAATTGACCAGGGATGACCACCAGACCCCAAGCTACCCAATCAAATTCTCTCTTTCAGGAGTTTGCAGTTTTTTACCAAATCACATGGAACAAGACTATATTATCTATCCCTTGCAGTAAAGGGAAGATCTACAAATTCTGCTTCAGAGATGCTATTCGATTTTTGTTAAAGAGTATTTTGGTGCACAGCCAAATTATTCCTGGTTGTTCAAATCTTCTTAGGATTCTGTGAGATATGTCAATATTCTCCTAATAAATTGCCCCTTATGCCTGAGCCAAGGGTTTTAAGGTAAAGATTTTTTTTCTTTTTATTTAAAATCAATTAATTAACATATAGAGTATTATTAGTTTCAGAGGTAGGGTTTAATGATTCATCAGTTGTGTAAAACACCCACTGCTCATTACATCAAATCCTCCTTAATGACTATCACCCAGTTACCCCATCCCTTCACCCCCCTCCCCTCCAGCAGCCTGCAGTTTATTTCCCATAGTTAAGAGTCTCTTATGGTTTGTCTCCCTCTGATTTTGTCTAATTTTATTTTTCTCTCCCTTCCCTGTGTTCATCTGTTTTGTTTCTTAAATTCCACATATGAGAAAATCATATATTTGTCTTTCTCTGACTTCGCTTAGCATAATAAAAAAAATTTTTTTTAATATTTTATTTATTTTAGAGAGAGAGAGAGCATGAGCAGGGGGAGGAAGCAGAGGGAGAGGGAGAGGGAGAAAATCTCCTGCAGACTCCATGCTGAGCTCCAGTACACAGCTGGATCCCTTGACCCTGAGATTATCATTTGAGCCAAAACCAAGAGCTAGACACTTAACCAACTGAGCACCCAGGATCTCCTAAAAAAAAAAAAAAAAAGAGATTTTAAAAATAACAATATGTACAATACTTTCTGACTGATCAGTGTCATTCAGTCTGCTGCTTACCAGAACCAAGTTTAGTTGTTGAGTTACAAATGCTGCCAAACTGGTGTTCCTGGGAAGAACCACAGCTCCATAGAGAAGAGGTCCTAGAAATGAGAAAGGAAGACTGTTGATTAGACCATTGATTACATTAAAGAGAAAGCAGAATTAAAACCTAGAGTGGATGAGGAGGGAAATAATAGGCTTCAGTGTCATTATATATAATAAAAAAGGAAATCTTTTATTTTTGGGGAAAATGTCTCATCTTTAGTGAAGAAAGTAGGCTTACATTTAGAAAGGGGTAAAATATATTTAAACAAGAATTTAACAATGCATTTATTTCCTTAGCCTGGGGACATCAAGTCCATATATATATTCCTTGGACATCTAATGTGTGGACAAGCAAGTAGACCATTGAAACTTCAAATTTCCTTCCAATTTATGTTTATGAAGTGATATAAACTTTTTCTTTCAGGAGACTTTTAAATATGGAGGATAGCTTAACCCAAAAGTTTTCTAATTAGTAGTTCAGAATGACAAACCTTGTTATAATTATCAAGGTCTTATAATCATGAAATCACACACTGAAGAACATGGAAAGACATACATGACAGGCCAGCCATGTTTATTCATCACCAAATGATTTGTATGGATTAATTCCATAATAAAAGTCAGGAAATTAAAAGTTTTAACTGAATTTAAGCACAGTCCTCCAGGGAAATGCATTGCTAGAGGAAGAAATAACATTTTAAAACAATTTCTAAAAATAAAGTTAGTAGCTAATATCATTAATATTCTAAAGCAGTCCTCTGAGACCGAGCATAGACAAATCATTGATTTTTACATTTATCTTTCTTGGGACTTCTGTAGTCACTTCAAGGTGTCTTCATGTAATCCACTCATACCAGAGAATGTTCTCAAGGATATTCTAAATAATTAACCTTCTCACACTTTAGTTCAAGTGTCTCTCTGTGATAAAGCACTTGAACACCTCAAAAGCATAATTATAGGCATACCCTTGAGAGTTGGGATATATCAAGTTCTCGAAACGAGAGTGTATATTAAAACTGATATAGCGGCAATTAGTTATTATGAATTTTCTCCATTACCCAGCTTGGTGGATTGTGTCGGTGAAATAGAATTCTGCTTAAAGGAGTCCACGTAATTTCTGATCACCACTCTCAATCGTCAGCCTTGAATTTATTCTCAATATCTCAAAGGCAAAGCCATCAAAATTGATTTGACTTCCTTTTTCTTTTCTCCCACTGTTGAATCAGTTATGTATGAACTTATAAGGATACAACTAAAGGGGACTTCTTTTTCTATAAAAAATAAATAAGAAATTATTATTTTTTAGAAATTATTTTT
>CM053605.1:33145080-33193300 GCA_028646535.1 Procyon lotor
CAGCCTTTGAGGTATATGGAAGAGATTGCAGGTATGAAGATTTTATTATTTGTTAGTTTGGGAATCCATAGAAGACAGGTAATCAAAACTTGTCACATATATTCATTGCATAGAGGTAAATAGTATATTTATGGTCAACAGGAAGGAAAAGAATTCAAGTAAACAGAGAGAACTATTATTAATATAGTTAGGGTAAAAGATTTGAATGACCCATTTCTTTTTCTATTTCAGAGAAAAGTTTTAGAGAAGCTGTTAAATATGACTTTAATTTACATTGAAAACATTATTTCTTTTTGATTCTTTTATATCTACAAATAATTATTTATGCTCCAAACAGTTTGGGCGTGAATGTGCAATTGAAAGATAAATGTTTATATATTTTGTTATACAAAAATATAAAGGGTGGAAATAAGGTGAATGATAATAGCTGCTTTTTGCTGCCACTATTGAATAGACCTACTTAATTTGGTGTAACAAGTATTTGTTGAGCTCCTACTATGATGTATGGTACTGTACTGGATGTTATTAGAGATGCAAAGAAGAATATGTACTGTGCAGGGATAGAATATAGGAGAAAACTGTGATACACAAGTGATTGTAATTGAAGGCACAATATTAGAACGTGCTACATACTGTAGGGCACATGATTTCTAAGCCGTACTACCAGGGTTTCTGATTCAGTAAGTCTTGAGGTGGGGTGCAAGAATTTGCATTTCTGACAAGTTCTTAAATGATGCTGATGTTGCTGAACCATGAACCACAGGTGAAACATCAAATTTGGTTTTCAGGGTCATAAATATCTTTACTGAGGTGTTATTTGAGGACTGTACAACATGATTTCATGGTTAGAATTTCTTGGCTTCAATCAGTCACATGATTCTGCTTATTTTCGTAAAAATATTTGGTATTGAAACCAGGATGATTTACAGAAATGAAGAATATGTTGAAAAGATAACTTTCAAAAGACAGGAACCGTAATAGTTCCACCTATCTAAAAATCAGGAATCAATGAGCCATGATTTCATGAAGTTTTACTAGTGATGTCTGATATCCAACAAATTTCAGTCCTGGTTTAACTCTAAGAGTAGAGCATCTCTCCAGCCTAGGTTGGAGCATGCAGAGTCTCCCTAGCCAGGGTAACACAAGGCAGAGATTAACAGCCTTTCAAGATTCTGTCCTGGGGACTAGAAGTAGTTCTGCAAAGTGCATTTGGGATGCCATGAATAGAAGAAGGGGGAATGTACGCCAGATGAACAAAAATAGTGGATGTCATTAAAATAGATCATATTTTAATATTCACACCAATAGAGACTATGTTACTTCTAGACAAAGAGAATTATAGGCATGAAGGAGAGTAAGAACAGAATGTTTGGGATGTATGGAAGAGTCCTTTATTTTGAAGTATAAAGAACAATTTTATATGAGTGGGAAATAAGGAAAGCAAATGTAGGTTGGAGGTACTTGTGAAGGGTGTTGAATTCAGGGAAAAAAAAACAGACTACAAGACACTGTTGATTAGTGTTGGAGAAGGTCATGCAACAATTTCTCCCACTATGTCTCTCTTGTTGAGATGCGCACCCACTGCATTTAATAGCCTTTTCTTCTCTATTGATTTTAGGTTCTGAGATTCTTTATTTAAATTTCACTCTTATCAGATTTTCCATTCTCTTTCTCTGTTCTTGTTGGAGGGGGTCATCATTAGGACCAGACTGCTGGTTGACCTGGGAGCTAAATCCATGCAATCAGAGTCTCCTCACTCCCCATGCTGCCCATCATGCCCACAGTGGGAGCTGTTTCAAGGATGGAGCCTTGAGAATATTTGGATGGTACACATGACTAAACCCAGTTAAAGCCTCTATATAAACTTAATTATAAGAGCCTCGCTGGTGGCATGGAACCTATTCATGTTGCCACCAAAGACAGTCCTCATGTATAAGTTTCCTTACTAATTAAACCCTACCACCTACACATCTGCAGTGGACTACCTTTTTTTTGGTCTCTTCCTGCCCTGTAAGTTTGGGGGCCAGTTTCAGATTTCACCTGGGGAACTTCTAAGGTCAAGACCAACAATTAATGGGGGCATTTTTTAGCAGATCAGTGAGATGTTCGGAAAGCAAGAGTGTGATTCTTTCACAGACAAAATGCAAAGCAGGAACCAACTTGGAGACTACTCCCAGATTCAGAAATCAGGTGAAAGATCTTAACTTAAGGCATTAACAACTGAAAGGGAAAAAAAAAAAAAGGAAGATACATGCCTTTAAGATAGAATCTGCAGGCTGGCTTGGCTGTGGGGTTGAAAGAAGAGGAGACATTAAACTGAAGCCTATCTTGGAGAACATCACACACCCAGTGGTTCAGTGGATTCTGAAGTACCTTTTAACCTAATCATTTTAGGAGCTTATGATTGCCATGTTGGCCAAAAGACATCTGGAGCTCTGGAGTTCTTACTGGGAAGTAGTTCTTTGTCAGTTTTCTAGTGTTTCTGTGGTTATGGAAATATTTTTTGTCTCAGCATTTAATTATGGTTTTAAATGTGTTAGTATTTCATTAATGATTTTTTTCTTATTTGTTTGGTTAAGCTTCCTTGATCAATGAATAAAAATGTACATTTTAAGTTAAAATAGTGTAAGCAAAGACAGTCTTTGCATGCAGTTAGTATTTTTGTTAAAGTTGCATTGAGGTATCATGAAAATACAAGGCTGATTGATTCATTTTTCATGATTATGGAAGAGAATTTGCCGTAAGTGACCATTTTAAGACACACTTTTGAATTTTTAAAAAGTATTTCCCAATATATATAAGTGTGATATGCACCCTTTTCTTGTAGAAGTATATGCCTAAGAACACTGACTTAATATATTTCGTTTAATCTAGTGAAAAAAAAGGCATTTTCTCTTGAGGTTATATTTGGACCCAGATTATATATAATATTGTTTTTAAATTATTTATTTCAGAGGACAGATTTTAATGTTAGAATGAAGGCAGATTAAGCAGATATTCCCAAATGTCTCAGTTGTATTTGAGGATCTAAAACTAAAGCACAGGGCTAATGTTTATTATCTCTGTTTTTAGGTACAGAAATGTTAGGGCTGGTAATATTAACTGTTTCATCAAGTCACTTACCCTTTCTGTACTGCTTTTGTTATCTGTGATATAGTAATAAATGTGCCTATAATATGTGCAGAAGTCAAAACAAAGAAACAAGAAACTTCTGCACCATGAGATGGCATTCATTGTAATTGTAATTAGAGTTACAGTTTTTGAAGTAAAATTCTCAGTCACAAGAGTATTCTGCTGTGAAACTAAAATTCTTTGCTTAAAAAATATTAGCAGAATATTGCTATTGGCATTTGTTTTTTCGGGAAAAGCAAAAACAAATGAAGGGAAAGTCTCCTGAAAGTCAGCCAGCTGCTCATGATATGGGTTTATAAAGTAGTCGGTTCATATTTCTTAGTTACAAATCAAGGGCAAGCTTTCGAAAGAAGTGCAAAAAACTCAAGGAGCTGATACATCAGAGTTTAATCAAGACTTTGAAGCAGCATTTCTTTGAAGCTTTATGGAAGTTGTTTCATCTTAGTATGATTTGTTTTTCTCTAATTCTAAACCGAGATAGATTTAGTTTATGTTGGTGTCCTACCTGTTCTCAGTCTGGTTGTACTAAGAGGGTGCCGTGAAAGTGGTCGTTTGGGAAAACCCTCTGGAAAAGACTGTGTGCATTCTTGCTGTCTATTAGTTGCTGTCTCTCGACCAGATATTTCGTTTCTTTTTTTTAAAGATTTTATTTATTTGACAGAGAGAAACACAGTGAGAGAGGGAACACAAGCGAGGGGATGGTAGCAGGAGAAGCAGGCTTCCTGCCAAGCAGGGAGCCCGATGTGGGGCTCGATCCCAGGACCCTGGGATCATGACCTGAGCCGAAGGCAGACGCTTAACGACTGAGCCACCCAGGAGCCCCCAGATATTTCGTTTCTTTGTGCTTCAGTTTTTGACCTACATGATTTGAGATTATCTATCTTAAGGCTTTGTTGTAAAAAAGGAAATATAAAGATTTAGTGCAGTGATTGTAAAATAGGAAGCAGTACATAAGAATTCGCACATGGACATTTAGACAGTGCGGAATGCACATCAAAAACTAACCATTGGTTTGCTAATTCTCTGGAGTTTTACCCTAATGGAATTAATAATAATAACCCAGGCAATAGGAGTGCTCTAAATTCATTGTCTAACCTAATTCTCAAAGCAATTCAATGACACTGATACAGTATCTTTACTTCACTAATAAATAAACTGATTTGAGACACTAATTACTTGTCCAAACTCACTGCATTAAATGGTGAGATTGGGCTTCAAATTCATGTGCTCTTAGAGATCTAGGGAGTAAGTATTGTGCTATGCAATATCTAAGAAATCTAAGAAAATCTAAGGAAAAGTACCAGAGAAAATGAGTTATTAATGAGGTTCATCAGACAATAGATAAAATGAGTTAGTAAATGTAACAACTATTTGTGTGAATGTGAGGCTGCAGTTTTGGACATTCTGATCCTTCCTTTAGGAGCTTCCTCAAATGGGAAGGTGGTTATGAAAATACATTTATGAGCACATCATTCTTTTTTTTTTTTTTAAGATTTTATTTATTTGGCAGCGAGAAACACAGCGAGAGAGGGAACACAGGCAGAGGGAGTGTTAGCAGGAGAAGCAGGCTTCCCGCTGAGCAGGGAGCCCGATGCGGGGCTCGATCCCAGGACCCTGGGACCATGACCTGAGCCGAAGGCAGACAGACGCTCAACAACTGAGCCACCCAGGCGCCCCGAGCACATCATTCTTAGCAAAACAATTAATTTTCATTTCCAGGTATGAAAACTCAAAACTACCAAGTAATCCTCCTACATCTGCCAGAAGCTAGTAAGGAATAAATGAGTTCATTTTTACTTCCCTGAAAAATACGTTTTTTTACCCCCAAAGAACGGAATACATGTTACTTGAAAAGTAGTTTTCATCGAATTTTACCAGTCTTCATGTTATCATCTGAATCCTATCATTTGGCTGTACTTCAAGATTGCAAGAAGACTTTGAGACAGTGAAAGGGACTTCTGTATTAGGAGGAAAAAATGATCTGCCTTTATCACCTTCAGCAGGGAACCGAGTTAAACTGACACTGGTGATCATTTGTATTCTAGAAAAAGTCTAAATGCCTACCTAAGTGTACTTGTTACTAAGAAACATGGCAGATTAAAACAATGAAATCCATACATTTACATGGCACCAAGAAGCAATTACAGAAAATCATTTCAAACTCCCTTTGTTCCTTTAAATTTTATTCTAATTTTCCTCTAATTCTAAACACCAATTTAACTTTTGTCACAAGATTATTGTTTTATCTATTTCCTTTTCCTTTTTATTATAAGGAATATACATTGCTACATACAATCTGTTGGGAGTGGAAGGAACTAGAAGAGTTTGGATAAGGTGGTAAATCTGGGCAAAAAACTGTAACTGGTGGTTAAGAGGTTGTCCTGAATCTATTAATCCCATAAATAGTTTTGGGACACCAACCATGTGCCCGTTACAACCGTAGGTGCTAGGGACCCAAGAATAAAAGTATGGTACCTGTCTGTGGATTTCATAATCTAGCAATTATAAGCAACTGAGTACAAAGTAAGGTGGTAAGTGATAAAGTGTGAGTGGGCACTAAGAAGGACAAGAACAATTGCCGTGTAGTGCTGGTCACTGTGCGAGGTCCTAATATATGTTATTTAATTCACTAAGTTAGGCTTAAGAGAAAACCAAGGAGTTGAGGATGTTTTAGTTTCTTGTCACACAGCTAGTGATTCTAACTATGACTAGAACTCAAATCTCTCATCTTCTAAAGCATTTGCTTTTTACACTGTAACAGTGTTTATGAAACACTTCTGGCTTTAAAAAATCAGCTGGAGAATTTCTTAAAATATAGATTTATAGCCCTAGTACCAGAGGACTGAATCAGACACTTCAGGACAGGGGCTAGAGAATCTGCATTTTAACAAGTACGTATCAAGTTTTTGCTTTTCTTTTAAAAAATTATTTATATTTAATCCAGCAAGTTTTAGAAGCTCTAATTATTGGTATGCTATATTCTATGTTTATTGTGAAGGACAAAGAGATCATACCTGGATGAAGAAGAGAGGAATGTACCTGAATGCTTTGGAAGAGAAATTGTCTTTTTATGTTTGACCTCGATAGGAATTTGCTAAATGGCAAAGGCAGAACTTCTGGTAATGACTTGATTCAGAGTATTTTACAGCTTGCTGTTGGTAAAGGTAAAATAGATTTCCTGTCTCCCTGGGTTACCTGATCTCTAATTCACCATGATATGTAATAGGTAGACAGATGGTAGATAGATGGATAGATACACATTAGGTAGATAGACAGAGGCACACATACATACACATTAATACATTCAACATAATTTCTCATGATTAGCATTGTCTATATAGATGGAGATATATAGATGTATATTTTTCAAATATATTTGTGATTTACCTGTCTAAATTAAAAAATATAGTAAATGACTATAGAAAGCTTGAACATTGGGAACTTATCTATATTCAACTTATATTCATATATATTCGTATATATGTATAAAATGTGTATAACTATATTCCTACCACCTTAACATAAAAATGAAATCTGAAGTATTTTTTCTTATCTATCTTTATATGTATATATTTACATTTATATACTTTTTTGTTTTCTGCTGTTAAAAATTATTTTTTTTCTTTGTTAACTAATAAACCCAGAGTGAAAGCAAACAGTACCAGGAGGCTTAAAATGAGACACAGTGTTACTCTTCAACCATTCTCCATATCACAGGACCAGCTTCTCAGAAGCAACTTCTTTCCTCTTAGAGCTGCTTCTTTTGATACTTGCTGCTGTATTTCCAAATAATAGCCTACGTTGCTATGGTGGATGCTGTGATGTGCTGTGCAGGTCCCCCTTCTTAAATAAAGGGTTTGTTATTCAGATGTTGCACATGCCACTGGCAGACAGCCCTCAGTCAACAACTTCTTCCCACAATTGCCTCTATTAAGAGAGCTGCCTCCCTAAGATCAGAATCCCTTCCTTGGTTAGTCTGCATCCACTGATTAATCTACAGAGTGGGACCAGGAGGATAGATGGATATAAAGGTCTTATTCTCTCCACTCCCTCATCTCTACCTTGAGACTCTTCGAGAGGATCGTGCTACCTCCAGACTGCTCCGAGTGGCCATCCCATTTACACAGCAGGGTCAGCTGAGATGTTCAGTTGAAAGTATATTGCTGCTTAATTTTTCCCTTTGCCCAATCCTGTTCTCCTTCTTTTGTTTCTATAGATGTTAACCCCAAGAGTGATCCTTAATGAGCTATAAGCTAATTTCCATCTCAAAGTTAGCTTCCCAGGGAACTCACCCTTCACCATCGCTACTTACTTATTTCTATGTTTTAGATATTATGTACTGACTCGTGGCTATGATTCAGAGATATTTATTTCTTGCATTATAGAAACTGCCTACCCTATGTTCTTCATTCCTTTTATTCTCACAAAATTGCTATGTTAGAATTCTTTTTTTTTTTAATTTTATTTATTTATTTGACAGAGAGAGAGAGAGAGAGAGAGAGCATGAGCGGGGGGGAGTGGCAGGCAGAGGGAGAGGGAGAAGCAGTCTCCCTGCTAGCAGGAAGCCCGTCTCGGGACTGGTTCCCAGGACTCTGGAATCATGACCTGAGCCATAGGCAGAAGCTTAACCAACTGAGCCACCCAGGCGCCCTGTATTAGAATTCTCAATTAAAGATTAGGATATGCACTGTGATAACTAGGAAAATATTGTTAACAGTGTAGTCAAGGAGTATATTATGATTAATTTTTTAAATCATACAGCTTGAGGTTTAAGAGTTAATAATTGCCTAACCTTTTCATTTATTTTTCTAATTCTTCTCAAGTAAACCCAGAGATTATAATCATTCAATACTATTTCCTAAAAGGCCAAGCACATCACATGATTTATCTTTTCCCTTTTAGAACACTTCCATCCAACAACATCCTATTGTTTGATCCAACTTTTTGCTGTCCAGGACTGTTGCATGTTTATTCTGAAGTTTCTCTTCATTATCATCTACATTTATAGGATCCCACATCTCCCTTTTTGTTTACATATGCATTTTGTTAGAGCACATCCTTCAGTAGATTTCCTAGGAATAAGTGAA
This sequence comes from Procyon lotor, assembly GCA_028646535.1. Taxonomy (NCBI): domain Eukaryota; kingdom Metazoa; phylum Chordata; class Mammalia; order Carnivora; family Procyonidae; genus Procyon; species Procyon lotor. The sequence goes on from CM053605.1 coordinate 33,153,300, forward strand.
AGGGAGCTATTTTTTCTGTCTATTATCCCTTTATTATCTTTTCTTTATCATTTGTGCTCTGTATTTCTGTGATTATAAATATTGGTCTAGATTTTTTAAATTTATATTTATTATACTCGCCAATTGATTTAGGATATTTTTTTGTTTTTTCTGTTGTTTTCATACATAATTTCTTGGTTTCTACTTTATGTTTTATTGGATAACAAGTAAATTACTAGTAATTTGCTGTATAGTGTTATTTAGATATTGGGCTTTCTGTAGGAATTTTTTTTTTAAGATTTTATTTGTTTATTTGACAGAGAGAGAGATCACAAGTAGGCAGAGAGGCAGGCAGAGAGAGGGGGAAGCAGGCTCCCTGCTGAGCAGAGAGCCTGATGCAGGGCTCGATCCCAGGACCCTGAAATCATGACCCGAGCAAAAGGCAGAGGCTTTAACCCACTGAGCCACCCAGGTGCCCCTCTGTAGGAATTTTTTAACTTCCTAATTTTCTTTTCTCAATATTTGTATCATTTTGTTTTTGTAATTTTTTGGAGATTTTCCTGACTGTTCCAAACTTGCCATTAATTTTTCAATTGACATATTTTCATTTCCAAGTTATTTATTATTCTTGATATTTCCTTGTGTAGCAAATTATTCTTGCTTTAGAAACAAAATTTTCCTCAATATTAATTATAATTCCTTATTAAGTTTTATTCTGCTTCCTGCATTGTCTCTGTTTCCTCTTACTTCTCTTTGCTTTTTGTCTATTTGCTCATGTGGCTTTCCTCCTCTACCTAGTGATTTCTTTGTTATTCATTTAAATTTAAAAGTGAGATTTAAAAAAAAAAAACTGCATAAAAGTTTCATGTGCCTGGCAGAGCTTATCTGCTCATGGGTTTCACTTTATATTTATATGATTAAGCCCAGCCTTTTGGGTGGGAATACTAAATTTTTGGCATATTTTGGTTTGTGCTTTTACCAAAGAAGAATCTTGTGATCTCTAGGCTGAGGGGCAGAAAGGGAAAGGCATGTATATTTGGCTGATAACATTCTGAGACCATGGTCTTGGGGTCCACTATTTCTTATTTGCTAATATTTTATTTAATATTTTTTCTCAATTTTATTCATGAGAGAGATTGTCCTCTAATTTTTCTTTCTTTTAATGCTCTTTTTAAGTTTGGACGTTAATGTTGTTCTGGATTCACAGAACAACTTGTAATTTTTTTTCTTGTTTTGTCTTCGGAATATTTTATATTAAACTGTTTTCCCCTCCTTCAGTCGCTTAAAAAATTCACCACTGAAACAATCTTAGTTAAAGTGTTTTTGTGGAAGAACTACTTATAGAGTAAGATATAACAGGTATTAAGACTTCAGATTTCTATTTTTCTTTTTATGTCAATTTTGGTAGGTTTTGTTTTTCCAAAATATGGTCAGTTCATCTAAATTTTCTAAATTTTGGTATAAGTCCTTCAAATGTATTATTATATATATATTTTTTTTTTTGCTGTTTCTTGGCTTGTCTCCTTTCTCACTCCTGATATTCCTGCTTTATTTCCTCTTTTTTAGGTTAACTAGATGACTTATCAGATTTGTTAGCCTCTTCAGAGAACCAAATTTTGCCTTTTTGTTTCTCTATTGTGTTTTTTTATTTTATTAAATTCTCTTTTTATCTTCATTATTTCTGTCCTTCTTCATTCCTTGCATGTATTTTTTGAAATGAGTCTATATTCTGTATGTTTTAATACCAGATAATATACTTAATTTTGGAACTTAAATATTATTCCAAATTCTGTTCTAAATAATGTTCTAAATTCTGCTAATCCTCAAGTTTATCAAAGAAGACATCCAGTGGAAAGAAGTTAAGCAAATAATTTGAACTGAAAGATGAAAAAGAAATATGAGAGTTGCTTCCACTTCTGGCTGAGTTTTCAAAATTCTCAAGATTCTGTTACTTTTAGTCTAAGAACTAAACAAGCTAGATAAACTATGAAGTCATTAAAAAATTCTTCTGAGAGTTGAAAACACAAAGAAATTTAACTGGTCAGAATTCCAAAAAATGGTAAGGACTACATGAGAGAGAAGACCATCCACAGTGTTCTCATTTCAAGTGGAGTGATGGACTGAGAAGAATCTGTCCTAGATGGGGTTAAAGAGAAATCTACCACATCTTAAAACAAGTTTTAAAGACCACATGAAGGCTACATGACAGAATAGAATTATGGGGAGCTCCAGCCACAGACTAAATCTGTACCTACCTTCCAACTTTTTCCTATAAATTCTCCCAAAAACTCGGGGGTAATATACCAAAGGCTGGGAACAAAGGAGGAGTGCTGAGATATATGTTCTCAGCCATGCAGAGATTCTCTGAGATTTGAAGCAGCTTCCCTTTGAAAGTCAGGGCCCAGTAGGAATGCTAAGAGAAATTCCTCCAACGAAGTCTGGGCTCTTAGACTGAAGGCATGTCAAGAGAGCTGAGAGAAATCCAGATGAAGTGCTCTAGGTTTTCAGCTATGAAAGACTAAAAGTGAGGAAGGAAAAATGAGGGAAACTGCGTTTGAGGTGATCTGGGTCTTTACTGAACGTAAAGCATCCACATTTCCAAGGCTAGAGACAGGATAGCAGAGAGAAATCTTTTCCAAATGCAGAAAGCCAGGGGTGTGGACGTAGAGAAAAGAGAAAAACACTGATGTAAAGTTTGGAAGACAGGCTCTAAAGGAGACAAATACCACAATATGGAAGCTAGTGGCTTAGATGTAAAGCTACAAGAGATCCCTTCAATCTCAACAGTGTTCAAACTGCCCAAACATTGCTGAAGGGAAAATCACGGGCTGGCTTTCAAAACATTTGAAGACAGTGTTAAACTGATTCAGGATGAAAGAGTTTGTTCTGTAATGTTCCTTTCTTTTAAAGCACTTCACAAGTTTTGGTGCCAACATACAGAATATGTTTTTAATCCTTAAAATCTGTTGAGACTTCCTTTATGGCCTAGCATAAGGTCAAGTTTTATAAACACTCTACAAGTATCTGAAAAGAATATATATTCTTCAGTGTTATTGTAGTGTTTTATGGTCAATTTTATTAATTGTGTTATTAAAACCTATATTTCTCTTGATATTTTGTTTGCTGGTTCTAGCAATTACTGAGAGAAATGACTGAAAGACTCCTAACAAAATTGTTCTTTCCATTTCTCCTTGTATTTTTGTCAATATTGGCTTCATATATTTTGAGATAACATTACAAGGTACTTACAGATTTGGAATTGTTTTACTTCTTATGGATTAACGTCTTTATCATTATGAAATGTCCTTTTTAAAAAATCTCTAATAGTGCCTCCTATCTATTTTGTTTCCCATTAATATGAGAACACCAGGTATCATTTATTTCGTGCTTGTATGGCTTTTCCCTTATTTTCAACCTCTTTGTTGAGCACTCTTGTATTTAAGACCTGAAGTTCTTAAATTTAAGTCCTTTTGTAACTAGCATATATTTTGAGTTTATATTACTTATGTAATTTTATTTTCTAATAGATAGTTTATAAATATTAAATATATATAAATATAATTAAATATAATATATAATATTATAAATATTATATAAATAATAAATAAAAAGTGTTTATTTTCTGTTCATCTCATGTGTTCTTTTTTTCTTTTAACTTTCTTTTGGATTAGAAAATTAATCATTTTCTTTTAACTTTTAACATAGAAAATTAATCATTTTCTATGATTCCCTTTGACCTCTATTAGCTTGTAGGTTAGAGTTCTTTTACTGTCCTTTCTTCATCTGCCACAACCTGGAAGTGGATGCAGGATTTGAGTCATGTGTTAGTTTTTAAGAGTGTTGGTTAGGCACCTCGCCTTGGAGTGTCATTATTGATAGTATCTTGGATACTCAGGTGAGATATCAAATCTAATATCATTTGCAATAGCTCCTGACAGACATGTTGTAGGAGTGCTGACAGTACTGACTCCATTTTGGCTTGCTATCTTGGGCTCCCCTTTGGTGCACAGGTGGTGCCACTTTAGATAACTCGTAGAGATGACTGGTGCACAGAATGCTCCACTTTATTTTTTTAATTTTATTTATTTATTTATTTATTTTTATTGTTTTAAATTTTTATTAACATATAATGTATTATTTGCCCCAGGGTACATGTCTGTGAATCATCAGGCTTACACATTTCACAGCACTTAACATAGCACATACCCTCCCCAATGTCCACAACCCAGCCACCCTATCCCTATCCCTCCGCCTCCCAGCCACCCTTAGTTTGTTTTGTGAGTCTAGGAGTCTCTTATGGTTTGTCTCCCTCCCCATCCCTTCCTGTTTCATTTCTCTCCCCCACCCCCCAAATCCCGCCTTGCCTCTCAAATTCTTCATATCAGAGAGATCATGTGATACTTGTCTTTCTTTGACTGACTTATTTCGATCAGAATGCTCCACTTTAAATAACTAGTAGAGATCCACTGGTTCTTAGATGGTGCTACTTTAGATAACTACCCTATGACCTCATCACCACACCCCTCACTCTATAAAAGCCATGGGTTGAAGTCCAGGCTTCGAGGAGAGTGGGAGGATCATAGCGGTGTGGGTGTGTGGGTGTGTGGGTGTGTGGGGGTGTGGGTGTGGGGGTGTGTGGGTGTGTGGGTGTGTGTGGGCAGAGGGGGAAGGGGCTGCATAGTGTCCTTGATCATCAGTCTGCCTGTCTGCCCATCCTACAGCTCTTGCAGTAAGTTACCCTGAATAAAACTGGGTGTAAATGTAGAGTGGCTTGCTTCATTTTTTGGTGTTAAAACGCCTTCTCGATCTGGAGGATATGTTACCGACCATACTCCATCTTCTAACATATGCTTTGCATCTTAAAGCCACAAAAGCCCCAGAATTTTTATACCAAAAGTTTTGTGTCGAATTACTTAGAAAATGGGAAAGGAAGTCAGCTAGGAAACGGTTCCTGAAGTTTCATTGTATTTGCGAGGATGATACTTAGATGTAAATGGAATTTTTTTTATGTTGTGTGAGTTGTGGATTGTTGGTGAAAATGCGGGAGGCGGCTAAATTCGAGCCCAGCTCCTCCTTCAACACCACCGCTCTGTCCTTGTTTAGAGTTAATCATCATTTGCTTGTGGAAAGGGACCTTCAGTTCTCTCAGGTTTACAACAATCACCACAGAACGTTGTGGGGTCATTACTTGCTGAATCAAGTCGCCAAAATAGTTGAGAGGAGCAGTACTATCGGCATCAGAGTGCGTTTGTGGGGTCTTGAGAGCAGGGAAGCTTGTCTTTCCACCTGGGGAGTGCTGCAGAGTGTCGGACTCCAGTGGCTTTCTGTGTGGAGTTATCTTTCACTTGCATTAAAGCAACTCATTTCTTTTTACTTTGATAGTATTTCTCAGTTAATCACATCACTGTTAGGTTGTAATAACAACCACATATTTTATTATGTGGTTTCAATCGTAACACTTCATTTTTTAAAAATACTTCCCCCTCATTCTCGGAGTTACTCTTGATACTTCTTACAGTTCAGTCATAGCTTATTTTCATCTCTAATCTCGCTCCTCTCTCTATGCATGTAGCCATGGAAACCATCACAGAATGCCTGCGTTTTACCAATCATGGTATAAATTACAGGCCATTACAATTGTTATGTTACTGTTCTGGTAAGAGTGCTGCATTTTCACCTATGAAAAGGGTTATGACTACTATTAATTCTAAGAGGATTTGGGGTAGTTTGTGTGAGAGGAGGTCAGGAATGCTGTGGTCTTCCCCTCAATCAGTGTCACAATGAGATAAGTCATTATTGGATAGTTTTAATAGCTGCTTTTAAGGTTACTGTGAATGACTATGTCCCTAATTAAGATTCTTGATTCCATTCTAATTTTCCATTAAACATTAAACCTCACAAAACTCCCTTTAGAAATGGGATTCCACGTATTTGTGAGACATTTACTTTGTGCTGGGCACTGTGCCAGGTGTTACAGGCACTAATTTCAAAGAGTAATAGAATGAAACAAATATGCAAATAAGCATAACAGCGGAATATAGAGTATTAATTAGTCAGGGACCAATGAGGAAAATAGAAAACACTCAACGTATTAAGATAGGAATTTAATACAGGAAATTGGTTTCCAGTTAACGAAAGAGAGGACAGTGCAGCAACCCAGCAGATGGGAAGAACAAAGGGTGCTACCAGGCAGTGGCTGGAAAGACAAAAGCAAGAGGCGGTATTATTGGAGCCTAGAGACTCAGATCATTGGGTCACCGAGTGGAAGATAGAATCCAGGAGAGCCTGTCTGGCAGGTGCTAAAGCCAAGGGAAAGACACAGCAGCTGTCAGAGACAGCAGCAGCATAGAAGGAGAGGGCAAACACCTGGCTTTTTTCTTCCTCCCCAGCCCCAGTCTCTCACCATTGCTTTCAGCAGGCCAACCCAGCTGAGGGTCTTTTTTTTTTTTTTTTTTTAGACATTATTTATTTGACAGAGAGAAACACAGTGAGAGAGGGAACACAAGCAGAGGGAATGGAAGCGGGAGAAGCAGGCTTTCTGCCAAGCAGGGAGCCCGATGCGGGGCTCGAGCCCAGGACTCTGGCATCATGACCTGAGCCGAAGGCAGACGCTTAACGACTGAGCCACCCAGGCGCCCCAGCTGAGGGTCTTCTGACAGAAAGCCTGATGAATGCAAACTGCTAGGATCGCCTCTCATCAGGACAGAGAACAAGAGAAGGTCAGGGGATGATCTAAAGGCAAACTGACCCAGAACCTATACTGAATGCTACAGAAGTTTCGGACAGAGGGATAGTTGAGATGAGATTACTGCAAAGTTCTTTTCATATGCTAAAATTGGCTCTATTCTGTATTTCAACTGCATCGTCAAACACAATGATCAATTTCCACTTCATTGGAAAGGCAAAGTTTGGAAAATAGATAACTGCTGTAAGATGTTGGCTTGTGAATTTGGTCTCTATCCCTTTCCTCAGACACGTTCTTCATCTTTAACCCTAGTCCCTGGCTCAAAACTGAACAGAACAAGACCTGACCATGCTCCAGCTACCTACCTACCACAATAGTTTAAATTTGTAATATCAGGAATTGCTTCTGTTCAAAACAAACAAAAATTGTAAAACACCCCCTCCACACACACACATAAACCCATAGTTGATCATAGATAATTTCATAAATTTCCATGGTTAGGTAAGCTATTTTGCGTGATAGGAGACTGTGTTAAAGAATATACTGAACTATATAACGTGAAGTTTTATCAATGCACATGTGAGGACATCTATGCCCATGAGGATAGAGGCCAACATTTGGAGTATTTTTAGAAAAGATAATTACACACACCATACATACTCAAATATGAAGAGTCTACACTTAGATGATAGGGCAACAAAATTTAATAGTTTGGGGAAGCCAGGGTCCCCAAATTTCCTAAAATTTCTTATGTTATTGTAAAATAAAAATGTTAAGATGTGGTGAACCCCAGATTCACTTCTGTTTGATACTTTTATTTTTTTTTCTTTTTTCTTTTTCTTTCACTCATTCCTTCCCCATTATTCTAAATATGAGTGTATCTATTATTTGTATTTAGTTCTTTACTTTGTACTTCCTGGCCTTGCCATTCTTCAGAGATTTCATCCTCTGCTGTGGATTTAATTATCATTTTTGTGCAGATACTTTTCCAAATATACATCTTTAGTTCTGAATTCACTCCTTTGTTTCTGTGCAGTATCTCCAAGGAAATGCTGCCATCTCACTCTTGGGATTTCTGCCATCATTTGGAACAAAACCTTCAGTATCAATAAGAGTCCAGGAAGGAAACAGGTGGCATACTGGAAGGGTTAATTGAAGAGATTAAGTGAATAAACTATCTACAGTGGTATGGGCAGGAGTAGGGGAATTGTTTTTTTTTTTTTAAAGGCATGTTGATATATCCAGGGACTGGCAATAGCAAGAAATTCCTGCTTTTCAGCCTGCATGTCTGGGGAAGAGTGGTTACTGGAAGCTGTAAGGAACTGAAGCTAGGACAGATGTCCTGACAAACACTGTGGCCCCAGGAGAGGAATGCAGCCCCTGCTAAAACTGTGGTCCCACTTTCAGGAAGTAGTAGTACTTGGCCTCTATTTTCTCCTGCCCTCTTATTTCTGGTCCTCTCCTTAGTCAAACCTAATAACTTCAGGGAACAAGAGAACGTAAGTCTGTCCTCCCTGAGGATACTGATCTATATATCTCTATCTCTATCTATATATAATGCTATGCTAGTGGTTTTGTTTTGTTTTTGTTTTGTTTACCAAAGAGACCCATCATGACATCAAGCTTTTCAGATAATCTTGGATGGCAACTTCCAAGGCTACCCATCTGGTTTCCTTCTGTCCAGGTCTCCAGTAATGAGGATGAAAATATCCGGAATCACCAGCATTAGGAGACGCTATAGAAAGATGAACAAAGCCTAGAGGTAAGGTAGAATATATAAGAGAGTGAAATGCTATGGAAAGTCAAATCAGACAAAGCCTGTGAAGTGTTTATTGCTCATCTGTTTTCTGTTCCTAGGGATACAGAGAATCTGGTGAGCTCATGTCACATCAGATTCAAGGAATTGAGCTGATACAGGCGGTGGGTTAACAAGACTGAGCAAGGCAATCAAAAGGTGCACATGAATGGAACCTGCAGTCATGATTATAGGAATGGTACAAAGCATTAGACAAGAGGGAACCTTGTGAATTTTTTCACAGGAAACAAGGCAGGAACAGAGAGAACAGGGATTAGAGAGTATAAGCAGGTTGAAGTGAAGTGATCTGAACACAGAAATCGGTACATCATCTGTGAAGCATCCTAGAAAGCTACTATAGAAACACACACAATTATGTGTATTCTTGATACCATAAATGTGTGGGTTTTGAACTTGGATCCTGAAATGTGTTTGATAATCCTTTCATGTCTCTCTCAGACAGCTACTTGCAAGACTATTGTCAAACTTTACTATTCGCTTCAGAATCCCTACTTCATCTGTGATCTTCAGTCTTTTTATCAGGGATATGTTCTCCAAACTCTACACACAGACAAACAAAGCAGACTTCAACTTGGAATTTATTCAACTCTCTTACTTGAAAGCTTATCTAATTTTTTTATATTGTCTTTTCCTCTAGTCTATAAAATAAGAGGTATTCCTCCTTGACTGGCACCTCTGATCTCATTTCTTACCATTTTTCTGATACTTTGATCCATCAACTGATGATTTTTTCCCCTCCTTTACTGTCAGCATTTGCCTTCATATTTTCTTCTCATTAACCATGTTTAAAAATTAACCATGTTAAAAAGGATTTCACAGACCCTCACCTCCCTCTTTAGCTACCGTTTTATCTTTCACTTCCTCTAGTGCCAATCTCCTTGAAAAGGTATATTTTCATTGCCACCTATTTGTCACCTCAAATTCATCCCCTTACCTGCCCCAGTTTGGCAACAGTCATTCCACTGAATCTGTTTTGCCAGAGCTCATGGTTGAATTCTGGTTTGTGACTTTAACCAGCACATCGGTCTCATGGCACCCCACACACACCTTGAATGAACAACTGTCTTACTTTCTTCTTCATAGTCTGTCTTCTTTCATTAAATAACACCTTTAATATCACAAATAAGATTTTGAGGTTTTTTTAGAACAATGCTTAGGTATCTAAACACTGGATTGGTGTATGAAGACAATTTTTAGGTACAAAGAAAGGATGAGCCTGTGGGAAGTTGAAGGTGCTGGTGGAAAAGTAGTTTAACTCATCAGCCATGGGGTTTGGGCTGGCTCGGGAAAAAAATAACAGGAGATGCTGAAAAAAGTTGGAGAAATTAGGTTGTGTGAGAGGGATGCGAGTGAGGCATTGGTCTGGATCCTTTTCCTAGAAGAAAAGATGTATTGACATAGAAAACTATGGTAGCAGAGAGAGATTTTATTACAGGTTTACAAATGTGCCAGGAAGCAGTTCTGGGTAATGATAAATCCTAGACTTGGCACCAGGGGATTTGGTGGAAATTAAGGTGAAGAGTTTTGGTTTGAAACAGTTAAAAAAAATTGTGAAATTATGCGTTTAGGTGTTGAATGGGTAGGACATGAAGACTTTGTATTAGTCTTTGGTAATGGGAAATAAACATGAGAAAAATGGAGCAACTAAAATCTAGAAGCCTGTCAACACACACTAGTAGAAGAATTTGACAAGAATTGCAGGATTCATGGTGAAACTTCTTTCTTTCTTTTTTTAAAGATTTTATTTATTTATTTGACAGACACGAGAGAGAGAGAGAGAGAGAGAGAGAAAGATCACAAGTAGGCAGAGAGGCAGGCAGAGAGAGGGGGAAGCAGGCTCCCTGCTGAGCAGAGAGCTGGACTCAGGGCTCAATCCCAGGACCGTGAGATCATGACTGGAGCCAAAGGCAGAGGCTTCAACCCACTGAGCCACCCAGGCACCCCGAAACTTCTTTCTTGTCACCAACTCTGGATGAGTTCTTCATTCTTTTTTACTGACATTTTCCCTTACACAATTTGCTGCACAGTTGCCCACAGTACTCTTACTTGATACCTCTTTTATGTCTGCTTGTTTTTTCATCTTACAAATAGACTGCCATCGGGGTGCCTGTGTGGCTCAGTTGGTTAACCGTCTGCCTTCGGCTCGGGTCATGATCTCAGGGTCCTGGGATCTAGCCCTGCTCAGGGCTCTCTGCTCAGTGGGAAGTCTGTTTCTCCCTCTGCCCTCCCCGCTATTCGTGCGCTCTCTCTCTCTCTGTCTCTCTCTGTCTCTCTCTCTCTCTCAAATAAATGTAAAATATTAAAAAAAATCCAAATAGAGTGCCATCTTTTATTTAGGTGATAAATTTGTATATTATGACTTCTTTTTTCAAACCCTATATGCCTAGGACAGTGTCCTGATCACTGTGTTGTTTTCCTTTAAATATTTGTTGACCAGTTCACTAAAGATCATAAAGATCTTGATTGTTTAGAAAATGTTTATGACAAAATATTTACTTAAGAGCAATGCCATCTCCTCTAACAAATTTAAGTCATTTTTATCGATGATGATAATTAAACAAAACCTTTCTCAGGTAAGCTATTAATTGAAACATATTGGTGAGTTAAAATAATTGAGAAAAACAGTTAAATTTCACATTCATAAGTTTTGTTTGAATTGTCACCAACATTTTGATAAGATTTTTTTTTTTCGGGTTATGATAGTCATGAATTTTGAGAGGGAAACAGCTGCAAATGTTAGGGGATGGTGGAAGGGTTTAAGAGTATATTCTGTTTCCTCTCAGAGACAAAAGGGAGAGAAATCTGTTAGCTCAGCAGGGGAAGGTTGTTTTGCAACTTGAAAAGCTTTTGATTCTCTTTCTCTTTTTTTTATTCATTTCTTTTTTTTTTTTTTTATTTGGGAAACAGCTGAAAGGCTTTACTAGCAGAAATTGTGGAACCAGAGAAAGTCAAGATTTTAAAGGTAGACTAGAAACACAACCAAGTTGGAGCCAGGTACAAGGACATTTCCAGCAGAGCAAACTGTGTACATATACAGAAAATTCTGACCCCTTGTTGGGCTGTCCTAGGATTCTTCATCCCATCAAGCTCTGCAAAGGAAGGATCATAGTTTTATATTTTATTGCATTTGGTCCTGAACCCAGAAATCACTCAAGCTTAAAGAGATATTTAAAAATATCTATACACAATATTCTTTTTCATCTAGCATTTAAAGATATTAAAGCTGAAATGAGCCCACATCTGCCTTAACTGCATTTTCATTTTTTTAAGTGCTTTGTTTTGAGTATGTGAAAAATAAGACTGATTTTTAAATCCTTAGGGAGAAAATTGCTTCAAAAAGCCCATTTCATTCTTCAAGACTATTATTATGGACCAAAACATTAAAATGCCAGAGAGTTGGTGGAACAATAAAGTAAAGGTCAGTCGGCATGATGCTAACTTAGTCAAAGAAAGTACTTTTCAGGTAAAAGCATTTCTGCTTTTTTTAAAAAAATGAAAATGGTAAAGAAAACAATTCATTCACATGAGGTTCATTTGATTTTCTCTAAGAAATATAGTTTATTTTTGCTGCCTGAGCTAGGAAGCCTGGAGAACTCATGGTGAGCTGCTATTTGCATTTCACAGGTTGACTGATTGACTGACTAATAGCCACATCTTGCTCTGTAGGGGGAGAATAAGGGAAAAAAGAAAAATTTAAGTGTGCCTGTGTGTCTGTGTGTATTTCCATGCAAGCACGTGCTTGTGCAAGATCCTCTTTGTAGCAAGCCTTGTTAAAAGATTTAAAAGATAGTTTTGGAGAATAAGGAATGGGCTCTGTTAGCAAGATTATGAGGTTGTACATTTTAAATGAAAACAGTGAGCATAACTTTTCACTTATTCATGCTACAAATATTCATTAAACAACTGCTTCGTGCTTGGTAATATGCTCTGTGTGGAGGATAGAGATGAGGAAGCAGATTCTCAGTCTTTAAATTGCTTACAAGTGTGTTTTATATAAATGTTTGGAAATTTTTGTTAAGGTACTTTGGGAAGCAGGATTAAAGGGCAGGGAAGGTTTAAATCCCTAGGATGACAGTGGTAGCTGGAAGGCAATGTGGAACCAGAAAGATGAGCAGAGATAGAACATGGAGGAGTCTTGTAATGCATGGTGAGCGATTTGGAAGTCCAAAGCATGAATTCATACAATCTTCATTTCCCCCCTCTTTTTAAAACCTCGTTGTCTTACCCTCTCTCAAAATAGTGCATTTACTTATAACACTAAATAATATGACGTCTTACAAAAGAAAACTGAAATATGAAAAAACTCCAATTAAGGTGTTTACAATGGAATCTGACACCATCAAAAATAATACATTAAGCATCATATAGGCTTCAGAGAAACATTCTAAACATTCTAAAGGCTATTTCCTTTGGGGTCTGAGTATTACCCAGAGTTCGGTTACTGGTACAGTGGAAAGAATTTGTCTTGAAATGCATACATCTAAGAGGGAGACATAGTTGAGCTATGCTTTATTGAAACCTAGAACTGCTACCACGCTTCTATTACTCACTTCCTGAAGCGTGTGTCTGTTTACTGAAATATACTTATTTGCATATTTTATACTTCTACACTATTTCACTTTAATAAGAATTTTATAAACCACTGCATTCTATGCCCTCGCTTTGGAGCTTCTAGTAGGCAATACCAGATCTAAAAGACACACAGCTTCTTTGTTCCTTATCATTGTTCCATAATGTCTTGATTATGAGTTGTAAGACCTATTTCTTTGATTAGTACATGTTACTTCCAGCAATATATGCTTTATTTATATGCTTGTATGTGTGCATGTGTATTCATGTGTATTTTGCTTTTTACTTTTGCTTTTCCCCCAAGGGCCATTTTTATTTATTACTTGCCTTCTTCACGGTCCTAGAATTTGTGTTCTTTCTCCAGATCTGCTTAGGCGATCTGAAGTGGTACTTATTTGTTCACCTTCTCAGATCTTCTCAGTTACAGTAATTTTTTGCTGAATATACCATTTTCTCCCAACTAGGTTCATTATTGTTGAGATGCGTTTATTATTTGTCTCTTCCTGCCTCAAATTCACAAACACCACAACCTTAGGGAAGCCTGCGAGGAACACCCAGATTCATTACAGTGACTTGCTATCTCCACAGCTGATGGTCATACCACTTTTCTTTTTACCTCTAAGGGATACAAGAGAAAGAAAACAGCACCAGGAGCAACACATGGCATACTGGAGGTACTCAGCAAATGTTTGTTGAATTAAACTGCATTTTTAAACTTTGCAAAATCTGTCTTAGAAATAGAATTAGCAAATTCCACAATATTTTCCTTTGATGAGAGGTAATTACATGGTTTCTGATGGTATAATGATGTTTTTGGTGTTGTTGACAGATAGTTTCCCATGACCTGTGGCAATGTATTGTTACTGAAATTAATGTCAGATAGCTTTGTATACTGGCTTCATTTTTCTTTTGTCAAAGATAAAAATGAGCTTATGCCAAAATTTTCAGTGGAAATTTTAACTGTAATATTTATAACCCGAGGAAATGTTATTGTGTACACATGGCACCAAATGCAATTTGGATCAAATTACTTTATTTTTCTGGAATATTTGGTTTCATATGAAGTTAGAAATTTGCAAGTTCCATCAGTAAAAAATGTTACGTGATCATTTACTACACATTAGACATTAAGCTAAATACTCCTAGAATAAAAAAGACAACACATGGGCCCAATTATTGGCACAATAAGTTTTAAGACATCATTAAACACCCATGTGGTGCCTGGGTGGCAGAGTTGGTTAAGCATCTGACTCTTGGTTTGGCTCAGATCCTGTTCTCAGGGTCATGAGATTGAGCCTCGCTTCAGGCTCCTTGCTTATTGCCAAGTCTGCTTAAGTTTCTCTCTCTCTCCCTCTGCCTCCCCCCACCTTGCACTCTCTCTTGAAAATAAATCTTAAAAAAAATGCCATTAAGCACCCAAGTGGAGATGTAAGATATCAAGTAGGCAGTTAGGTGAGCAAGCTGAGAGGTTACGTAAGAGGCCTAGGCTGGGGAGATATATTTAAAAGTGTTGGCTTACAGATGACATTTAAAGCCTTTGAGACTTAATGAGCTCACAAAGGGAGAGAGCACAGATTACAAAGAAAAATCATGTAGGCCTGGATTCTGGAATTCTGTGATGTTAGGATGCAAAATTCTTACACAATCCAAAGGAAGACTCCTGTGCCAGTGTCCATGGGCAGTATCAAGGCAGATCACATTAAATATGAAAGCAGAAGTGTTGTATTATCTGTAATTGACTGTAAGATGTTGGCAGAAACATGGTAAAATATGCATCTGTGGTTTAGTTTTGATCGACACCTGGGGATGGTCAGTTACTCTTGCACTACAGTGATCAGGAATATATACCTTAGGAGCAATCAGCATTGGAAAGACTCCTGAAAAGCGTGTACTATAGTAGTGATTCAGCTGTCTGAATTTTCTGTCAGCCCCACAGGGCGTGCCACATAGCTGCTGGGGAACTGAAGTTTTCCATTACCAAGGTTTTGTTAGTGGAATGAATACTGTTCCAGGGACATGCATTCACTAGCAATACACAGGCAATCCCACTCTTTATGGATCAGAAAAAAAACATTCTAATGAGTGAATAGGCTCTCCCCTTCAGAAATGTACCCTGGGCTCAAGATTTCCATTTAATCTGTGTTCAAACCTTAGGGAGAATTCTGTCATTTGACACTTGGTTGTTTAGCTGAATCTTGCTGCTAGAATTAGTGTTGTAACTGCCTTGAGTGAATTTTCATGCAGGTACTTTTCAGAGCACCCGAGTTATTGAGTACATTTTATAACCTTCTGTGTTTGCTTGAGAAGAAATAATTGTATAGGTGGCAGAAGGTTGTCAGATACTGGC
The DNA here is from genome assembly GCA_028646535.1 of Procyon lotor. NCBI lineage: Eukaryota > Metazoa > Chordata > Mammalia > Carnivora > Procyonidae > Procyon > Procyon lotor. The sequence continues at coordinate 33,168,696 of CM053605.1, forward strand.
TTTTATTACAATATGTGGCTTGGTAGCAAGGTGTGTGTGTGTGTGTGCGCGCGTGCATGTGCATGTGCACGTGTCCTTGACCACTTCTGACAGAGACTATATTAATATCTATAAAAAGAACTTAATAATTATAGCAGTATATAATTGTTGTAGGTTAGTTTGTAATATGACATTACTTGAACATCAAGTGTGGTAGTGATTCAAACCTATTATAATATTTATAAGAAGAATGAAACAACCAGAATATCTATGGTGTAGAAGGTTGGGGAATACAATTAAAAACAAAACCTTCTCTGAACCCAGAAATCCCTTCCACAAGGATAGTAAAGAAAGAAACCACTTTTATTATTTAAAAGGTACTAAACCAGAATGTGATGTCCATCACAGACAATTGGCTAAGACAGAAAAGAATCTCATCTTTTCATAGAGCCAAGTAAGTACAGTTATATACATCTTCTAAAGATAAACAATAACTAGTGTCCATATAAGATGATTTCATGGTACCATTTGTCACACAGTTCATCCAACCTTGCCTGGTAATTGGGGTAATCATCTGTTAGCTAATTGGCTTTATTGGTAGGAAAAGGAAACTTATTTCTTGTGGCAGAGAATTTTACAAATTGGGGCAAGGTACCCACTGGAGTTAGGTTCCTACCCTTACCCAGAAACTGGGAGATAGGGGCTCTATCTCCCTTGATGTTTACATTTCAGAGAGATGACTGTGGGTCTTTGAGAAAGGCAAGGACAAGGGATAAGAGCCTGGAGAGCTCATGGAAACATGCTAACATTAAATAGGTCAGGTCCCTTTAAAGATGCTAAGACAGGACAGGCATAAACTGTGTAACCAAAAGCACAGCAGTATACATTCTATGGGGCTGGCAAAATAAGTTTAGTTCAGATGGAATATTATATAGGGCTTAAAAGAGGCGAAGCTTGCCATGCTTCTTTTCAGAAATATCTTTTAAAGGACTTTTACAGAATAAGCAATTTATAGATTAGAGATAATGAAGAGCACCATAGAAAGTATAAATAATTTTTAAAAAGACCAGGAAAAAAGAAACAGAGCGTAGGGAAATTGATAGAATTGAACTATAAGTTTTCTGAGCAGCATAACAGTCACGGTGATACTTAAAATGGATAGAGTCATTTGTAGGATTCTTCAGTTAAAAACCAAGGAAAATTACTAGAAGTGATATTTTTAACACAAAATCTAAAGCTTTCATAGGCAGTTTTGTAGAAAAGGTCTAAGTAATATCCTCAACAATGTTCAGACAGCTAAAGCAGTGAAATGCAGTCCAGGAAAGCATTCTGATAGGCTGATATGAGGTATGTATACATTTAGAAGGCTAGAAAGATAGATCTGGTGATGATAGAGGGTTATGATGAACAGGTTAAGCAAGGTGTCTGAACTTAATCTAATTGGCAATAGGAAGGTAGGAAAAGTTTTTGAGTCGATGAGGCATTGTGTTCAAAAGAGATTAGCAAGAAGAGGGATAAGAAAGGACTTTTTAAGGACTTGGTTATAATCTAGGTACAAGATAATTTGAAAAGTATGTTAAGAATGGGAAAAGGGAATACATGTAGAAGATACTGTTGAAGAAAAATCCATAGAATTTACTTTCCATTTAATATTGAGAGAGAAGTATTTGTAAAATAGTGAATTGCCATTTTGAACAAGGGGAATAAGTTAATAATCATTCAAAGGAGCAGAAATAGGGAACAGAGGAGAAGGGATGGATTTCATGGAGGAGATAACATTAACATTTGGATCTAAACTTGAGGTTTTTTTTTTGTTGATGCCAAGGTGGTGATGTTCATTTAATTGGGGATGTAGCACTGAAGTCCAGGAAAATGGGGTTGGAATATAGCTGGTCATATAGTTATCTACACAGAGGTGATAGTGGAAGTCATTCTAGAAGACTTTAGCTATTGTGCTAACTTCCCTGAAAAATTGTAGGGCTATCAAGTCTAAAAATTAGAACTTAAATTTGGTGTCCAGAGAATACAGTTTTTTTCCTATAGGTGTCTAAATAAGTGTAATTATTTGTTATTATGAATAACCACATAGCAAGAGTAAGTATTATTGAAAATAGAACCATGCATTGTTTTGAGGAAAAATAAAGGTATCAATCATTTAGAAGTACAGAATATTATGTTTCTTATGATTAACACTCTGAGTCCCCAATGTGTAAAGTCTTGTCTCTATTGGGTTTAAAATATCAAAAGAGGTAATCTCAGGAAGCAAACTGAGGTTTGCTGGAGGGGAAGCAGAAGGGAAGGGATGGGGTGGCTGGCTGATGGACACTGGGGAGGGTATGTGCTATGATGAGTGCTGTGAATTGTGAAGGGTGATGATTCACAGACATGTACTCCTGAAACAAATAATACATCATATGATAATTTAAAAAAATAAAAGAGGAATTATCTGTAATCTCTATCATAGGAGCTATTAATGATGTTACAGAGAAATATTAAAACAAAAATCTCTGTCCTAATTGTGAATCTATTTTTTTTTTTTTTTTGGCTCATGTTAGAGCATTCTTTCAGATAAAGGGAGTAGGGTATTGCCATTTCAATCAATCTATTGTGTCAGACAGCATGTAAATACTTACCATGTTGGGCAGAGCTCAGCAGAATATAAACAAGTAAAGGGTACAGGTAAAGATAGCAGCCACCATTTGTAAGAGTATATGGAAAGAAAAGACTTTATGGGGCATCTGGGTGGGTCAGTCAGTTAAACATCAGCATTCAGCTTGCAGGATCCTGGGATTGAGCCCCATGTCAGGCTTCCTGCTCAGGGGAGACTCTGCTTCTCCTTCTACCACTCTCTCATGCTCTCTCAAATAAATAAAATTTTTAATAAAAAAAAAAGAAAAAAGAAGAAAAGAAAAAAAAAAAAAGAAAAGACTATATAGTTGCAAATGCCAAGAGTTACTGGACTGAATTATCCTAGTACTCACCCAAAGCAAAGCTCACACAGAACTCTTAAGACTTTTCCTTAGATGAAATGATGTCTTGGGTAATCACTTCTCTTCCATTTTGTTCTCCTGGTCTCAGAACTTTTGCCTAGGGTAAAACTTTCACTTTTTAGCCTGGAATTTTTGCTTGTAGACTTTCTTTTCTTTTCTTTGCCTTTTTTTTTTTTTAAGATTTTATTTATTTATTTGACAGAGAGAGATCACAAGTAGGCAGAGAGGCAGGCAGAGAGAGGGGGAAGCAGGCTCCCTGCTGAGCAGAGAGCCCAATGCGGGGCTCCATCCTAGGACCCTGAGATCATGACCTGAACCGAAGGCAGAGGCTTTAACCCACTGAGTCACCCAGGCGCCCGGCTTGGAGACTTTGTTAATACTGATTCTGTTCTCATCCTACCTTTTTCTCTGTATGTTACCAGGATCCTATTTGCTAGGTACCCATGAACCTAGGCCTACCAGGTAGCTATTCATGGTCAGATTCCTGAGTCCTCTACCTATCCTGGATGGAAGTTCATCCAAGTTTAACAGTATTCTATAAATTGCAAAGGCACTAAAATTACAAAAAAAATTGATAGACGTGGTACCAACGAGCAAAGTTGTTAGAAAGAAACCAGAGATGAGGAAGGGGAGGAAAGAAGGATGAGTCTATGTATATTTTGTATGATACACACTTCCCTATTTTATTAAATCTGGCCCAGGCTTCAGCTAGTTACTGAACCCCTTAAAATCTGAATCCCTAACCAAAAATAAAATAGCAAGAGTAACTGCTAGGCTATTTCTAAGTTATTACCGGGAAGATGGCTGACTGCGTGTGGGATGACTGTCAAATAGACCTGTTGGATATTATTTGCTGCCAGATATTCAGGGTTTATATTCAACTATGCCTTAATTTAAAATTATTGGACAGCATTCAAGTTGGAAGCTAAACAAAGTTGTTCTTAGAACTTTCTGCATCTTTAATCATTTTAAAGACCTTCTACCACTATACAATAGAATGTATCTATTTAATTTACTTTTTTTAATTCTTTAAAAAAAAACAAAAACCTTTGTTCTCTTCAAAAAACCAAGTTTGAAACCACTCTAGAAGAGAAATGAGTTGGGTGCTCAAGCAGCCGAGACACCCAGGCCCCCCCACGTAATTCCCTTTAAGTAATTAGTTAGTTAAAAGATGTTATTTATTAGAGAGACAGAGGGAGCACAAGCATGGGGTGGGACAGAGAGTGAGAGAGAAGCAGACTCCCCACTGAACAGGTAACCCAGGAACTCAATGAGGGGTTCAATCCCAGGACCATCATGACCTGAGCCAAAGGCAGATGCTTTACCAACTGAGCCACCGAGGTGCCCCTAAATCCCTTTTACATAGGCTATTTCTGCCAGGGTGTGTTCTATGTTGTTATAAACACATTCTAGTGTACTAGTTGGTCTACTGATTCTTTGACCCTTCATCTTCATTTTTATTGTCTTTACCATGAATTCAATATTAGGGTAAGTCATGCTTGTGCGGGAAAAATTACTGGGTATTTCTATTGAAGGAAATTTAGCCATAACACCTATCCATGAGGTAGATGTTAGCAATTGCCTCATTTTACTGATGAAGACACTGAAGTGAAATGAGCGCCACTTGCTCAGAGTCACTTAGCTGGGGAGTGGCAGGGATGGGGATTCGAGCCTTGGTCTGACTAACTGTATACCATGTTGTTGACTAATAATCAGGATTTGATTTTTTTGGCTTAAGCCTTCTAACATCTTATCCAAATAAAGCATTAGCTATTAATCTTTCCAGCAAGACAGCAGACACAGATCTTCACTTTGTACTTAACTCTTTGTTGTCATCTGATCTTGCTTCTGTCTAGCCTCATTTCCATGAAAGTTTAAATTTTTCAGTGTATCTATTTGATTGTCATTTTCTCCTCTCAGCAATGTTAGAACAAGTCAGCATATAAACAATCCTGACATCAAGTATCCCAATACATTTATTACAATGATATGAAATATTTTCCATTATTTCTTAGTTTATTTTACAGTGTTTTCCACCTGGGTAACACCATGGTGAAGAATTCCTCAAGAGCAGCAGCAAAACAATGAAGCCATGTTTGTGTGAATACAGTGCCAAAGCAATTAACTAAAAGCGACAATGCCAATCATGCCTTTCTTTTTTCCCCCAAATGAGATCCCCAAACTGTCTGGAATAACTTTTTCAATTAATCTGTGTGTTGCTATTTCTTTGTATAGGCAGTTCAATAGTCAGATATTGTTTTCCTTTTCATATCACTTATTAATTAAAAAATGGTTCTTTCTTTTTTGAAACCAATACCTAGTTTGTCAGAAACTACATGGTTTCATTTTTCTAGATACATAATTACCCTGAGAAACAAAGCTTCTATCAGATGCAAATTACATTTAATCCCTTTGAGTCCTAACAAGCACATCAGTATTTTACATCTAAGGAAAAGTTTAGGCTCAGAAGACAGCTACACTGGCTTTGTCTCATGCATTTAGGCAAATGCCCTACACATTAAAATTACTTTATAAGTAGAATTTTGGAAAGTTATGGAATTGTCTTCCTTTTTTAAAAAAAATTCTCATTGGGACAAATACTGTTAATGCTATTGCTACTATATAGGTAATTTTGCTTTTGAATGGAGCCTACAAAATGCTGGCAAAGAGGTGCTAGGCATTGGTACAAACCTAATGTTATGATAGCTTTTAACAATCAACGGTCTAGTAAAATAGTCCATCAAAATACCTTTTAAATTACCCCGTGTGTGTGTGTGTGTGTGTGTGTGTGTGTGTGTGTGTGTGTGTAGGTTGTCTTGGCAGGGAAAAATTTTTAGCCAAACCGGTGATTAATCCAGATTCTCCTGCTTTCTTTGTTCCTATTTGCGCATCAAGAGTTTGTAGACAAAGGATGCAGAACATCACACTGACTTGATGAGATGTTAACCCTCATTACTGATCCTGTACCTGAGATCATAGCTTTATAAATAGTCCCCCATATTTGTCTAAACCAGAGTAATATTAAGAGAATGTTAGAAATTGAACGTTTTAACTAGTAAGTTCAGAAGAGTAATTTGAGTGTGTAAGACTGAATTATAATTTGCCATATAATATGGCAGCAGAGATTGGTTTATTATAAACAACTTTTTTAAAAGAAAGATTTTATTTATTTATTTGACAGAGAGAGAGATTACAAGTAGGCAGAGAGGCAGGCAGAGAGAGAGGGGGAAGCAGACTCCCCGCTGAGCAGAGAGCCTGATGTGGGGCTCAATCCCAGGACCCTGAGATCATGACGTGAGCCAAAGGCAGAAGCTTTAACCCACTGAGCCACCCAGGCACCCCTATTATAAACTAACTTTAATAATAATTGTGACAAATGTGACTTGTATGATTTAAATCAGAAATAATGTAGAATAGACCTAATCTTTTGAAGGATAGATTTGTATTGTGACTATGAGTAAAATATGGAAATATGTATTACAATTCCACAATTCTTTTCAATGAGCAGAAACCATTTAGATGGTTATTTCTAGGAATATCCTATTTTATTGAGTAAGTGCTTTTGGTCCATGTTGTCCAATATAAAATCTGCAGTGAATTTAAAGTGTAAAGATTAATTGAAATCATTAAAAATGGAAAACAAGAGGAATGAAAAATGCTTTTAAAACATAAATATACATAATTAATCTATAATACTTTTTGTGGGCATAGAGAGGAGAAAAGGAAGTAAACATTTGTTTAAGAAAGGGAGGTTGGCTATTAATTTCCTATTCCAGTTGTTGTGGAACACTCCATAGCCCAGAACAACTACACAGAACTCTTGCTATATAAAGAGGAAAATCCAGGTAATCCCCCTATAGTGGATGATGCATCTAGCCTCCATCGTTGAATATTATCCCTACCTCTTGTGATTTTCTTACCTGAATTCTACCCTCTGAAAATGCATGTTCTCAGATACCATTGCTGTGAAGATATAGGCAGCTGACCAGTGTTTTATAAATTGGACGTGGAATCAGAGATTAGCAACATTAGGAGGTGGCCTTGCATGGGGAGGTGGCAAGCATAATGATGAAGGTATCACCGTTCCCTGAATGGCAGTGGCAGACATTTTGAAGTCCAATCCCAGATGTGGTAATTGCTGACTGAGGCATGGATGTTTCAGGCAGAGATATTGTAAATGTGTATGGCATGCACGTATGTAGGTAGGGTTAATCTCAGAACTGTTCACCAACCCTCCCAGAGAGTCCATGAGCTACCTAAGGTCATTTAATAAGGTTTTTTTTTTTTTTTTTTAATGGAAACTGGCCACATTGGGTTTTCTTTTTTGATAAATAAGAACTGGAATAGATTCACTTCCCTCAACTCTACCCACTACCAATAGTACTTGCCCTGGAAGTTAATGAATTCCTTTCTCACCTTTCATTCTCTCAAATGTTGCTTATACTATAGCATGTCTTAGGCCAGGATTTGCAGGAATCAGATTCTGAGATAGAGATGAACATGCAGGATAGAGCCTAGACTTTACTTTCTGAAATGGAGATGAGGACGTAGGATATTTGTTAGGGAGTACTTTAGGGGGTTAATAGCTGTGGAAAGAAAGAGAAGGAAGCAAAATTGAGCAAAGATAGCTTCTTTCTGGGCTGGGGTACATGAAGAAGATTCCAGTAAGCTCCATGTAAAGATGGGAAACTTGAATGGTTCTCAGAATGGTTCTCCATGTCGATCAGCCCTGGGGTGTGAGCTGCCCTGGGAAGGGGGCTGACCTTGGGCAGGATAATTCCTTTTATCTAGAGCAATTATAATGAGGATTGATGGCTGAGGAATTCCATAATTAAAAAAAAAAAAAGGAATTCCAGCAGTTGGAAACATACATCCTTTAGGATACAGCATCCACTATGTAGCTCTTATGTTTTTATTATTTCTTTACAAAGCTGTTGCCCCCTAAGACTGAGGGCTCTGTCTCATGGAAGAATTCTCACAGTGGTAAAGCTTATAATACTTAAGCACTTGAGCTCTGATGCTGAGCTTCCTGGGTATCAGTCATGGCTTTAATTCCTACTTGGTATCATAGCTCTGTTTCTTACATAATTTTTTTCATTGAATTCCCATTTATTTATTTATTTACTTTTAATTATTATTTTAAAAATTAACATTTGTATTATTAGTTTCAGGGGTACAGGTCTGTGATTTATCAGTCTTACACTATACTCAGCGCTCACCATAACACATACCCTCCCTGATGTCCATCAGCCACCTAAGCCCCACTCCCCTCTAGCAACCCTCAGCTTGTTACCTATGATTAAGAGTCTCTTATGGTTTGTTTTCCTCTCTGATTTCATTTTGTTTCATTTTTCCTCTCTTTCCCTATGATCCCCTGCTTTGTTTCTTAAATTCCTTATATCAGTGAGGTCATATGATGATTGTCTTTTTCTGATTGACTTATTTCACTTAGTATAATACCCATATCATTGCAAATGGCAAGATTTCATTTTTCTATGGCTGCATAATATTCCACTGTGTATGTATATGTGTATACACATACATCACATTTTCTTTATCCATTCACCTGTTGATGGACATCTGGGTCCTTTCCATAGTGTCGCTATTGTGGACATTGCTGTTGTGGGTGCAGGTGCTCCTTCAGATCACTACCTTTTTAATTTTTTGGGTAAATACCCAGTAGTGCAATTGCTGGGTTGTAGGGTAGCTCTATTTTCAACTTTTTGAGGACACTCCATATTGTTTTCCAGAGTGGCTGTACCAGCTTGCATTCCCACCAACAGTGTAGGAGGGTTTCCCTTTCTCCACATCCTTGCCATTACCTGTCATTTCCCAAGTTGTTAATTTTAGCCATTCTGACTGGTGTGAGGTGGTATCTCACTGTGGATTTGATTTGTATTTCTCTGATGCTGAGTGATGTTGAGCACTTTTTCATGTGTGTGTTGGCCATTTGGATGTCTTCTTTATAGAAATGTCTGTTCATGTCTTCTGCACATTTCTTGATTGGATTATTTGTTTGGGTGTTGAATTTGTTAAGTTCTTTATAGATTTTGGATACTAGCCCTTTATCTGATATGTCATTTGCAAATATCTTCTGTTGTCTGTCTTTTGTTTTGTTGACTGTTTCCTTTGCTATGCAAAAGCTTTTGATCTTGATGAAGTCTTAATAGTTCATTTTTGCCTTTGTTTCCCTTGTCTTTGTAGACATGTCTAGCAAGAAGTTGCTACCTCTGAGGTCATATACATTGTTGCCTGTGTTCTTCTCTAGGATTTTGATGGATTCCTATCTCACATTTAGATCTTTCATCCACTTGAGTCTATTTTTGTGTCTAGTGTAAGGAAATGGTCCAGTTTCATTCTTCTGCATGTGGCTGTGCAAATTTCCCAACACCTTTTGTTGAAGAGACTGTCTTTTTCCATTGGACCTTCTTTCATACTTTGTTGATTAGTTGACCAAAGAGTTGAGGGTCCATTTCTGGGTTTTTTATTCTGTTCCACTGATCTATGTGTCTGTTTTTGTGCCATTACCATACTGTCTTGATGATTACAGCTTTGTAATAGAGCTTGAAGTCCAGAATTGTGATGCCACCAGCTTTGGTTTTCTTTTTCAACATTCCTTTGACTATTCTGGGTCTTTTCTGGTTCCATATAAATTTTAGAATTACTTGTTCCAGTTCTGTGAAAAAAAAAGTTAATGGTGAAATGGAGGTAATAATCTCCTTCTCAGTGATTGTGAATTAATCTATGTAAAAGGAGTAAAGTTGTTTTTTTGCATGGCAAAAACATTCAATTATGTTAGCTAAAATTTACTTTTGAGTGCCTAGAATCTGACAGAGTGTGTAGCACTTATTAGGTATTTGATTTTCATTTTGTAGAATGAGTACATTATGCAACATGATTTAAAGACCCCGATAGCATTGCCTCTCCTGAAACATCTCTCCCTTTCAGAAAGGTACTTGTTGAAATGAAAAAGATTTACTAGGATTGAGGTAAGTGTATTTGGTCCTTGTAATCTTATCATGTAGGCCAGGAGAAATTAATCATAATATATTCTCAGGCACCTGAGCTAATACTCAATACTTACTTTGTTAAAGTAAAAGGGGGAAAAAAAGAATGTACAAAGAAAAATGGTTCTAGTAGAAATACTCTGGCATAAAGATACAGACGCCCAGTGGGAAATCTCTAACCCCAGAGGAAGTAGAGGTTTTGTTAAAGGACCTCCTGTTACCAGATCAGAAACTCCCTGATGATAGTGGACACAGTGTCTGGCACTTGCTTGTTATTAAAGAAGTAACTACATGGTTTCCTGGGGCTGGAGAGGAAAAATCCTAAAAATTTTTTTAGGATTTACAAGGTGTGTATTCTCTAAATACTCATTGCGGTCTAATTAAAAAGGGATTTATAAAATCCTTTTGGTGGGACATTAATTGAAACTAAGAGGGTGGCCTGCCTTGCCTTTTCTTTTTTAAAGGAACAAATGACCAGTGATTTTGGTGGGGGGGCGATACAAGGTAGTCTTCTCTGATAAGACGCTCTGTGAGATAACATTCATGTTTCTGTTTTGTTTCCCTTTTCAAACTTGATGGAAAATGTGAAATGTTTATATTACAGAGCAAACATCTATGGCTATAATTTGTGATGCTGTTATGTTTCTCACAGAGTAAAATGTTTTTCTCTGGGACTTTGGGGAACTGTATTAGGGTACGAGGAATGGTCAATATAATATGGTAATATGAGGGAGGAGTCACTTTTCTGAAAAAACAGTATGTTCATAATATTTTCCTCTCTACTTTCTGAGAATTTTCATCACCTCAAAGAAAGGAAATTAAACACATGAGGAAAACAGTATTTTGTTGTTGTTGTTGAGTTTCTGATCTAATAATCATTTAAACACCTGCAGGGTCCCAACACAATGCAAGATGTTTCACTCAGGCCATGTTCTTTTAGAAATGTAAACAGTTATTAAGAGTAAAACCATCTGATAAAAGTGTGAAAACTTCCCAGAAGAAAATCCTCACAATTACCCTCTGGGGTAGATGTTATCCTGACATTACAGAGGAAGCCACTGAGGCTCAGTGATAGGAAAGCAATTGTTTGAGCTCATTTGGCCTCCACTTCCCTTTATCACTAAGTGTATTGTCTCAACTTATTTCAGATCGTAGGTTAAAACCCTATCCGTGGAGCACTTGGGTGTTATATGCAAACAATGAATCATGGAACACTGCATCAAAAACTAATGATGCACTCTATGGTGACTAACATAATAATAAAAAAAAAAAACCCAAAACAAAAAAAAAAAGGATAAACCCTATTCATGATTTACCACGAGGGGATTTAACAGAAGCAGCTCCAGATTTTCCCTACGATTGGCCAAAACACTGAGACATTTCCAATGGCGATGTTTTAGAGTCTCACAAGATGAACTCAAGAGGGACTTTTATATGGGCACTGTCTCCACTTCTTTCTTTTTAAGAATTGTCCTTACATGTCCCATATCAGAATCATGGATCATGTAGGGTACTTGTTTAAAGTACAGGTTCCTAATTACAGGTCAATATATCTCAATGAAACAGTGGGGGGAGGGGGATGAAGAAAAAAATAAGTTTCAGAAAAAATAATAAAATACAGATTTTGGGGTCCCACCACAGACCTCCTGGTCAGAATTTATGGAAATGGAGGTGGAAATTTGCATCTCTGACATGCAGTGCAAGTGATTTTGACTACTTTGAGAAACACTGTTTTAGCCTTGGGTCTTAAGGAGAGGTAGGGTACTTCACAGTATTTGTGGGGAAAAAAGTAATCAAAGTGTGAGGTCTTTGATTAATGGCTCTGGGAAAGAGAATGAGAAACATGTCTAAAAATACTACCTTAGAATTGGAAAGGTTGATGGGTGAGAACAATAAGTTATTAAAAACCAAGAATAATTTAAGAACTAATTTTACAGATAATTGATAATGAAATGATCTGATAATAGTGCAAGTAGAGTACATAAGGGTGAGTTTTGAAGAAGCTATAATTAAGAGGATTAAGGAGGCCAGCTGAAAAAGAATTAAAGAAATCAAGATAAATTAGAACAGAACAGGAACAAGAAATATACTTCCTGGAGATAAGGCAGTTTTAAGAAAGAGGCATTAGGTATTAGATTTATCTGAAAATCTGTAATTGAGATTGGAATAATGACACTTTGGCCTTACACAGAAACCTAGATGAAACATAGATGAAATATTTCTTGGGAAGTTTATGTGTTACCTGGGTTTGAGGGGTTCTCTCTTGCTTCATACAATAACAGTAAATATACATGGTCATGCTAGACATTATTTTCAAGTGTTGAATTAAAAAACCTTGATAGTACTTCTACTCTATACACCTGAATTGTGATTTCTTATGCAAAATACAATTTAAATATAATGTGCAACTTTAAATAGAATTTCCATTCTTCTGCTAGAACAACAGTATTGCTTACTTTTCACTGAATAATTATATTTAATATATCAAATAACTTGACTATATGTGATAACTTACATAGTGTTGCATATTAGTTTCCAGATGTTTGAAACACTTTTTTTCTGATGTAAACCATATTTGATTTGGAAATCAATATACATGTATAATAATAAGTTTATGAACATATTTCTAGATTTTATACTCTAGTCCACTGACTAAACTATTTTTACCAATATTGGTTGTTTGTATTCACTAATTTTAGAATAAAATATGCATTCTGATAATACACATTCCCTTCCCCATAAACTTTGCTATTCTTCTTTAATTGAAAATTTTGAGATAATATTCAATTCACATGTTAGAATATCAGGAGGTCCCTGTCTACTTTTCTCAATGGTAATTAGACACTGCGCAGTTCCATCTCCGCAAGGACCCCTCATATTGCTTTTTTTGTAAACACACCCATCTCTCTCTAGTTCTCTCTATATTTACATATATATTTATATGTTATGTATATAATTTATATATTCTCAGGCACTTATATTTCTAGTGAAGTTGAAGATTGCTCTGTGCAAATTGCAAACCACAAAACAAAAAAAGTGGGAACTCTGATTGTAATTGCTTTATACATTAAAATATTAATTTTTGGAGAATCGATAAATCTGTGTTCTTAATCTTTCCATCCAGGGTCAGTGCCCTCCAGTCAAAGACCACCAGCAACAACCTATAGTTGAGCAAGTTGGGTTTATTGTTCTTGGCAGCAAAGGAGAACACACATACTGGAGAATGACAGGGTGTCTCAGATTGTTAAAAATAATCTATCATAGGATTTAGGCTTGTGTTACTGATTTTGAAGAAGATTCAAGGAAATAGGACTTCGCTCTGGATTGGATGCTCTAAGGAAGTAGGGGCAATTCTACAACTGGGGAGTAATAATAGATCTCATCCATAAGGAAGAAGAATGAAGCAAGTCCAGAGCTAATCGGTAAAGAAGAAGCAGATGCTCATTAACCAGAATGGAGGATGTTTAATCAGTTTTGTTATTTGGATAACATTCATGTTTTGTCTATGTTCAGACATGATTAGGTCATGATGGTAGTAATCTTATTTTTGTATTTGTTCATTGCAGTCATAGGTAGCCTTATTTAATGGTGTTCTACAAAATTTTGTATCTTCAATAGGAGAACATGTAATGGCCAGGTCAACTCATCCAGGATTGCTTTTCTCTTTCTCATCAGGAAAATGGTAAGACTTTCCATTTGTTCAGATGTTATTATACCTATTTTAGTAACATTTTATAGTTTTAAAATATTGTTATTTATTGATATATTTATTACTAAATATCTTTTGTGTTTTGTCATTATCAAAGAAAAGATTTTGCTTCTCTTTTTATTTATCAGTATCGATTGCTCGAATAAAGAAAGCTCTTGGGTGTTGTATATTTATGTCATGTGTTCTACCTCAGCAAAGTCTTTTATTAGTTTTGTTTTTGAAAATTTCATATCTTGGATTTTCTATCCTCTAAACAAGATAATTTTGATCTTTCACTACTTATGCTAATTATTTAATTTTCTTGAATATTTACTTTTGCTTTTGTTAAAACTTTCAAGGCACTATTTAACATAATAGTGAAAACATTCATCTCTGTCTTTAACTGGAAGGATTTTAGTGTTTCTTTAATATAATATTTACTGTTGAGTTATGGTAAGATAGTCTATAGTATATCTATATAGTTTTTTTGTTAATATTTTATTTAGTACTTTTACTGGAAATGACTGCTGAATTTCATCAAATACCTTGTAATCATCTATCAATATGGTTATTTATTTTTCTTCTATTACTATGCAGAAGTAATGGACTTCCTGATAGACTTTTTAATAATATATCCTCTTGCATTCCTGGAATAAAACCCTTAGTCCTATACTTTCATTTTGATTTGTTTCTGGATTGTACTCACTAATATCTTGTGCAGCATGTTGTATATGTTGCCAGAGAGCTTTTAGGGTGACAAGAAAAATATTCAGTCTCTAGGGAAATAGCAAAGATCTTGGCTAAATGGCCAAAAAAAGTAAGAAAAAAATGTTCAAATGTGATAGTTAGAAAAATGTGCACACACACACACACACACCCACACCCACACCCACACAAATACAGAAAGCAACCTATACCATTATATTCCTAGACTTGTCAAGAAATAAAAGCACTCTATTTCCCATCACTGGTGGTGATACGTAGAAGAGTTCACTCTTGCACATGCTTGGAAAAGTGAGTGTTGCATTGAAGTTTGAGAACGCCATCTGGCTATGTCTATTAAAATAAAGATACGCATAGTTTTGTTTAACAGTTTAAATTTCAATGAATCTACCATACAGATAAATAAAAGCAAGTTGCTTAATAAAAAATATCTTGATTAAAGAACAAGGAAAGGAAAATGGTTGGAACGAAGAGAATGCCTGTCAAAAGGGGGATGATTTTACAAATGATGGGGTATCTGCACCATGGAATATTATGCTATCAGTAAAAGCAATGAATTAGTTCTCCAATAATTAACCTGGAGAGCTTTCCAGCATGTGTTTTGGAGTGACAAAAACGAGGTGCAGAAATGTTATGGATGTAACCTCAATTAACAGAAAAGCAACAAATGTATGTATGGTTATCTGCATACATTGTATCCTATATTTTAAATATCTTCTTAATATTCAGTGAAAAATAATTTGAAATATATCTTTACTCTATTGCTTTCTTTCTTTGTATCCAAATAAAATGCTTTCTTTCCATGTGGATACAAAACTCAGCTCTTTTATCTGAGAATATACGGTAGCTTTTAAAGTATATGGTATCTGTATACTTGTTTATAAATGACAATATAAGAAGTAACAGCAAAGGAAACAAAAATAAGGGATGTCTGGGTGACTCAGTTGGTAAAACATCTGCCTTCAGCTCAGATCATGATCTCAGGGTTCTCTGATCAAGTCCTGCATCAGACTCCTTGCTCAGAGAGCCTGCTTCTCCTTCTGCTTGCTGGTCCCCCTGCTTGTGTTCTATCTCTGACAAATAAATAAAATCTAAACCAAAACAAGACCCAACCCCCACCCCAACCCAGATCCAAACCAAAAAAAACAAAACCTCCAGGGCCTTGGACTTCAGAATAATAGTACAATTACAAAACTATTGATATGACTGTTTGATGTCTCCATTTCCCAAGATTTAAAATATGAACAATTTTAATATTTCAAGATAGAATGTAAGTTCTGTGATTCAGCATTAAAAAACAAGTTTATCTTTAAGTGAAGGTTTCTATAGAAACATGAAGTACATGTCAACATATCAACATGTATCTAAAATTGAGGATCAAGTAAAGTAAGCAGAAGCCGTACTGTAAAACATGCCTCTTAATGATTTATTATAGTGAGTGACATGCTAGCAATGAGCAGGTGAGCTGACGGGGGACTCTTCTCCAATCCTATTTCTCTCACAGCTGGAGGTGCGGTTTCCTTGTTCTTCTGAAGGAATTACTTCCACATGGTGAACTCCTGCAACAAGAGTTAAATATGAAATGGCTTTGCATCTTAAGTATTAATAATTCAATCATATGTAAAAGGAACTTAGTAATGCATAGTATAATTAAAGAAGTCAGAGCCTTTAAGAGCTCAAGATCTTCTTGGAGATTTACTCAGATGTTATCTACTTTACATGATGACAGTCCTTAGGAACAAGTGTTTATATTGACAGTGAAATTCTGCTAAAAGTGAAAATATTTGTATCTGTAACCTAATTAGTTTTTTAAATTTATGTGATCTAAAACAGCTAGCTAATTTTTTCCCAATAAGGTGTGTATTTTGATGCAATGGATGTTAGGCTTTCTTTCTTTCTCTGTCTTCCTTCCTAACCCCTTTGCTCCTTTTTTTCTTTTCTTCCCTCCCTCCCTTCCTTCCATTCTTCCCCCTGCCCTCTTTTCTTCCTTCTCCTTCCTTTTCATTCTACCATCAGAAGTTGTATAAACATCGACTGAGAAGAGGTACCTTTTAGTTCCCTCCTAGGTTCCTATAGAAAAATAGCTTTAAAGACTTAATTTCTGTTTTGCTTAGGCAAACTTACTAACCTTGAGGAAATCAAGCAACAATTTTTGGGGGAGGGGAAGCAAGTTTACATAATACCTATAAACATTTACATGATATCTCTAAATATTTATCCTGTGCAAATCAACTAGTATTCTACTGTTGTTGCTAAGCACAATTTAAAACTGTTTCTGTGAATTAGTTACTGAAGATTTCAGTAGGTTGTGCAGCTAGGGGGAAAATAAAGAGGTGGGAGATCGGTACTTTAAAAAAAGGCACAAGAAAGAAAAAAATATATGTATTTTTCTGATTTAGTCCTTTACTTCTTTAACAAGTATTTACTGAATGCCAGGGAGTCTTCCAGGTGCTGGAGATTGAGCTGCTGTAAAAGCGAAAATGTCCCTGGAGCTTATTTGTTAGTTGAGATCTCCTCAGGAAAAGAATGAAAACAGCCCTCAGAAATGATCTTGAATGTGCTTCCAGAAAGGATATTATCCCATGGGAAATAAAAACTTCCCAATAAAATAATGCAACACTGAAGTTTCATTGTCACCAATGCCTTAGATATCTAATATCAGAAAAGAAAGGGTAATAGAACTGAGGAAGGAAACTGTGTCTAGAGATCCATCCTTTAATATAATCTCTCACAGATTATTCAAAGCCACCCCTGTTTTAGTAAGCATAAAGGACCTCCAGCAATGTGAATTATTTAAATATACAAAGGTGTTGATTGTATTCTTGTCTTTCTATCTCTGCAAACAGATGAACATCAAATATCTGATAGAAATAGGCTCATATACATTTTTAGTTTAAATAATGCATTAGAGTAGCAAGCACTTATGAAGAAACAGCCAAGGCAAACTGAGATTTTTATTTCTAAAAGACTGAGGAATAAACATGTCTTCTTAAGAAACTGGATTTGAGGGGCGCCTGGGTGGCTCAGTCGTTAAGCGTCTGCCTTCGGCTCAGGTCATGATCCCAGGGTCCTGGGATCGAGCCCCGCATCGGGCTCCCTGCTCTGCAGGAAGCCTGCTTCTCCCACTGCCATTCCCTCTGCTTGTGTTCCCTCTCTCGCTGTGTTTCTCACTGTCAAATAAATAAAATCTTAAAAAAAAAAAAAAGAAACTGGATTTGAGCATTGTACAAATAAAAGAACATGGGTCAGGAATTATCAAAACATTAAAAATCAGATGATAAAGGGAGAATGAGCATTAGTTTTGTACTGATATATTGAGTTTCTCTAGTAAAATTCTCTAGAATGGCTACATAGCAGAAAATTCAATATTCACTGGTATATTTTATATTTTATATTTACTTGGATCATAAATAAACATCTGAAACTGACTTGCATGCTCTTTTAGGACTCCATGTACGTATATAATTCATTTTTCTAAGTATTTATTTGTTGCATTTTGTCCATCTGTATACTGCCTGCCTGCCATGAACTCTATTTGTGAAAAGATTCCAATCCAGTAATACATGAGTATGTATGACAAAGTGTAAAAACCATAGAAAGTACTGCAAATGACAAAAGATGATGGTATACACCGTTAACGGTTTCCTGACCAGAGTGATCTGATGAAGAGTACTGGGGAAACGTTTATGGAAGAGACATGCCTAGGGTTGAATCTTGAAAGTTTCCAGATGTGGATTGAAATAAAGTACATGTAAGGCACAGTGAGCAATAGTAACAAGATTGAAGCTGGGGTGATGTATATTGGGATCAATGGTGAGACCAGTCTCACTAGAGTGATAGATCTTTTGTAGATGGTAGTGAGAGAAAAGTCATGATGGATTCAGATTTCTCAGGAAGCTCGAATAACAAGATAAGAAAGACAAATTTCTTTTAAGTGGCAACAAGCAGCTATTGAATATCCCTGAGTATTAGGTCAAAGCAAACGGATCTGTCAGGGGCGTGTCTGGGTGGCTGTTGGTTAAGTGTCTGACTTTGGCTCAGGTCATGATCCCAGAGTCCCAGCATTGAGCCCTACATCAGGCTTCCTGCTCAGTGGGGAGTCTGCTTCTGCCTCTCCCTCTGCCCTGTGCACGCTCGCTCTCTCTCAAATAAAATAAAATAAAATAAAAATAAAATAAAATAATCTTGCAAGATACTCCATGAAAGATTGGAAATATAAGGTATTTAGGACAGGTCACGTACCACACACACACACAGCTTAAGAGGAATGAATACTGAAAACCTCAAGACACTAAAAGGTTACTTGGGCTATGGAGAAGGAAAAATTTGGAGGGAAAGTAAAAAGAAATTCACTGAATGACACTGTAGAAGAGGCTCTGTGGGCATTTTCTTGAGCCAATTTCCTTTCATGTGGTAACATACCCTAACTTGATTTCTGGAATATGAGAGTAGAAGGTACCTGTAGCTTACTTCCTTGGAAGAGATCTTTCAGCAGGGAGGATTCTAAAGAATAAATAACTATGTGGTGCATCTATGGAGATAAGGATCTTAGACAGTTTCATTTAGTTACCTGCAGTTCAGCTTGGTTTAAAGTAAGAGAATAAGTTCCTATATACCTCAAGAGGCAAGGACTTAATTATGGAAAGGACTTCTGCATTGCAAAAAGAAATGAAGTAGTAGCAACAGAAATGCACTGAGGACAAGGTACCTCATGAGATGAGATGATGATCAGGACCAGATTTCCTATTTTTGACATTTTTGCTGTACTTATATTTTCTTTAATTTGCATGCGAATGCAACAAGTTGTGTGTGTGTGTATCTGTAATGCAAGAGGTAGAGAAATGTGAGGCGAAATTATATATCTGTTGCCATAGAAAAAGAATCTAATCAAAGTAGAAGTATGGCTATAATAGACAAACAAATGTTAACTAATATTTTTCCCTATACATCATTTAATCAAATGATATTCTGGCATTGTTTTTTGGTGACTGGTAATAAGTATTCAATAAGTGAATGAGGACCTATATTTTCTGCCATCCACTTTAGGCTACCATACTTGCTAAAACATAGAGAAAGTTATGGAATCCCTATACTTAGTAGGGTGCATCGGTCCTTTTTATTTTAAGTGGAGGAAATTACCTTATGTCGTCCCTAAACTTGCACCTTCATTATATATAATCTATTATTTTTTAGTGCACAGTATATTTTCCCTTGAAAATCCTGCTGAGTTGGAAACCCTTACTTCGAATTTTTTTCAATGTATAAAAATCAATAGAAGTTTCATTAATGTACAAAATTAACAGAGATTTTTATTTAACATTTAATGACTAAGGTAGGCATATTAACCTGTCTCCATAGCCGTATATTGAAAATACACAAACTTTCAGAGTTAATAAAACATTTCAATGTATATTTCAGCATTACGTTTGGAAATATATGATTATTTTAAGCATTCTACAATGTTGACCAGAGATGTGAAAATTGATGTCTTCATTCTTAACAGTTGGTAGTTTTCACAGCATGATACCATGCTAATGGAACCTTGACTTGCACAATGAAGTGGAAACCAATAACTCTGTGCTGAGGGTATAATATATGGGCAATTTATATATGTAAGTGTGCATTCAAGTGTAGGCGTATTTACATAAATAGGAGATATTATTTAAGTGTACTTTGGAACATGTGAAAGCAAATACAGATTTATTTTTATTAATTTCAACATTTAATTTAAAAATATAACATTTTGTTATTTTTTCTGGTTTTAGAATTAGTATTTATTGCAGAAGAATTGGAAAAGTAAAGAAATATGTAATATACAAATAAGTATAATCTCATGATCCAAATGCTTTGTTGTATTTCTTATGGTCTATTTTCAGTGTAGAAACATTGATCTGGCTAGAGTTGGATGCAGACAAAACCCTTCAAAATTTCATTTCTTTACTTTGTTTAAGTTCTAGCCCACATAATGCAAGGAATGAGTTTGCCTTCATAGCAAACTGGTCCTTTACTAGCCTCCATTTTACCTCATTTCTCACTCCAGAGTCAAACCTTCTATGCAAATAAATCTGCTTCAGAAATTATTATAGTTATGTAATAAGGTTTTATATACAGTTTTTGTTTTGTTATAACACTCATCTATTTTTCTTAAAAACAAATGCAGTGGGCACCTGGGTGGCTGAGTCGGTTAAGCGTCTGCCTTTGGGTCGGGTCATGATCCAAGTGCAAAGTACCTTCCTGTTCCTCTATGGGGCTTCCTGTTCAGCAGGGAGTCTGCTTCTCCCTCTCCCTCTGCCCAAACCCCTGCTTGTGCACTCTCTCTCTCTCTCTTACTGTTTCTCTCTCAAATAAATAAAAGCTTTAAAAAATAAAAAATAAAAATGAATGCAGCATTACAAAACCTAAATTTTAGAAATATAAAGATCCATAGCCATATTTCTCTTTTCCCAGATTGATGTTTGCTTCTTATAGCACATGTAACATTGGTAAGCTTTTATGATTTATAAATACCTAGAGGTTTCTCTGACTTCTGTGTCAAGAAAAGCACCTCATATACAGTGGCACTCACTAAATATGAATTGACTGCATCACCTTGTTGGGATTTAGGTAGAGTTATTGTTGGTGTCTTTTATGGGCTATGAGTTCATTACCAATTGATGTACTACAGACTGTGTAATACAGGTCAGCTGAGTATGTAATACTGTTATAGTTATGGCTATTTTATGAAATTCTTCATGAATTTCCCCCATTTTTATTTATGACTGTATTCCATGTGGTCTGTTACCCTTTTATTCCTCATCCAAAAATCAGAAAGAATATTTCTACTGAGATTTTTCCATTGGTATGCATAAGCAACTGTGTCGCTTAAAACTATTTCTTTCCGTTAATGCAACATTGAACTGTAGAAGTTCCTAGAGTGCAATAAAATGGCTCTCCTTAGACTGACAAAAATACCCTGAGGCACTCTGCTTATTTAAATAGAGTGTTCTTCAGCAAAGGTTGCTCCATCAACAATTAGTGTCTTCTTCATAACTCCTAAATTATTCATTAATGCAAATCCAAAATCTAATCAGTTTATTCTCCAGCAAAGTTGAAAGAAGAAAATTAATGGTATTTATTTTTTTTTTTAAAAAAACAGTCTCTAGTTCTTTGACTCTTAATATGTTTTTGAATAATGATAAATATAATCTTGATATGCAAGGTTTCTATTGCAATTTAATTTTTTGAATAACAAAAGAAAGATGAAGACAGGATTTTCACTGGTTTCTTTTACTTTTCAGAGCATCCTGAACTGACAAACTGCATCTCTTGTACATATGAATTTCTCTTTGCTGGCAGCAAAAATTCTGCTAATAGTTCACATCTATTCTACACTTGTACACTGAGTAGTTTATGGCATGTCTTTAACCTGCATCCCTCTTCTTTCCCTGCCACAGAGCTTCATAAACAGAATAAAAATAAGACTGCAGGTCTCTACTTCTTACTTGAGAAATATGAGGGGCACTTTCTTCAAGCTTCCCTTCTGACCAGTGCTATACCTTTTTGTGTCCTTGGTTCCCTTCGGGGAGGAAGAAAAATCAGACACTGATGACAGTTTTAACTATAAAACAGTGTGTATGTATGTTGAAAGTCTTATAAAAAGTCTGTTTCGAAAGCTGATCATGTTCACCTTGGTTGAAGCTTAAAAGCAGTTTTACAGTGTTTCTGTGCTAATTGCATACAAATTTTTGGCAGTTATTATGATTATGCTTTTTTGTCCAATCTTATTCCTGCTGTCTTACTGCTTTTGTTTTCCTTTAGTTATGATGCCAGAATTCATGTAGTTTCATTTTGTCCTATAGCATATTTTCCTATAAGCTATGTTGAAATCTTTTATGGAAGGATGTGGAGTATATATGAAAACATATAGGCAGAAATTCATATGTTGTATATACTGTTCCCCTCTGCTATGCTGGCAGAATGATAACTATTAGGGCCAGCTTGTAAATTTTTCCCTTCAGTAGGAGGAAACGGTGAGTTAAGAGTAAGACAAAACAAAGTCCTCTGTTTCTCACATAGAATATGCATTATTCAGGTGTGAGAGAGAAAATTTCATCTAAAGGTGAAGTAACACAGATAATGAATAACAAGAGTACTTCTTGATATTTTGTCATCTGTGTATAGCCAAGACAAGGAAGTCTTTATACTTTAAACATACAAGTTACAAGAAGAAACGATAGTGTGATTATAATGCTTAGGTAATCTATTCCTGGTCCTGTGACTCAGGCCTAGCCAGTTTGAGAATTACATTTCAGCTGCCCCGGTGCTTGGCTCAGGAATAGGTACATGACCTATTAAGAACCAATGAGAATCAAACTGTGTAGGAGACCCAGTATTGGCAGAAGCAAGACCCGCCACTGCACAATTAAGTAAAATGAGTAATAATTTCCTTGTCCAGAGTTTGAGCAGTAAACATTTATTGACTCTGTTTAAAAAGAAAAATGCATCAGATCAGGTCACTGTGATAATTGTAATGACTCAGACAGTAATTGAGTAAAGCATTCTCTACTACCTACTTGTTTCAATGCTTGGGGAAAGTAATCAGGGACCTCAGCCATGTCCATGTAAATCATGGATTACATAATCTTTAAAGAGGCAATTTATGTAGTCTACAAGGTGAACAACAACGTGCCCCAGAATTTGTGCATTTTATGACTTGCACAAAAGCCAGGTCCAAATGATTAAGTTTAGAACTTAGATAAAACTTACTCTAATGATTGATCCAGTTATTTATGTGAAAATACAACTTGGTGGGGAAAGTCAGGTCATAAGAAACTGACATTGTACTGACATTTTAATGGAGAGAAATCGAGAATCTCCTTTTTGAAAAATATTTGGATTTCCATGTTTTTATAAAAGAAGTTAGTCTTTTGAAGTATATACCCTCAATTTGAACAATGTAGATGAATTCTCAACCTTTTCCTTTCAGAGAGAGTGGTGAAGTTTTTTGATATTTGACAAGAAAGAAATTTTTAATAGTGAATTACAGCTAAAAATAGATTTGTATTAAAACAATTTTTATTGACCATTTCAGGGTCTAAAAAAATACATTAAGCTCTTAATTGCATGGCATTTGTTAGTAAAGGGTTGGGAGCATAATTGTTACTGAGCTTTCAGAAGTGTTTCTTCGAGATAATGTTTGAATAATCTATTGAGCAAATTTGAATAATTTATGCATGAACCAGTGTAGAGTTATAATTGCAATTACAATGTTCAGTTCAGTAGCAACGAGTCGCATTTGAAGTTGGTTGCCGATTACAGTGTATAGCTTAGGTTCTCCTTTTCATATCATTTTTAACAAAGGATGGTGAGTAAAGGAGGGTGGCTCAGAGCTTGACAAAAGTTTCCAAGTGAAGTTTTAAAGAGTTTCTTTCTAAAGATTTTTATTTCATTTTATAACTTTTTTTTTAACAGTCAAAGTCTAAAATCCAATCTTGCTTGCTTCTGTGCCATAGAGATAAAGCAAGGGACTGAAGTGCCCCTGGTTGGATAGAAAGGACTTTTTTACTTTTATTCTGAAGGAGCAGCTGCTCTCATCAATAATTTCCCGAAGCAATAGTCCTGGAATGTAAACAATATTTTATATGGATGACAGTGGAACTGAATATGTTATTGCTGAAATTTGTGCACTTCACTGTGGAGAATGGATTAACCCTGTGTAACACAGCATCAAATACATTCTGTTTTCTGAATTTAATGAAAGGGTTAAGACTTTTTACACGAAGGAAGTTTGACTCAAAAAGAAACAATGTAATAATTTTATTTTCACAAATATGCAAAAAATTTCATATCATAGCATTTTCTAAATAATACTATTAATCTTAGTATTTTGCTAACCAATTCAAATTAATTTTATAATGTGATGTTGAATTTTTGCTTTCTTCAAAAATTTGAAAACACTACTGAAGGTTTGACCATTTTAGAGGGCTAATTTTCTTTATTTAAACATCTGTCAGTGGGTTATGAGTTACTTTTATATATTCTGAACTCAACAAAACATTTTCAAAGACTTTAATTGGTTTGATCAAAATTAAAACAATTTTAACTATCTTTAGAGATCAAGCAAGTCCACAGAAATCATTCGTTGCTAGAAACTTTGAGGTTTATTTTCTTTTTTCTTTTCTTTTTTTTTAATTTTTATTAACATATGTATTATTTGCCCCAGGGTACATGTCTGTGAAT
>CM053605.1:33193800-33212390 GCA_028646535.1 Procyon lotor
ATTCTTGTTGGAGAGTTTCTTTAAGTATGATAGAGTGTCTTTCCTCATCTCTTATTATAGTCTTTGGCTTAAAATCTAATTTATCTGGTGTAAAGATTGCCACTCCAGCTTTCTTTTGATGTCTATTAGCATGATAAGTTGTTTTCTACCCCCTCACTTTAAATCTGGGGGTGTCTTTGGGTCTAAAATGAGTTTCTTGTAGACAACATATCAATGGGTCTTGTTTTTTGTTTCTTTGGTTTTTGTTGTTGTTGTTGTTGTTTTAATTATTTATTTATTCATTTATTTAATCCATTCTGATACCCTGTGTCTTTGGATTGGGGCATTTAGCCCATTTACATTCAGGGTAACTATTGACAGATATGAATTTAGTGCCATTGTATTGCTGGAAGGTGATTGTTACTGTGTATTGTCTCTGTTCCTTTCTGTTCTATGTTCCTTTTAGTGTCTCTCTTTGCTTAGAGGACCCCTTTCAATATTTCTTGTAGGGCTCGTTTGGTGTTTGTAAATTCTTTAATTTTTGTTTTTCCTGGAAGCTTTTTATTTCTCTTTTCATTTTCAATAAAATAGCTGGATATATCTCTCTTTTTATTTTAAATAAAATAGCTGGATATAGGCATAGCTGGATATAGTATTCTTGGCTGCATATTTTTCTCGTTTACTGCTCTGAATATATCATGCCAGTCATATCTGGCCTGCCAGGTATCTGAAGATAGGTCTGCTGCCAATCTAATATTTCTGCCTTGGTATGTTACAGACTTCTTGTCCTGAGCTGCTTTCAGGATTTTCTCTTTTTCTAAGACTTGTAAGTTTTACTATTAGATGATGGGGTGTGGGCCTATTTTTATTGATTTTGAGGGGGGTTCTCGGTGCCTCCTGGATTTTGATGCTTATTTCCTTCACCAAATTAGAGAAATTCTCTAAAATAATTTCCTCCAATGTATCTTCTGCCCCCCCTCTCTCTTTCTTCTCCTGGGATTCCAATTATTCTAATATTGTTTTGTCTTATGATATCACTTATCTCTCAAATTCTCCCCTTGTGGTCCAGTAGTTTTGTCTCTCTTTTGCTCAGCTTCTTTATTCTCTGTCATTTGGTCTTCTATATGACTAATGCTCTCTTCTGCCTCATTTATCCTAGCAAGAGCCTCCATTTTTTATTGTACCTTATTAATAGCTTTTTTTATTTCAACTTGATTAGATTTTATTTGTTTTATTTCTCCAGAAAGGGATTTTATTTCTCCAGAAAGGGATTCTCTAATATCTTCCATGCTTTTTTTGAGCCCAGCTAGCACCTTGATAGTTGTCATTTTGAACTCTAGTTCTGACATATTACTAATGTCTGTATTGATTAGGTCCCTAGCCATCAGTACTGCCTCTTGTTCTTTTTCTTTCTTTTTTTTTTTTAGTGAGTTTTTCCAGCTTGTCAGTTTATCCAGATAAGAATAGATGAATGGGAGAACAAAATACTTAAAGGGTAGCAATGACCCCAGAAAAATATATACTAACCAAATCAGAAGTGACCCAAAAATGGGGGTTGAAGAAAGGGTCAGGAGAGAAGAAGAAGAAAAAAAAATAAAAAAAATATATATATATATATTATACTGGTGAATAGAACAGAGATCCACACTTGATATTGGGTATATTTTGGTCCGTTAGAGAAACTACCTACCAAAATTTTAAAGAAAGAAAAACTTATAAATATACAAAAATAAAGGTAAACACTATGAAGGGATGGAATATGAGTGCAAAGATGAAAATTAAAAAAGGTTCTAAAAAAGGGATTGATAAGGTAAGAAATTGGTTGAAAAAAGAAAAAAAAAGAGGAAAGAATGTGATCAAGCTGGAGACTAGAACAAAGCCATGTGCTAGATTTAGGGTATATTTTGATCTATTAGAAAAAATTGTATCCCAGAATTTTAAAGAAAAAAAACCCTTTATGTATACACAAAATAAGGTTAAATACAATGAGGGGATAATAGATGAATATAAGAGTGAAAATTAGAAACGTTTTAAAAAGGTATTGATAGGATACTAGTTAAAAATATTAAAATAAGAATGAGAAAAATATAGAATAAGAAAAACTTAAATTAAAAAAATTTAACCTTGAAAGACTAAAGGATCATGGGAAAAAAGCCATGAATTTTAGGTTTTGCTTTTTCCTAATTCTGGAGTTCTGCAGTTCTCATTGATTGGTATACTTGGTCTTGGCTGGATGTTCTTGTTGATCTTTTGGGGAAGGGGCCTGTTGCAGTGATTCTCAAATGTCTTTGCCCAAGGCGGAATTGCACCAACCTTGCCAGGGGCCCAGCTAAGTAATCTGCTTGGTTTCGCTTTCGTAGCTTTTGCTCCCTGAACGCTTTCCATACAGCTTTGGAGGATGGGGATGAAAATGGCGGCCTCCCAATCTCCAGCCCAGTAGGAGCCAAGTGCTCAGGCCCCACTCCTCAGTGTGCTTTCTGAGAAAAGCAGTCAGTTCCTCCCATCTCCTTGGTCTCTGGATGCACTCCGAGCTCAGCCTGCCTGTGACAGAATGCTTCTATCTCTGGTGCACAGCCCCATTTGGAGTCTCCAAACCCAGCAGATTCCTGCAGTGTGCTCCTGTGCCACTCCTTCTGAAGGAAGAAGTGATCTCTCCAGATCTGCCCCTTATGAGGTCCCTGCCCTAAGAGCAGTGGCCTGACTGTGCCTCAAATCATGGTTTCAGGTAATCCTGAGCTGAGGGCCCACTTCTCAACTCTGTCTCTGCTTTGGGCTCTGATACCTGGGCTCTGCCACCCTCAGACATCCCTGGTCTTTTTGTATCCCTATGGGTCCAGAGACCACACTCTCCCAGTGAGGGCTCCACCACTCTGCTTAGCCTCTAGAACGATGTCCCTCAGCGGAGCAGACTTCTAAAAGTTCTGATTTTGTTTTCTGCTGCTCTGAGGCTTGCAGGGACCCAGCCTTGCCTCCCATGGTCTATCTTCTCCTCGCTTTGGATTCATTTTTCTGCACGTCCTATCTTCTGGAAAGTGGTCAATTTTCTGTTCTATTTTCTATTTCTATTCTCTATTCTATTTTCTATTCTATTGCAATTCTTCTCTTCGATCTCCTGTTGAGTTTGTAGGTGTTCAGAATGGTTCGATAACTAGCTGAACTTCTGCGATCTGATGTTATCTCAGTCTCCTACTCCTCCACCATCTTGCCCTTCCTCTCTAGCTATACTATATATAAAATCTCAAATTACAATGATTGAATGCATTAGATCTTTTAGGAGTGCTTGAAGAGTGCTTGAACAGCATCCAGTGAAGATGAAATAGGTAATTCTACATGAAATACTCATTACTAAAGGGCAGTTTATTAATGTGTTTGTAGTTCTATGGGTTAAACAAATAAGTGTCATATAAATTATTTATGAAATAGGATGTCATTCCCTAAAGGGTCTTCCCTTCTCAATTCAAGGATTTTTCAGATCTAACTGGTGAATTTATAGGCTTATGTCTGTAACAGATCATTCATAGAATGATATTCTAAGGCTATTTTAGGTATTTCTCTCTCTTATGCAGTGATTTTTTTTTCTTTTTCCTGAGGTGATCTAATTGACATTTCTGTCAGTACTCAAAAGAGACTAGAGAACAAAACTTCCTGAGGTAGTGTCTTTTTAAATTTAGTTCCAGATAGAATTTAGTTCAATTAAGCTTTTTTGTTATATGCCTTTAAAAGTCTCCTTTGAAGAAGATAAACATATTAATCAAGAAATAACTTGATTGAAAAATGCTAGGCAATACATAGATGTAATTATAAAGTGTATTTATATTAATACATATTGTTTTCCTAAGAATAGAACAATGTCCATTGTGATTTTAAAATGTTTTCCTAAGAATAGAACAATGTCCATTGTGATTTTAAAATGAGTTATTTTGAATTATGGGCTGTTTCTTCTGAGATATGTGATTGTTTTGAATTAATTTATATTTTACATCTTAGCAGAACATTACACATGTGCCTCTTGTATAAAATAGGGTAATGGTAATCAACTGCTATTGTCCCAGAATGGATGAAATTTGGGTAATGATTAAAAACACGAGATTTAGGGTCAGTCACTTTCTAGCTCATGACATTCACCAAGTGACTGGCTTGCCTTTTCTAAACCTTCGATTTATCTTCTGTGAAATGAGATTCCTGATGACTATATGCTCAATTATTCAGTAAATATTAGTGATTTTTATGAAAAATCAAAGGTAACATTTCCTTATCCATATGACAGGAGATATAAACAGCTGATTTTCTAACTCTCAATTTCTAATGTCACTGTTATTGACCCAAGTAAACCACTGTAGTATAGTATTTAATCTTATTATAAGAACTTCAATGTAAACTTTTATAAAAAAAAAACTCATAAAGCAGTTCTTTACAACTGTGCATAATATTTACATAGTTCTGTTCACACAGGGATCCAGAACTGCATATCTACAGAACTATTAGGGCCTCAATTGAGGATGTCTAAAAAGATTTTAGCAACAGGTGCAAAACAGCTGCAGTTCTATTTCAATAATAACAGTGGATGGATTTATTCTCTGTGGGCTTTCTTTTATGTATTCTGAACTGACACTAACATTTAGGACACAGAGGAAATTAAATAATCAAAAATCACATTGTCATGGGTGAGGAAAACTTGAGCATTGAGAATTATTTGGCGTATGCAATAATAATTAGCTGTCAAAGCCTACTTTATTCTTTAAGATCACCTTGAATTGCAATATCAGCACTAGCATTGAGCAGTAGGATGAATATCTGCCAAAATGTATAAATTAGTTTCTTTAATAACAAACACTGCTTTGTGTAAAATTTGATTTATATACTATTTAAAACTTCTTTATTACAAGTTGGAGAGGTTGTGTGGTTTCCACATTGATACTATTGACAACTCCTTGTCATTTTTTATTTTTTTTTTAAATTGTTTCTTGGTTTTAAAAAATGCTCCAGATCTGAGGTTTTGTTTAATTTGCCTCCATATGAGATATAATTACAGTGAATTGCAAAAGTATTTGCAGAGAGTATGTATTATAAGCTTCTGGAAAGTAGAGAAGCTGCAGAAGAAGTAAAATGAAAGAATTTCCTAAAGAGTATTTAGTATAATTCAAGCCATGAAATGGCTTAAATAACTTCTAGGTGGCAAATTTGTGGGCTTAACATGGATACTGGACTCAGTAATAACACAGAAACTGGAAAGACGTTCCTTTTTGGGAGATGAAAGATATATCAGTTTTAGACAAATTCCACTTGAGTTACCGGTGGAGTACCCAGGAGGGATTTCAGTGTGGTGTGGCTCCTCTATCTATTTTCTTTCTGCTGGTCCACCCATCCAATGAGTCTGTATTTCATCTCACGCATCATTCATGTCTAATATCCTCAAATAATTTTTCATTAAAACCACATGCTCTTGGTTCATGTTTATAAGATTCTCTATTTTCTCTCATATGATAGTAATTGTGCTTTAAATTCTGGATCTTGCTGTTTCATTAGCCCTGCTTCCTTTGGTATACTTCTGCTTATTGCTCATATTTCATAATGCTAAATACCAAAGATATCTCTGTTTTTGTGGATGTGAGTGTCGTTTCACTCCTCCTGAGAATGTGCTTGCCATGTGCATTTGGGAGAGGAAAAAAAATTCTGTAGTGTGGGCCTGAGTTCTTTGCCCTGGGTTGGGAGAATGAGTGTGTCATGTATACAGGTGTAATGTTTCTTCTTTCCCTTAGTTTGACATCATATGTTTGCCTGCTTGTTGTTTTCTAGGGTTTATTCAGTTGATCTGGTTGGCTGAACATGTTACCTTTCTTGTTCAAAACCAGCTATAAAAATCTTCTAAAATTTTGAGCTTGGTTAAATTAGAAGGCTTACTCAAGATACGGGAAAACTTATTTATTTTTTAAAGTATGATGTGTATCTTTAAAAGGATTTCCAGTTGAGATGTATCCTTTGAGAAATAGGATATAGTGAAGCTAGGTAGATGCTGTAGGTTCAGATTTCATGTTCTTCTTGCTAGGGATGGTTTCAGAAAGAATTGTAAAGGGACATATTCATTTTGTTTTTTGTGTTCCTACTTCTTTCAGTGTCATTATCCTCTCTCTGACACTTCACCCAATTCTAACCAGAGAAATAGCCACTGGCTCTTCAGTTCTTCATTAAGGACATTAAGCCAAAATCCTTTGGGATCCCACTGCAGAGGTAGTATTTTATTCCACAGGAGCCATCAATGGCAGTGCAGTAAAAGTCTCCCCTATATCAATTCTTTATTAGAAACTATATTTCCTTTAATAAGAAATAGAAAAGGTAAGATTTAAAAGACACGTTTGGTAGATCTGGACTAAAAATAGTATGCAGTAATGCTTTACATTTCCTTGGATCTGATGAGGTCATCATTGAAAAACATCTTACATATTAGTATACATATATATAGTTTTTCAAAGATAAATAATATGGCTAAAATTTTTAACAGTAAAGATGAAATTATCAAAATTATCTATATTTTTCCACACTTGATCTAATTTACTTGTTACCATTTCTTTGTTGTTCCTATATTTATTTGTCTTAGTTACCATTAATGAATCATTTATGTATGTCCATGTTCATCTATCTTGTATTTATCTTGACACCTGTGATTGATACCAGTAACAAAATAAAAATAAAAATACTATCAGTCTATTATATCATGGAATATTAATTTAATGATATAATATTGAGCTTTGATCACAATTAAAAATAGTGAAGTACTTTAAAAGACAAATCAAACCATAAATGACAAGAACATTTGTCAGTGTTTTAAAGTTCATTGTACTTTGATTTCATTTCTGAGAAATTACTTCATGGTGAGTTGTGTGATCCTAGGACATGTACTTTTATCTGTAAGTCCAAATGATTTTTGACAAATGTAAATTAGCTCTCTAGTTCTAATCTCTATTGATGGAACAGAACACAATACGTTGTCTTTGAATTTAGTAATATGTTTTGTAAATAACTCTCCCAAACTGAAATATTTTTCAATTTTGGATAATTTGCTTTTTGTCTAATTTATAGAATATCCACTTACTGAAGTGTTAGGAAAAAATGGCAACATAAGACTGTGGAACACAGATCAGATTCCTGACTTGTAATTGACTCCATTTCATAGATATCAATAATACCATCTATGTGATAGACGTTTATTGATAACACAGGGTCCCTGAGGGAAACAAAGATCAGTTAAAAAGACTGTCTTAGCTTTATGCAGTGAAAACATACATATAATAAACTGATACACTTGTTATCTATGATTTGGTGTATTGTTTAACTATGATACAGATCTCTTATATTTAACTGTACAATTACAGATTATGATGGTCTTCTGTACTCTTAAGATGCTTTCTACTTTTAGATGTCATATCTTTAAAAATTACTGGATATATTACAATTTAATTTATTTAGTATTAAGTTCTTTTTAAGACTTGAGACAAATGATACTTTTAAAATTATACATGTATGCCCGGGGCTTCAGCTTCTGAAATATAATAAAATATGTTTAATGCTAAATAATTTAAAAACAAAAATCACTCACAGATTAATTAGAGGCTCAAGCTAATTATTCTGTACATTTTATTACTCCTGGCAGACAAATTGCTACCAAGTCAGCCTGTTCTAGCTGAACAGCTATTGTAAACCCTCACAGTCTGGCTTTATATAATGGAGACTGTCACATTAACTGGTAATAGTACTTCTGCTTTGTTAGTTAGGGAAGCTGTGATACTTTAAAGCCAGCAACTCGGTTTTGATCACAAATATGCCTTTGACCTCCCTATATATGGAAACAACAAAGATTTCAAAAGAAAAAGAAGATGGTTTAGATACTTAAAACATTTGATTTGGTACATCTCTGTGTTTGATGTATTTGAGTTTGAGAAAAAATATATTAACATAATCATTTATTTATTTATATTTATTTTTTTAAAAGGTTTTATTTATTTATTTGACAGAGAGGAGAGAGATCACAGAGAGGCAGGCAGAGAGAGAGGGAAGCAGGCTCCCTGCTGAGTGGAGAGCCCTATGTGGGTCTTGATCCCAGGACCCTGAGATTATGACCTGAGACGAAGGCAGAGGCTTTAACCCACTGAGCCACCCAGGCACCCCTTACATAATTTTTTAAAAAGAAAAGTTTATTTTGGATGGGGGGAAGCTATTAGGGAAATAAGTATTTAATCAAGGCGAACTCCTTGAGATTAGTTAAATCTGATGCATTGGTTAATTGAGAAGTCGGTTGTATTATATTAATAGTTTGACTTTCATTCCAAATGATGGCAGAGATGAGAGTTGAGATAAAGAGGCTAAATCTGCAAGGCAAAGATGGAACTATGGGGAAACCCAAAGAGAGCTCGGGCAGGGGAAAGCCAACAGAAAAATGGAAAGGAAAAGAAGGGTAGGGAGAGCTTTGCTTTTTCTTTTGTCTGAAATGCCTCTTGTCTCCTTGTCTCCTTGGCTAACACTGATTTATCCACAAGACTCAGCTGAAATCAATTACTTTCATTTTCTGCCCTGACTCTCATTTCTCTTCTGTATTCCCACTGCACTTGGCGCAAAACACTATTTCTAACCTTACCAGAATGTTTTAGAGTTATTAGTTTATTTAGCCATCTCTGTCTTGAGATCATGGGAAAGGTGTCCTTTTAATGCATTTTCAGCACCCAGAAAAATGCCCAATGTGATACACAATAGTTGTCAAATAACTTGTTTGTGTTTCTCTAGGAAAGATGGTGGTTGGACTTTGAAAAATCCCAAAAGATCCTCTGAATGTTTTCAATTCTCGCATAGCAATTAACGGCCATTAGAGTTATTAGACAAGTTGTAGTGCTTTTGGTCATGAAAGGATAATATAGGGAGAGATCTGGAGCCTTTGAAAGAGTGTGGGATTAGAATTGCTTACAAGTGTGGTGCTTACGGCTGGCAGTAAGGCGCAGTTAATAGGCACAGTTGTGTTCTTGCAG
This sequence comes from Procyon lotor, assembly GCA_028646535.1. Classification (NCBI taxonomy): domain Eukaryota; kingdom Metazoa; phylum Chordata; class Mammalia; order Carnivora; family Procyonidae; genus Procyon; species Procyon lotor. The sequence goes on from CM053605.1 coordinate 33,202,794, forward strand.
GTGTTTGCAGAAAGGACTAATCAAGCAAAGTTGTACAGCAAAGGCAAAAGACCTTACTCTTAAACCTTAATCCTTAATCTCACATACAAGGAGGAATGAAACTGTGGAAACTGTTCCAGGAATCTGTAGAAACTAAGGGTTAATTGTGCAAATGTAAGCTTGTTTAGACCCAAGGCATGCAGCTACTCATAAAACTTTGACCGGAGGACATTCCTCCTCTTATCAGGAAAGGGCATCCTTGTTCACCCAGCATGCAGCTTCTGGGTGTGAAATTCAAGGTATCAGGTATCGCAGGATCTTGTGGAGGAAGAAGATAATGAAAAGTAAAGTACAATGTTAGAGAACAAAAGAGGAGGGAGGAAAAACATTAGGCCCAAGAATCTGCATAACAAGCATGTGTTTCTCCCCACAGAATTTGGAGCTGGACTTTATGGAGGAGATCATTATAGCACGTCTGCAGATCAGAAGGAGTAAGAAGGCTGGAGGGAGTGAGGAAACATTCTTTATGTAACAAAACAGAGCAGCTGGTGCTTGGCGGCTCCTCTGAAGTAGTTGAAGTATGTCTGACCCCACCAATGAGTAACTGTGTTGTGGGTATTATCATGTCCATTTTGCAGATGAGGAAATGGAGGCAGAGAAATGTAAAGTGAACGTTTTTCTATGTATAAGGTTGTCCTGAGGCAATATGGCTTCAGAGCTGGTGGTGTTAATCACTGTGCTACATCAGAAATCAAGGTAGTTTTCATAATAAGGAAGCAGAATTAGAAAACCTAGCTTGATCACTCATCAAAATTAGCTTGCTAGTACATATCTCATAAATTGAAGTTACCCACCCCGACACTGGCTGAGACACAGCCTTGTTCCCAGAGACTTTAACCTATCCCCCAAATCATTCTACACAGGTGAATAGATAATACAACCCTATGGAGGGCAGGGTGGACCAAATGAGAGACCGAGGTCGACCAGGTCTGTTTAGCTTTTTCTCACAAGCTTGGCAATTAGGTGAGTAATTATTTCCATTGAGAAGTATAATAGGATGGAGGCTATATTTTCAGAAGGAATGGGAATTCCCACTGCTTCATGGACATACTCCTAGGAAGCATTTAGATATGGTGGGTTGAAACATACAATCAAAATATGGAAATCCAAAAATATATTTTAGTGAATTCTGAAATAGGGGGCTGAATAATGTGAGGTTAGGCACATTGGACATTAGAGGCAGCAGACCTGTTTTGAATTCCAGATCTACCACTTATTAGCTGTGTAGTTCTAGGGAATTTATTTTCTTTCTCCCTGAGCCTCAGTTTCTTTATCCCCCAGATGGAGATAAGAATATCAACCTTATTATATAAAAAATGATACTTTATATAAAAGAATTCATCTTTTGAAATTACATCATCCATACCCAAACCTTTCAGATAAAAAATGGAGAACTGGTTTTCTAATTGGGGTACCAATTGTTCCTGAAAAACATTTCTCTGCAGCCCTAGGATTCAAAAGCAAGGCCTGAATGCTTCTTGTCAATGTGTGATGTTCAAGAAGTGGATTCTTCTAATTAACTCAAGATGGCAATCTCCCAAAGCTGTCTGTTTTCAACATTGTAGGTATTTCATTTTCATTCTGTTGTGATAAAGAGGAATGTGATGAAGATGATCAGAATTACTTCCCATTATGAGCTTGTTAATTTGTCTGCTGTAATTTTCTAAGCATTTTCTTGGAACACATCCAGAAATTTATAAAAGAGATCATATTCTATTTCATACTGCTACAGACTATGAAACAATAATTTGAGATAGTAAGTATTGTAGCTTATGTAAACATACATAAATACAACACATGCTGGAAAATGCACAATGCAAGTACACCAAGACTCAATGAAATATATTTTTTAGCAGAGGGTATTCTTGTATAAGATGAGATAAATTTGGAAATATGCTAAGATCCTAGTGTACTCCATTAATCATTTGTTCGATTAATATTTATCAGGCACCTACTGTGTATCAGGTACTGCTCTAAGCAGTAAGCAAGAGGGTCGAAAACCTCTGTTTTGGAGTTGTTTATATTATGAGATCAGAACAAATTTGTTGACTCTAGAGAAGGCTTTTCCCCCTAGGTTATTTTCCCTCCAAGTTTATTCACTTAAACTTACCTATTTAAAAAATGAGTCATAGTCACTGTTTCCATAGTGATAGTAAAAGCTGGTTTGCTTAAATTCTATTCATTACTAATTTTTAGTATATGACACCAACTTGATTCACCAAAACGAAAGTTTATGACTGCTCCTGTTATGGGTTGACTATTACCTGTGATCTGTAATCAGGCTGATACTTTGGTACATAAAATTTACTTCAGTAAGTTTCAAGTACTAAACATGTATCATCTTTCTTTGAAAACTGGTAAGCATGTAATGTTTACGTGGTAATGCTTCATAAGTCAAATATGTGATATACTCAAATGCCTGTTTTCAGTCATCTGAATTAACCCTACACCTGTTGAGCTCCTGTTTGGCATAAGGTCTTTTTTTTTCTTTATCTTCATTTTTAATACTTATCCCCCCTTTATTTCCTATTCTTCTGCTTTTTTTGAATATTCAGGAAAACTTCCTCTGGCTCAGCTTTTATTCCAGACTCCTTTCCAACACTTTATGTTGTCTTACATGAAATATGATTACTTTGAGTAAGCCCCACTGGAGTTGCTCCTCATAAAAGCAATTTATATGGTCATAAATACATCATTTAAGTTTAAGCACCTAGCCTCAGCAACTCCTGAAGCTCCCCTGGGATTTAGAGCTCATTCAGAGCCTGTATGTCAGAAGCCTGGAATCAAACATGTATAGTGTATAAAAGTGTCTACCTATACAGACCTTTATTTATCCCTCACATAGTTTTAATACCGGTTGAGTACATGGATGCCAGAATATTTTTTACCAAAACATTTATTTCAGTCATTCTATATGTTCGCAGCATTAGCCTCAAAATATGAGTTGTGCTCTTGTTTTCAGGAGGAACAATTACAAACTTGTGATGCAAAGAAGAATAATGCCGAGTTCACACATTATTACTCTATAAAAAACGACGCTATCCTGTACAGCAGGAACATAGATTATCTTAAAGTTCCCTGGTTGCCTTTCATAATCGTTTTTCCATCTTTGAAGAAATATGAAATAGAGATTTTAAGCAAGAACCATAAAATAAGACTAAAGATATTATAAAAATAACTTAAAGTCACCTTTGCTATATTTGTATAGATGCATAAATTTTAACTGAGGAAAAACTCATAACAGAGAGAGCTTTTTATAGTACCGATGATTATGTTGATTTCTGGCAGCTATCAGTTATAACTGATGTCCACTATAATCTTGATTGATGTTTACTGCCAATCATTTCCAATTATTTTGGTTTAACAAAGGAAAAGTTCTTACAGAAATGTGTATACCTACTTGGCCACCCCTTTTACAATTTCCCTAATTGAGGATCTGCTTTTGACATGTCTCTATATATTTTAGTATTTTCTTTATATCCTGCTTGCTATTCTTCTCCTCCTCTATTTAAGCCCCATTTCAACTTCTTCATATAAAATATGCACAGGGAGAACTTGGCATTTCAGGCCTACGAAAATTATCTAACATGTACAGACAAGTACATGACACTTTATGTAGATATACATATCTATGACATATATATATATGTATTTGACATAGAACACTGGATTTTTAAATTTTTGAATACTCATACTTTTCTATATGTATGTATAAATATATACATATATATGTATGCACATATATATATGTACGTGTGTGTGTATTTATGGTAGAGGAGAGAGCTTGCAAGGGTTATGGGGAAACTAATTTCCGTCTTAAAAAAAAAAAAGAGGGGTGCCTAGGTGACTCAGTCATTATGCGTCTGCCTTCAGCACAGGTTATGATCCCAGGGTCCTGGGATCAAGCCCTGCATTGGGCTACCAGCTCAGTAGAGAGCCTGCTTCTCCCTCTCCCTCAAAAAATTCTGAGAGAAAGAAAGAGAAAAGGAAGGAAGGAAGGAAGAAAGGAAGGAAGGAAGGGAGGTAGGAAGGAAGGAAGGAAGGAAAGGAAGGAAGGACGGACAAAAAGACAAGAAAGAAATCTAATTACCTTAACTAACCATAGTGACTTTGATGCATTTAAAGTCTGCAGTGTTAATTTGGATACAGTTGGGACTGGTTGGAATTTTCACTGTGACACAAGTAAAGAATTAAATCTTTTTCTTCTCTGTGGTGTGGCATATTTGGATTTTATTTACCTAATTTATCTGTTTATTTTTTATTTAAGTTTGAGCCTTTATCTCTTAGATCTCCAATCATCAGATAAGCTTTGCTGTAGCAACAAACTGCTCCAAAACCTCAGGGGCTTTGACACAAATGTTTATTATTATTTTTTTTTTTATTAATTTTTATTAACATATAATGTATTATTTGCCCCAGGGTACATGTCTGTGAATCTTCGGGCTTACACATTTCACAGCACTTAATAGCACATACCCTCCCCATTGACAAATGTTTATTTTTTATTTGCATTACGTGAGCATTGACAGAAGGCTCTGACTCTGCTCCACACTGCCTACACTCTGGTCCTATTAAAGATCAGCCTCTATCTGACACATTGCTAGTTACTATGGTAGAGAGGAAAAAGAATATAGTGCATTGGTTCTTACAGCTTCTGCTCAGAATGTTACCCATCACTTTGAGTCATGTTTCATTGTCTTCAGGAAGTCGTGTGACTCGACTTGACTTAACTGGTGTGGAGAGTTGTAATAATCCCCCAAGGAGGGCAGTGAAGAGTATCTGTGATCAAAATATAATCTACAGTGTTTGTTTTTTTTTTTCCATCGAGAGGCAAAAATAAAATAGAGGGCTTGGGAATTTTCCCTTTGAGCCAGGTTTGTATCTATTTTAGGCCAGTAAGGAGGGGGGAAAAAGAAGTGTGCCCCAAGGATCATCAGAGCTCTTGAGCTCTCTAATTAACTCACAGTCTAACCCATTTTCAGACATCAGGAGACATTTATGCAGTAATACAAATGCATTGTTGCTGCCCATTATGTCTTCCATAACTTAAACTTTCCAGCAGTAGTGGGGCAGGGGGTGGGAAATTCTCTTGTGACCTTGGAAATACAACTAATCTGAATGACAGTGTCATTCAGCTTGGCTGGAGGAACCAATAAACCCTAAAATCTCACGGCTTAACACCATAAAGGTTTGTTTCTTGTTCAGACAAAATGTGATGCATTCAGAGTGTCTGTCTTAGGCTAGTTAACCCAGAAAGCAAACTGAGAGTATTTGTGTCCATGGAGCTTATTGGGAGAGAACCGTTGGAGTCATCACGTGGGGGCGAAGTAAGAAAGTAGAGTTAGGCAGAGGGAAGAGTTGAACTGTAATGCAGTCTTTTTTTTTTTTAAGTTTTTATTTAAATTCCAGTTAGTTACCATACAGTGTAATATTAGTTTCAGGTGTACAATATGGTGATTCACGCTTCCATCCAATGCATGCTGCTCATCACAAGTGCCCTCCTTAATCCCCATCACTTAATTTAACCCATCCCCCATCCACCTCCCCTCTAGTAACCATTGGTTTATTTTCTGTAGTGAAGAGGCTGTTTCTTGGTCTGTTGATCTCTCTCTTTTCCCCCCTTTGCTCATTTGTTTCTTAAATTCCACATATGAATGAAATCATATGGTGTTTGTCTTTCTCTGACTGACTTATTTCACTTAGCATAATACTCTTTAGCTCCATTCATGTTGTTGCAAATGTCAAGATTTCATTCTTTTTTTACGGCTGAGTGATATTCCATTGTATGTATATGTATGTGTGTACACATATGTATGTGTATATGAATATATGTATATGTTTGTGTGTGTATATATGTACACACACACACACACACCACATCTTTATCCATTCATCAAGTGGCAGATATTTGGGCTCTTTCCATAATTTGGCTATTGTTGATAATGCTATTATAAACATTGGGGTGCATGTGCCCCTTGGAGTGGGTATTTTTTTTTTTGTCCTTTGGGTAAATACTTAGTAGTATAATTGCTGGATCATAGGGTAGCTCTATTTTAACCTTTTATAGGAAACTCCATCCTGTCTTCCAGGGTAGATGCACCAGTTTGCATTCCCTCCAAGAGTGTAAGGGGTTCCCTTTTCTCTGCATCCTTAGGAGTACCTGTTGTTTCTTGTATTGTTGATTTTAACCATTCTGAGAGGTGTGAGGGGATATCTCATTGTAGTTTTGATGTCTCTTTGTATCAAAAGATGCTCAAAAGATCATCGATTTTGAGCATCTTTTCATGTGCCTGTTGGCCATCTATAGGTCTTCTTTGGAAAAATATCTATTCATGTCTTCTGCCCATTTTTAATTAGATCATTCATTTTTGAGTGTTGAGTTTCAGAAATTTTTAAGAAAGATTTATTTATCTTAGAGCGAGAGGGAGGGAGAGAGAGAAAGGGAGAAAGCATGAGATGGGGAGGGCAAAGGGAGAGAATCCTTAAGCAGACTCCCTGCTGAGTACAGAGCCTGTTGCTGGGCTTGGTCTCATGACACATGAGATGATGACCTATGTGGAAATCAAGTTGGGTGCTTAACCAACCAAGTTGGCACCCCTATAATTTTTTTATATATATATTTTGGATACTAACCCTTTATCAGATATGCTATTTGCAAATATCTTCTTTCATTCCATAGGTTGCCTTTTGGTTTTGTTGTTTCCTTTGCTGTGCAGAAACTTTTTATTTTGATGAAGACCCAGTAGTTCATTTTTGTAATGAAGTCTTACCAGAGACCTCAGTCAATCTTACTAGAATATCTAGTGCTGGGCTATTTCTTTTAGTGTTGTCTTACTTGAGGAAGGAAGTCAGGCTGGTATCTTGGCCAGTTATTACACATGTGCTACCCTTAGAGAGCGGTAATAGACTTGACAAAGAAGATCTGTTGGGCTGAAGAAAAATTCCAGAGAACAACTCAGCTGAGACCCTACACCACTACTGACAAGGGAATGTTGGTGACTCACCACAGCCTCTACTATGATTGGCTTCCTCCATTTTATAGGTGGACCATTGATAACTTGTGCTCTCCAGAACTACCACCATAGTGGACAAAGGAGCTAGAGGTCTTCACCCACCTTTCATTGTTTCACACCAAGTTCATGGCTCTAACCTAATTGTAGGGAAGCAGTGGACAATATAGATATTTACTGTGTGTTAATAGTCTCTGACACATTGACTGATTTACTAGACTTTTGGTACTTGAAAGTACTTCTTTTCACCAATAAATGTGTTTATTGGGGAGGTAAAGTTTATGTAACATTCCTCCAAATATATGGACTGGGTCATTTATTTGGATTTGTTCTATTTTAGGATAGCACTATGAAGAGGTAAGTATATATAAGTATATGAATACTTTATATATCACTCCTTTCTTACCAATTGAGAAAAAAAATGTTTCATGCCATTCAGTACTACAGAGAAAAGAAAGAGCTCTCCTTCTAAAATCATCATTCATGACAAGTGCATAGGTTTCCAATGTCATGCTACAGTAAATTTAGAGAACGTGTTAGCAATTTTTGTTAGGATATAGTTTCATCTTCAATATGAAGGTTTGTTTCATTCATAAAAGTACATAAGTAGAAGGTCCATAAGTAGAAGAAACATAGTATATGTTTCATAAATGAGGGACCCAATCTCCTTCTGGTTGTTGCTCTGCAATCCTGAGAATATTATCCTTATTTACATGACTCTCCACCATGTCCAAGTTTAAAGTAGCAAGTTAGAAGAAGGAAGATAAAAGGGTCATCCTTCCTTCCTTTCAGGATGCGTTGGACCTTGTTTGTATTATTTCCTCCCATATTCTTTTGGACAAAACTTAATCAGATAGCCACATCTATCGGAGAATTGAAGTCTTTACTCTGGGCTGCTGTGTATGTAAGAAGAGGGGAAAGGACAGGGTGAGATAATTATTTTGTCTGCAGCAGTGGTCTGGAACCTGTCTGTTAACACCAGGTTGGGAACTTGATTGTGGCAGGAGTCTCTGTTTTCTTCATTTCACTTTTTAAATAGATTTTATTTATTTATTGGGGAGGGAAAGAGAGAGAGAGAGAGAGAGAAAGAATGAGAATGAATGAATGAGAATGAGCAGAGAGAAGAGGCGGAGGGAGATGGAGAAGTAAACTCTCCGCAGAGCTGGGAGCCCGTTGCGGAACTTGATCCCAGGACTCTGGGATCATGTCCTGAGCTAAAGGCAAGTGCTTAACCAACTGAGCCACCCAGGTGCCCCTGTTTCTTCATTTCTAAAGAGTAGGAGAAGTAGGAGAAGGGCATTTACCTCTCTCTTTTTGAAGTAAAGGTACAATGAATCTACTTATTTGAGATGCAGTAAGATCACTGTCCAAACAGCAGGATATAACAATTGTGCTCATTAGAGCATAAAATAAGCTTGTATTTTTGTTCCATGTTAAAAATAGAGGGTTAATTCAAATGGATTTAGAATGTTAATTATTTTTCATCAGTATTTTTTATGCTTTTAAAATAGTTCATGAATATATGTTGTTTTTAATTTAAATTGACATTCACTATGTGACTTCTAGAATAGTGTGTGGATGATCTTTGTCCCTCCAGGGGGCTAGAGAGTCTGTTAAAACATTTCTGGTGAGACATATGGGCTTTCTTTGGCGATATGGGTTAAGTTACTTTCACAAAAAGGGCTAAACATATCATGTGCATGTCTCATTTAATATACCAAGAATAGTGATATTAGTTTAAGATTACAGGTCATTTAATGGAATTTAATGGAATTTAAAGGTCATTAAATGGAATATTAGGAGCATTTATACTCTTTCAGCACAGATGTTTATAACTTGGTGACCCTGGCTTTATTCAGCTTTCTGTTTTCTTGAGCCAACTTCCATAACTCTCCTTCCTCTAAAAACCTTTTCTTTTGACTCTTTAAATCCTCATTCTGGAGGACAAAATTTTATATTCTTCCCTAACTATTCCTACTTTAACTGAATTTTATGTATCTCCAAAAGTCTGCATTTTTTTATGTCTTTTTTAAAAAAAGATTTTATTTATTTATTTGACAGAGAGAGAGAGAGAGATCACAAGTAGGCAGAGGAAGAAGGGGAAGCAGGCTCCCCGCTGAGCAGAGAGCCCAATGTGGGGCTCAAATCCCAGGACCCTGAGATCATGACCTGAGCCGAAGGCAGAGTCTTTAACCCACTGAGCCACCCAGGTGCCCCTTATATAAGTCTTTTAATTGGCATTACTCATTATCCTGCAAGCCCAAATACCATAGTATTAGGAGTGGAGGTAGTTTCCTCACCACTCTCATCACCCAGCTTCTCTGATTCCTTTTTTTCTGAACCTCTTGTTATACGACAATGATAACAACAACCACATTTCTTTGAAGACGAATCAATGTCAGTTAGGAATATATCTCACTCCCTTTCCTCATTTTAACACCTTTTGACCTGAAGACCACTCCCTTTTACTCCAAAGACTTTGGTGTCCCCTCTACAGTGTTTCTCTCCAAATGGTATCTATCATTCTCCCGTATGAGGTCAATCCCAT
>CM053605.1:33212890-33246427 GCA_028646535.1 Procyon lotor
GGAGGGTATTACGCTAAGTGAAATAAGTCAGTCAGAGAAAGACAATTATCACATGATCTCTCTGATATGAAGAATTTGAGAGGCAAGGCGGCGGTTTTTGGGGGTGTGGGGGAGAGAAATGAAACAGGAGGGGATGGGGTGGGAGACAAACCATAAGATACTCCTAGACTCATGAAATGAACTAAGGGTGGCTGGGAGGCAGGGGGTTAGGGATAACGTGTCTGAGTTATGGACTTTGGGGAGGGTATGTGCTATGTTAAGTGCTGTGAAATGTGTAAGCCTGACGATTCACAGACATGTACCCTGGGGCAAATAATACATTATATGTTAATAAAAAAAAATAAAACACCTACAGACTTATTATAGATTTACGGCTACCTTTCCCTTATGTCTTCTCACAGATTAGACATGTTAGTCATATACTATAAAAGAGAGTGGAAAGAAAAGGCTACATATAACATAACATATACTTTACATAATGTATTGCAAAATCTGGTTGAAATGGCTGGTTCCAGAGAACATGTTATCAAAGTTGAATGGAAGCTGAAATGCAACTGACTATAAGGTGTAGGAAAGGTGACAACGGAAAGCAAGTTGATTTTCATCATAAAATATGTGAGATGCAGGATGTAAGATGGAGTTAACAGAAGAGTCCACTTAACACAAACCCATCATCTAACAGACTCACCTCTTTAAGGTAGAAAATACTTAGCTTCAGCTTATTGTTACTAAATTCAGACCAAAGGTATAGTGACATATCTTCAATTCTAATTTTTTTTAAAGTGGCGGCTGTTGCCATGCTTAAACTTTTTGAATATCAGAGGCAATATCCTTGGTTACAGTTACTCATTATTTTTATGGCCAAAGCTAAGAAAATTAACAAATGCTATCAGATCACAAAAAAGATAGACTTGTATCTATCCTTTAGACTCATTTTTGCTCATGAATGCAAAAGGCCTGAGGCAACAGATTTTTCTGTTTGATTAACTCCCCCGAGAAAATGTAAGCCTGAAAATCTTTCTTTGCACTTGTGTGGAAAGCTGGGCACTTAAAATGAAGAACATAATTGACTATAAAAGGATTACTGAAATTATTCATTAAAAGAATAAGATAAAGTATATTTAGAAATGTCTCTTCTTTCACCTGAAAATTTCTGTTGAATCTATTCAACTATATTTCTGAAAACAAAGTATTAGTACACTCCTGCATCCCTTCTTTAAGGAAACATGTGCATTAATGTCTGTTATTTGCAGTTATCCTTCTAGTTTTGAAAGCATAATGAAATGCATACTGACCAGAATTAAATCGTTTACATGATAATGCATTTATTCACATCTCTTCATCCTCATCATTTCTTGCCTTCAGAATTATCTTATGGCAGCATTTAAATATGGAAAGCTATATCGCACAATTTCAACTTGACAAAGAATGCAAGGCATTTGGGGTAGACTTACAAAGGAAAATACGGTATGAAATCAAGAATGAAAAGTGGATAGAAAGAAAATGAGAATAACCCTCTGGCAGTTGATAAATCAGATTTTACTTCTGAATCCATTTTTTATGACTTTTTATTTTTCTGTGTGTATTGTTGAATATTGATATATTTTAATGCATAAGGGTAGAAAAGTTGCAAGAATAGTACAAGAAATCTCTTATTCCTTGCGTCAAAATTCAACAATTTTTAAACATTTCGCTCAATTTGCCTTATCACTCCATCCTCTTCTTCTCTCTCTTGCCCTTACCTCTCTCTTCCCTATATGGATGCAAAAATACACATATACACATACAATTGCTTCTGAGTTTTTGAAAGTATGTTGGAGACACCATGCTCCTTTACTTCTAAATTCCTGTTTACATTTCATAAGAATAAGACTATTTTCTTAACACACAGTTCAAAATGAAGAACAGTCAAATACAACATTGGCTCAATACCACTATTTAATTCGTAGCCCATAAACAAATTTCACTAATTGACCCAATAATATTCTTTATAGCTATTTTCTTCACCTACACAGGATTCCTCCAGATCTCATCTTCTATCTAGCTGTCATGCCTCTTAAGTGTCCTTTAGTCCAGAACAGCTGCTCAACTTTTCCTTGTCTTTCTTAACCTTTAAAAGCTGAGACAGTTATTTGGTAGAATAACTATCAATTTAGGATGACCAATGTCTCCTTACAATGAGATTCAGGTTATATAATTTGGGCAAGATGTTATTTATGTCTTTATCAGGACACCATATCAGCAACATGTGATGCTGATTATCTCAAATTGTTAATATCAACTTTGATCAGTGTCTGGCTTCTCTATTGGAAAGTCACTATTTTTCACTTTATAATTAATAAGTAATTTTAGTGGAAATACTTTAAGACTCTATAAATATCTTATTCCTAACCAAACTTTGACTCACAATTTTTAAATCATTTTGATTTTCTAACTCTAGCACTCCTTCTAACATCTATTAGCTAGCATTCTACTACAAGAATGAGCTTTTCTGGGGCGCCTAGGTGGCTCAGTCGTTAAGCGTCTGCCTTCAGCTCAGGTCATGATCCCAGGGTCCTGGGATCGAGCCCCACATCCGGCTCCTTGCTTGGCGGGAAGCCTGCTTCTCCCGCTACCACTCCCTCTGCTTGTGTTCCCTCTCTCTCTGTGTTTCTCGCTGTCAAATAAATAAAATCTTTAAAAAAAAAAAAAAAAAGAATGAGCTTTTTTGCTTCCATCATTAATTTATTGATAAGTATGAACTCATAGAATTTTTCATTATTCAATGACTTATAATTCATTGCTATCATTGTTATGCTAAAATTGCCCCCATTTTTGACAAGTAGGAGCCCCATCAAATTGGCTTCTGTTAAGCTTTTATATTTTCCCATCACCCTTGAATACTTCATGGATTTCTTTTTTTTTTTTTAAGATTTTATTTATTTATTTGACAGAGAGAAAGAGATCACAAGCAGGCAGACAGGCAGGCAGAGGGAGAGGGGGAAGCAGCTCCCCGCTGAGCAGAAAGCCTGACATGGGGCTCAATCCCAGGATCCTGAGATCATGACCTGAACAGAAGGCAAAGACTTAACCAACTGTGTCACCCAGGCACCCCCATGGATTTCTGATACAACAAAGTATTCTGGGATTATTTTATACTTCTCTGCACCAGCATTTACTCCAAAGAAGCCTGGTTCCTTTTAGTGGAGATTCGTATTTAGAAAGTAAGATACAGGTATTAAGTACAATTAAGTAACACACACACACACACACATGCACGCACACACACATGCGCACACACATGTTCATGAGTTTTTGTTGATACCTCCAATTTCCATTGTTCTTGATATATTCATCAATTTGCTTAGACCTAGAGTTGTAAAAAGTTGAAAAGTGCTTTTCAAAATTGCTGACTCACACCACTAGGTTAAGCAAAACTTTTCTTTTTTTAAGTTAAGCAAGTATTTTTCTAGGTTAAAAATTTACAAATACACGGGGCACCTGAGTGGCTCAGTTGGCTAAGCCTTGGACTCTTGATCTCAGCTCAGGTCTTGAACTCAGGGTCTTAAGTAGTAAATCCCTCATTGGACTTCATGCTGGTTGTGGAGCCTACTTAACAACAACAACAAAAATGTTTAAAAATAAACAAATCTTCATTGTATAACACAATTAGTTGTTACATATAATTACACCCATATAAGCCACACCCTTATCAAAATATAGGTAATTTCCATCTCTAAGAAAGGTCCTACAATGGTCAACTTTATGTGTTGATTTTACTAGATCATAGTATCCAAATATTTGGCTAAATACTATTTCCAGGTGTGTCTGTGAGGGCATTTTCATTTTCATGAAATCAGCATTTGAATCAGAGGACTCAGTAAATCATTTTGCCCTCCCCAGTATGAGTGGGCATCATCCAATCCATTGAGGGCTTGCATAGAATGAGAAGGCAGAAAAAGGAAGAACTCAACCCTTCTTGCCTAATACCCTGAACCGAGACATCAATGTTCAGCTGCCTGAACAATGTTCTCAAAGCCTTCTGATCCAGACTAGAGTCTACACCATTAGTTCCCCTGGCTCTTGGGCCTTTGGACTCAGAATGAGTTATACCACCTAGGACTAGGACTAGTCCTAGGACTCCAGCTTGCAGAGGGCAGACAGTGGGACTTCTTAGACTACATAACTGCATGAGCCAATTCCTTATAATACATCTCTTCTATTGGTTCTGTCTCTCTAAAGAACCCTACACTATACAGTTCTCTTTTTCCTCCTCTGGGCCAGAAGCAAGCCCTCTTCCTATTCTTTTTTACCATTAATTGTGCTACTTGTTCTTGTTCATAAAAATAGATTCATGCAGTATGTACTCTTTTATGCCTGGTTTCTTTTGCTTAGCATCACATCTCCAAGATTCATGAGTATTGTTGTTTAATCAGTGGTGCATTTCTTTTTTATTGCTGAGTAATATTATGTTTTAGAAACATAACAAAACTCTAATGAATTTAAGATCATCTGATTATTTTTTTTGCCAAATCCATTAATTCTCTAGTAACAGCATCATTATCCCTAAAAATCATTGGCAAATCATTTTTTCTATGTTAAGAATAGTAGAAGATTTAGGGAAGAAATACATGAAAATTCTTTAGGGAAATGTTCCTAATAAAAATTCAAGATAATTCTTCAGTGGAAAATGAATCTTAAATATGTGATGACTCATGGAAAATTATGCCTATGTCATTTGTTATAGTTTAGTATGAAAAGAATGGTATTTATGAGCAGAAGATCTAAAAAAAAAAAAAACAAGCAGAAGATCTAATTCCTTATCCTAAAACCAGTGCCTACTAGCCATGTGACTAAGAAAGTCATTTCGTCTTCCTAAGCCTAAGCTGCCATATGTGTAAATAACAGAAATTCCATCATACATAAATATTTAGATCAAATGAGTTTAAGAAACTGTAGTGAGCTGTACAAATATAAATTATTATGTTTGCTGGAAAGCTAGCTACCAAAGCAATTTTATGAATTGAGTAACATCCTATTATTTTTCATTCATTTTTTTCCATCTATACTGAGGTATAATTCATCAATAAAAATTCTGTATGTTGACAGTGAACATGATGTTTTGATTTATACATACATTGTGAAATGATTACCACTATCAAGCCAATTAACATATCCTTCACCTCATATAGTTACCTTTGTTTTGGGTGGTGAGAACATGTAAGCTCTCTCTTAGCAAGTTTTAAGTATGCAGTAAAATATTACTAAGTATATTCATCATACTGTACACTAGATCATCAGAACTTACTTATCTTGCATAACTGAAACTTTATATCCTTTGACCAACATCAAAGGAGTCATCTTCTTCCCACCTCCCAAACCCTGGCAACTGCAATTCTACCTTGCTTATATGAGTTTGACTTTTAGATTCCATTTGCAAGTGAGATTACAACTTGTTTTCCTTGGTGAAAACTGCCTACTATCACTTTTGCCTCTTAATTTGTCATGTTCAAAGAATGTCATTTTTCTGTTTTGCATTTATATAAGGAGACTCAAAGGACGGAAGACAGACATACTTCTTACTAAGTCTGTTTCCCAAAACTTCCCTGAAGACAAATGAGGGAAAAGTTCCCATTAGTCTGTCATCCTTCCTACAACAAACTTTGCCATGAGTCACCCATCAAAACTATTATGAACCTATCTCTGTGTTGTCTTGTGTTTGAGGAACATACTCTTGGGAAGATTGCTTCCCAACAAATTCTGCCTGTGAGAGGCCACTAATTGGTTGGTTGGTGTCTAGAGATCATCACGATGGGGTAAGGGAGATCCCAGACATGGGATATTTTTACCACTTTTAATCAACTGTACATAGGTTCTCCAAGGGTTTTTATAGTAGTAAAAGTAAGCCATCCACTAGAATCATTTGCAGGTTTTTATACGTACTCACATCCCAATGTCATTTCATGTATCTATCCCTCTAAATGGCATAACTTTTTTTTTTCTTACCAAGGGCAATTTGGAATTAGTATACATTTTATAAAACATTAAAGATATCTAACATTGTGTATCTTTGCGGCAAACAAGGAAAGAAAGGTAATAAGATTCTAAACATTCAATAACTATTTTTTTCTTTTTTCCCCAACTTTATCAGGAAATAATTATACATTATATATTTATAAATTATAAATTTATACAAATTATAAATATATATTTACAGTATACAATGTAATGATTTGATGTACATACACACTGTGGAATCATTACCAAGATCAAAATAATTAACACATCCATTGCTTTGTATAGTTAACTGTCTTGTGGGGGGGGGGCGGATAAGAATGTAAAAAGTAAAAAATAAATAAAAGCAAAAAAAAATAAAGTTAAAAAAGAATGCTTAAGCAACTTTCAAGCATACGATACTGAATTATCTCAATAATCATTTTTAATTGATATGCAGAGATCTTCAAAATAAATACAGAGTTAACATTAGCATCTTTAAAGCTAATTTTGACAAAGGTTAAAGAGAAAGTCATTTCAATCTTGGGGATACTACTCTCCATAGATCTTTCTCTTTTACTTTAACTAGAACTACCTTCTCCTTGTCCTTTTGCCACTCCTTCAATCTCTACAAGAATGAATCTCTACAAGGATTCTCTCTATGGGGATGCATGTTGGTGCAGCCAATTTGGAAAACAGTGCAGAGATTCCTCAAAAAATTAAAAATAGAGCTAGCCTATGACCCAGTAATTGCACTACGGGGTATTAACCCCAAAGATACAAATGTAGTGAAAAGAACGGCCATATGTACCCCAATGTTCATAGCAGCAATGTCACACACACACACACAATAGCCAAACTGTGGAAAGAGCCAAGATGCCCTTCAACAGATGGATGGAAAAAGATGTGTTCCATATATACAATGGACTCAGCCATCAAAAAGGATGAATACTCAACTTTTGCATCAACATGGATGGGACTAGAAGAGATTATGCTGAGTGAAATAAGTCAAGCAGAGAAAGTCAATTATCATATGGTTTCATTTACTTGTGGAACATAAGGAATAACATGGAGGACATTAGAAGAAGGAAAGGAAAAGTGAATTGGGGTAAATTGGAGGGGGAGATGAACCATGAGTGACTGTGGTCTCTGAGAAACAAACTGAGGGTTTTGGAGGGGAGGGGAGTGGGGAGATGAGTGAGCCTGATGGTGGGTATTAAGGAGGGGAAGTATTACATGGAGCATTGGGTGTTATATGTAAACAATGAATATTGGAACACTACATCAAAAACTAATGATGTACTATATGATGATTAACATAATATAATGAAAAAAAAGCCCCAGGAAATTCTCCTACCAATGAACTATATATTGCTGACTTAGTCATCTTTATACCCATACCCGGTAAGTTTCAAAGAAAAACTAGAGATGTGGCATTGGTCAAGAATACCTACAGGATAAAACCAACAGATAATCCATAAAATGTCCATTTTGTTACCTACAAGCTTTGTCCAAATGACTGATTCCCTTAAGGCAAAAGCCAGAAAAATCAAAAGAATAAAATACATATAGATTAAAAACAAATAAATAAAACATTTCACTTGCCAATTATATAGCCATTTATGTAGAATATTTCATGTAATCTACCCAAAAATTCTATTAGAACTAGTGAGTTTAGCAAGGTTTTGAAACAAAAGGTCAATATAAAAAAATTGTACTTTCATATGTCAAGAATCATTAAAAATTAAAGTAGAAAGCATATAATTTAAAACATGGAGCACTGGGTGTAGTACATGAACAATGAATCTTGGAACACTGAAAAAATAAAATAAAATTAATTAAATTTAAAAATAAAAATAAATATATGGCAAATAATAAAATAAAATAAAACAGCACCAAAAACAAAAATATAAAAAATAAAACAGTATAACAAATATAAAATACTTTGGGATAAATTTAATAATATATATTCTAGACCTATACAATGAAAGCTATAAAATAATACAGAGAGAAATTAAAGAAAAAAAAGAAAAGGAAATGGACAATTCCACCATTGTTAAGAGTCAGCATTATTATGATGCAACTTCTCCCTAATTCGATCTATGGATAAAACATGAACTCTATCAAAATACTTGTTTAATTGTTTTTTTTGTGGAAATAAATCAGCTAATTTCTTTATATTTAATTCAAAGGATCTATAAAATCCAAAATAATTTTGAGAAAGAAAGTAAAATTAGAGGTCAGTATTTTATTTTAAGTCTTACTATAAAGCTACAGCAATATGAACAATGAATCTTGGAACACCAAAAAAATAATATAAAATTAATTTTAAAAAGGCAAAAAAATAAAAGAAATAAAAAACAAAGCTACAGCAATCATATCAGTATGATATTGGAACAAAGACAGGCATTTAGATCAATGGAACTAAAGAATCAAGAAATAAACCAAGATATATATGGTCAACTGATTTTTATCATCATATTTACCAAGATAATTCAGTGGAGAAAGAACAGTCTTTTCAATACATGGTGCTAGAATAACTGGATAAATATGGGGAAAAATTAACTTCAAACTTTTGCTCATATTATATATGAAAATTAACTCAAAATTAATCAAAGATACAAATGTAGGAGTGCAAACTCTAAAATGTCCCAAATTAAATGTAGTAGAAATATTTCTGCTAATATAGTTTACACAAGGATTTCTTTTTTAAAATTTAATTTAAGGGGTGCCTAGGTGGCTCAGTGGGTTAAAGCTTATGCCTTCGGCTCAGGTCATGATCTCAGGGTCCTGGGATCAAGCCCCGCATCAGGCTCTCTGCTCATCAGGGAGCCTGCTTCCCCTTCTCCCTCTGCCTGCCTCTCTGCCTACTTGTGATCTCTCTCTCTCTGAGAGAATTTATTATTCAAATAAATAAATAAAATCTTTAAAAAAAATAAAACAAAATTTTATTTAAATACAATTAACATATATTATTAGTTTCAGAGGTAGAGTTCAGTGTTTCATCAGTTGCAAATAACACTCAGTACTCATTACATCACATGCCCTCTTTAATGCCCATCACCCAGTTACCTCATCCCTGTACCACTTTCCCATTTGTTTCCTATAGTTAAGAGTCTCTTATGGTTTCTCTCCCTCTCTGTTTTTGTCTTATTCTTCCTTCTTTTCCCCTACTTTCATCTGTTTTATTTCTTAAATTCTACATATGAGTGAAGTCATGTGACCATTGCTTTTCTCTAATTGACTTAAGGACTTCTTAAATAGGACAAAACGGCATAAATACTGAAGAAAAAAATTGATAGCTTGTACTTTATCAAAATTCAAAACTTCTGTTTTTTGAAAGGCCCTGTTAAAGAAATGAAAAGGCAATCCACAGACTAGCATAAAATATTGCAAAACATTTATCTGATTAAGTACTTAATCTAGAATATATGTTTTTTAAATTTCAGTTCAATGACAACCAATCCAATAAAAATGAGCAAAAATTAAACAGCTACTTCATCAAAGAAGACATAGGAATGACAATTAAGCATGTTAAGATGTTCAACATCATAAGTCTCTAGGGAAATACAAATTCAAACCATGAGATACCACTACATATCCACTAGACAAACATTTTTTTTAAGGACCGAAAATATAAAATTTTGGCAGAGAAGTTAAGCAACCGGCACTCTTCTAGATTGCCATTAGGACTACATAATGGCACAGCCATTTGAGAAAAGAGTGGCAATTTTTATAAAGAAAACAAGCACTTACCATATAACCCAGCAATCTCACTCTAGGTATTTTTCCATAAGTTTTCCATAAGACATGGGAACACATTTACCTCAAAGATTTGCACACCAGTATTCACAGATGCAATTTCTGACTTGGTTGTGTAGATGGCATTTACTTTTAAGATTGCACAAAGAAAATGCCAAGTTAGGGATACAGTAACAATCTTTTTTTAGTCTTTAGATTCAATCCCTTATCAGAGGCTTAGCACAAATTTTGAGAGAAAGTCTTGGCTTTCACTAGAGCTGGCCAAACTGCCAAAGAATAAGAGCTGTACAACTTAGCAATGCATGCTATAGAGCAGATACGCCTTGGGATCATACATGATTTTGGCATCCTGTGGAAAAGAGAAGATTTCTAATGCCTGATGCTCTCACCAAAAATATGCAGTAAATATAAGAATTATTAGAATTTCAAAAAAAAAGGATTATTAGAATTTCTTCAACTGTTAAAACAAATATGTATAGTTTCAAGTTCACAGTAGAAAGTACAAACTCTGGAAGCATGGCTATTCAGTGAAAATACAATAAAGTCACAGATATTAGCCAAATATGTATTTTTAATTTTCTAGTTGCCATAATAAAAAAATTGAAAACAAGTGTATGATGAATTATATTTTATTTAAACAGATGGGTCCAAAATATTATAATTTTAGCATGTAATCAATATATTAATGCTATATTTTGCATGTTTTTTTCTTTTTTATTAAGTATTTAAAGACCTATGTGTATTTAGCACTTACAGTACATCTCCATTCAGACCAGCCAAAATCCAAGTGTCAAAATCCAATAGTCACATATGGCTAATGCCTACTGTATTAGACAGGAAAACTCTGGTAGATACTGCTACCAGAAATGTCCTGGCTGATCACTATTCCAAACAAGCCCCCTTAACATAAATTGGCAGATAGGGGACATTCAATGATAAAGGGATAAATCTATGAATTCTTCCAAAGAATCCTGGATAAAACCTGGTAATTCAGTCCTAAATTCTGAGAAAAACATTGTGAGTGATCTGGTTGAATAATCCACAAAGAGAATTTTGTGATGCCAAAACAACTGATTGTTGGCACCTGAGGGTCTCCGACGGGCATTCATAAAAATTCTTCATGAAAACTCCCATTGTGAAAGAAAAAAATCAGTCACCATAAAAAACTAATATTGGTGAGTGATGATGTGGCTTGTTCCCAACTAATAATCAATATAATTCTAGAAAAAGCATGAATCGCTTGGAGATATCTTTATGTACCTTGGCCTTGAATCTTCTTTAAGCTGACCTAGTTAAATACTGTTAATTCTATATATACCGAAGTCGTCTATATTGTCTATATATACTGAAGTTAAAGCTGCCTTTCCACAACATCTCTCTTGGCTATTGCACAATCCTCAATTTGAATGTTTGGTATTTTGTAAAATTTAGCAGAATTACTACCCTTGAACCTTGTTAGAAAGAGTTTTATCAAGTACCAATGACTACACACACAGTAATCAAACTTCAGTGAGTTAGTATACAGGTTCATGTTTCACAATCTAAAGTTCAATTCCATTTGGCAACCCATACTCTTGCATGATCTACCAATAAGACCTCCAATGGTCTCCAAATGTATACAACATCATATAGCAGGTAACTTCTTGACATCAAGAAGCAGATGGCTTCTTGATGTCATATTCTCTGTTCAAAACTCATTTGACACAATTAAGATGACCAGAAACACAGACAATCATGTTTCAATCTGCATGATCTTTTTTTCCTATTTTCTTTTCTCTTTGTTGGCTTAAGGTTCTTGATGGTTATGATTATTTGTAGCTCCTTCACTGTTGCTTCCTAAATGTCCCTATTATTATTACTGTTTTTATTATCCTTAATCCAATATCTTGCTATGATTTACTCATCATTTGGCTAAGAGATACAATCAAATAAAAAATCAAATTATTCCCAATTTTCTTCGGGTACCATCCAGCATCCTTCAGTACTAGTCCCATCTGAAGCATCAATAGGTTTCATGTACATTTGTTTTCAACCACTAGATGGCAAACACAACACTAAATCAGACAGCCAAGAGTCTAAAACTACCTATTACATTATACCCAGCATTGTCAGTTTCAATATCCAGCAAAACAAATCTGTGGACTTTTATAGGAACTTAACTTTTTAACTAAACATTCCCAAAAAGAGAACTTGGTGAAGAACAGAAATGAATTGTGTGTATACAGATGTTTCTGTAACTTTCCTTTTTTAGGCATTATTGAAATTCTGTTCTTAATGGCACTTGCCACCATCCCAGAAACACTGTGAATACACTCAGTTTATTTTTTGACATAGACTTTGCTGGTGATCTTTATGAGAATTTAGATAAATCATTCCTTTGATTTCCTTTTAATTTATCTGCTAGTATGTGCCTATTATTGGCAGTTTAAAAACAGAATAGTTTTATTTTCTAATTTTTAGAAGATAAAAAGTTAAATTTGCAGCAGTTAGTTGTTCTTTGGCCTAACCTATATTTATCATCATGTCCTCTAGAAATCTACCACACACACACACACACACACACACACACACACACACACACACTATTTTCCAGATTGGCAAATCATTCTTCTGCATAGTTAACCCAATTGTTACCAAAATAGTAACCATAGGGAAAAGAGACATTGGAACTCTGAGTAGTGAAAATTCTCTTGTGAGAACCTAACCTTGAGTAAACTGAATCCATGAAGGCATGAAAAGGCTGTAAGATCATAAAGACAGGGAGAAAGTGGTGTTTAAGAAAGGTCTGTGTATCTGACTCCTTTGTTAGGCAAGCCCTCCTTTGCTGCTCTGAGGCTACGCAGTTTACCTAATAAACCCCCCAAAGCCAATTTATAAATAGATCAAATAAATACAAGCTACAAAAGGAAGCTAAATCATCTACCATTCCTTTAGAGGCCTACACTACCTAAAAACAAACATCATTTAATTTCAGTTTAGTGTAGCAGAAAGTGGAAATAACAGAGAGTCATCATGAGACTGGCACTGCCTCCTGACAGAGATCTGGTGCCAAGTTCTGAGTGATTTCAATATCAGGGTTGAATAATCATTTTCATCATTCATTTTAAATGAACAGTGACATGTCATTAATTAGTATTAATCAGGAAATTACCACATAAGCACAGAGAGAATGGTGGTCTACACATGGCTAATTAGGCTTATATAGCTTAAAACATGAACTGGAATTTTAGACTCACTATTTACAGAATTTTATAGAAATAACTAATTTTAAATATTTCTGGCATAATAGGAAAGGTTAAAAATCACTTTAAGTAAATCTGCTTAAAGTAATGAAATGTTACTTTTGGCCAATAACCTTGACTATTTGTTTTTCTAAAGGAGAAAGAAATATACTTTTCTTAGCAAAAGGACTACAGATCAAAGAATAAATGTCACATATGAAAAAGAAATCCTATCAATAAATGAATATCTCTCTATGTTATTTTATAAACTGTATTTTTCATATTTATAGGAGAAGGCAGAACAGGATAACATATAATAAACAGTTAATTCAAAACTGAAATTTAACCATTAACTTGATCCTTTTAACTGATTTTAAAAAGATATATTGCCAAATAAGAATAACAAAAGCATATCTATTTCTATATTTTCTGTGCATCTGAGGTATTTAGGAGGTATTTTCTTGAAAGTAAATGAAGTGAGCTTGCCATTTCAAGGAAAACAGCTGATACTTGTAAAAATGTAATCAACGTGCATGGTAACTTGCATGGGTAAAAGATCTATTCAAAGAGCAAGATGAGCCAAGTGATTTTAATGTCTCAGGGTACACAGAGTTCTTTGATATCATTTATGATTCTATATTGCAACCAACCTTTAAGATACTAGCAGTTTCAAGTGGTGGCTGCAGCACTAAGAAAAGGTGTTGAAAATAATCCCACCTTTTCAACTATGAGTACAGACTTTGTTCATATACTTCAATGGGAACAATATATTGCAACAGATTAATGAGACCATGTGTCTTATTTTTCACCAGCCATTAAATAAATTTGCAAAACTGTAAAACAATGTTACTCTCCTGTGGCAGCCCAAATTCTCTAACAGGTCCCATGATTCTTGTCCTCTGTGTACATCCCCACTGGAGTCCCCTCCCCTTGAGTGTGGGTAGGACCAGTGAATATATAGGCATAGTCACTCTTGATTAGATTACATCATATGAGAAAAGTGATGAGCTAGTAATGCTCCTGGTTGTTACATTAGGTAAGATTCATGGTAGACTGTAGAGGGTCTCTCTGCTGGCTTTGTAAAAGTCAACAGTTGTATTATGAGAGAATATACATGCAATATGATTCCACTTCTACAAGTTCAAAAATAGGTGAAACCAACCTATAGTATTAAAAATTACAGTAATTGTTATCCTTACAGGGGCAGGGAAAACAGTGATGGTAAGGGGCATAAGAAAAATATCTGCAGTTGCTCGTAATGTTCCATTTCTTGTTCTAGATGCTGGTTACATTAGATTATTTAATTTATAAAACTTCAAGAAGCTATGCTAATTGTTATTAGTGTCCTCTGATGTGTGTGTTTTATATCAATAAACAAGCATGCTTTACCACCCTCTTCAAAAATCAACAATACTTCATGGGACAAGGTGTGTTCGATTTCTACTACTATGTAATAAAATACCACAAATTTAGCAGCTTAAAAAACATACACTTTCATCTCACAATTTCTGTGGACCAGAAGTCTAGACACAGCTTAGCAGAGTGCTCTGCTCAGGGGTCTACCAAGGTTGTCATCAAGGTGTCAACTAAGGTGGGTTCTTTTCTGGAGCTCAGAATCCTCTTCCAAATTTAAGAGGTTGTTGATACTATTTATTTCCTTGTGACTGGATGCCTAATGTTCTCAACAACTAGAGGCCAACCTCAGGGCCCTGCTATGTGGCTCTCTCCATTTGGGGGGGTTCACATCACTGGAGTTTGCTTCTTTGAGGCCAACAGGAAAGTCTTCTTTTAAGACTACATCTTATATAATGTGACCAAATCAAGGGAATTACATATACCCCATCAAATTTTTCATATGGTTAGAAACAAATCACAGTTTCTGCCTGTACTGAAGGAGAAGAGAATATAACAAAGAAAAGGAAGGAATTCTTGGAGGTCACTCTAGACCTCACTCTACACAGAGTATCAATGACTACTGGGTTTTTTTTGTTTTTTTTTCTTTTTCTAAAGATTATTCTTTACATAGCATTTCACCAAGCCCAGAAAATTTCACTTTGAAGATTTCCAAAAATTAATTTCTCTCTTGAAAAGCTTTAGGAAGTCCTTTAGAAAATTTCATTATAGCTGAGTATGTATCAAATGATGACTAGTTTTTAGAATAATAAGTATTAAAATCAGCATCCCCCTGCTGTGTTAATCAGAGACTTCTGGGTTGCTAAATTAGCATAAATTATATGAGTTAAGTATTGTTCCTCGTCTTTTTGATTCTCAACTTCGGAGATTCTGTAAATTTTTCTCTAACAGGTACTTATTTTAAAAGATAGAGTATGAGGGGCACCTGGGTGGCTCAGTGGGTTAAAGCCTCTGCCTTCGGCTCAGGTCATGGTCTCAGGGTCCTGGGATCGAGCCCCGCATCAGGCTCTCTGCTCAGCAGGGAGCCTGCTTCCCCCTCTCTCTCTGCCTGCCTCTCTGCCTGCTTGTCATCTCTCTCTCTGTCAAGTAAATAAATAAAATCTTTAAAAAAAAAAAGATAGAGTATGAACTAATGCTTCTGCATGTGATATCGCAGATAATATACCAATAAGACCAATAACCAAAGGGCTCCTAACTGTCTATTCAATGTTTGGAAAGTAATCCAACAATAAATTATTTTTTAATGTCTGATTCAGTTAATTAAATTATTGAAACAGTTCAATTTCAAATGTTAAATATATTTAAAAGAATCACATCTAGATTTGAATTAATTTCAAAGCACTTGCCTTCTGAAATATAAGGCAATCAAACGTCTGCACAATGATAATTCCTGGGAACATATGGACCTCAAGATTTAAAAAAAGAAGGTAACAATATGTGGCAATGCCAAGTAATAGATGGAAGAGAAAATTGAGTTATTCGACAGAAATAAAAATAAGTTTATTATTTTGCCACTACTCCTAACGCTGTTGTGCTTATATCTCACTTTCTCATTAGTTTTTCAATATACTTTTTGTTTATAGCCCTATCTTTGGAGCCTAGAAGGGCTAATATTTGTACACCCTAAGCACTCAAAAATTGTTTGTTGAATAGATGGATGAATGAATAGATGTTACCTCTTTCTAGAAGTTTTAACTTTTTATTGCCTAATCCTTTCCTTTCCAAGTTTTTTTTTTCCTTTGTGCCTTTATATGGGCTATCTGAGCTTAAAAATCTGAAGAATAACTATGAAAAATGCAGAGAACTTTCCACTGATTTAATGAAGAAGGCAGAGAATTAAGATGTGGATGTAGATAGAAAGATCCACTGGCTCAGGTTGCTGGAGAAGAAAGCCCTGAATAAAGAATAAAGCCCAGAAAGCATCAGGGAGAGATGAAATTCAATACTATTTTAGGTGGAACAGAGGGTTTGAAAGAGCCTCTGTTTTTACATTACTCTGGGCTGCTGGTTCGGTTGCTCCTGCTAATGCCGCGTGGCAGGTGTGCGAGCCCCACTTTCAAGTCTGATATTTCACAAGATCAACTGGCATTTAAGCTCCTCAGGCTCTCCTCGGGAGTCATTCAATGAATATACCAAAGAGCTTTTGGATCGCTATGATTCTTCAAAGGTCAAGTCGTAAACATTTAACAGATATGTGATGATTAAAAGGACTATTTACCATAGATGGTTTTGCCTAATTTTTTTTTTCTAGGTTTGATTACAAACTCTGAAGAACAAAACAAGATAATGCTGCAACACTCTGCCGAGACAGAATTATTTTAGAGTTTTGTGATAACAGCAGGCTCTTCTTTTAAATACCTGTATTCATATGAGACAAAATTGCTTTGATGTACTTTAAATACTTTTGTCTAAGTTCATATTTTCACTATGATATTTTGAGCACACGTTGGGAGTACTAAGTATGAGGGGCTGTTTACAGATTTAGTTTTATAATGGCCTAGCTTTTTTACCAGCAGCTTCATCAGTAAATATTTTCTGAGATATTTGATCTTATTTCAACCACCTGAGCTAATAAGTGTAAAGAATTACTGAGTTCAGAATTCTCAGAAGGAAAAAAGTCCTCTGCTTCTTAGAGATGATAAATACTGGTTAAAAGTAGATGTCCATGGTAAAGTAATCAGATGAAATGACAGAACTAGAGTTCTCAGGCAAAACTGTCACTCACATTTGGGCTTCGACAATTTGGGGAGTCTGGCCCTGGAGAAAAATGACTAATGGTCGCTGGCTAACAGAATCTTCTGACTGGATCTGAGCCGATAGCTATTTAGAAAGTATCATCTTGGATGTCCTAGGATAAACCCAAACAAAACTCAAGACTGCTGAATCACATGTAAACTTTAGGAAGCAGCTTTTGCTGTTGACTTTTGTTTTCAGTCATAAGCAATTTTGAGAAAAAAAAAAAGAAAAAAAAAAAAAAGCTTTGCCAGGAGAACTGTTTCTTGGTTAGATCATCAGTATTCATTCATTCGGCGTGTATTCACCACACACTGCATACCAGGAACTGAGAGAAATGGGAAGAAAATCTTCCTGAATTCCTAGAGAGCTATAAATAAGATAATCAAGATAGAAGGCAAAGTATATATATGATACACTGAAATGGCACAAAATACAAATTAAAGAAGAAGATATCAAAGAACGGAGAATAAGGAAATTTAAACAAGAGGACCACAAGAGGGGAAAAACAAAAGAGAAAATGTATCCGGATAGGAAATCATCAGATGCAAAAACTCTTACAAAAAGAAAAAAAAAAATGGGGCACCTGGGTAGCTTAGTCATTGAGCGTTTGCCTTGGGTTTGGGTCATGATCTGGGAGTGAGCCCCGCATCATCTGGCTTCCTGCTTGGCGGGAGGCCTGCTTCTCCTTCTCCCTCCACTTGTGTTCCCTCTCTTGCTGTCTCTCTCTCTGTCAAATAAATAAATATTTAAAAAAGAGACAGAAAAAAAAAATGTAGAAAGGAGAAATAAAATCCCTGAACAAGATAATAATTTACATGTATAGAAATACTCAATTATCCAACAAGCATGTTGACATTTAGCCAAAGGGTTGTCCTGGAAAAGTATTAATAAGTAATAATCTGGGAATATGATCTTCTTACCCATTTAAGACAAGTTCACATTTTGACTGAATGTATTCAGACCAACAGCTGACTAGCTAATTCAAAGAACTGATTTTACCAGTTTCAGTGATTATTTTTTATAGTAAATGGATTAGGCATATTAAACAGTCATATAAAAAACTATATCATCTTAGTATAACAGAGACTTCTTTTATAGTGACTACATTAGTACATGATCAGAATAAATAATTATAAAACATAAACCACTTGACCATCTTTGAACAAAAAAATAAGCAAATTTAGCGGTGGAATTTAAAATATATATAAAACATTTTTATTAGTGTCTTTCACTGGCTTAAATTTAAGAATAAAAAAGTGTGTGTCAGTTGTTCTATGCAAAAAAAATTCAACTCCTTAGTGGCATGCATGGATGTCTATTTTCATGCTCATACATTCTCCAGGTTATCGAAAGTTCCAATGAGATAAGACAGGTCTCAGTTAGGGCAGGCTGGACTCCAGCTTTTCTGCGGGGCTTGACGTCTGCTCTACATGTTTCACACCCTGAGGATCAGGCCGATGATATAGCAACTACCTGGAGCATGCAATTTTCATGGCAATTATAGGAGAGAAAAGGGTGAATGGAAAAACGTGATGCCTCTTGCTATCTCAACTAAAATTCAGCACACTATAACTTCTACCCACACTCCATCAGCCAAGCAAACCACATGGCTAAGACAGCAAGGACAGTATATTCTGTGCACAGATGAAAGCATTGCATAGCTACAGGAGAAAGGATACATAGAATTCTATAAAGAGATGGAGCAGAAGACTGAGAAACTCTAATCCCACCTATCACAAGGTGAATCATGTATAACATTTGTTAACTTACATTGTTTCTGCTTCTTTACTGGACTTCTAGGAAAACAGATTTGAGATGGTTATACTTGGACCAAACTCAGGATCAGAAGCACTCATCATCAAGACTGTTAGGTGAATTTCAAGAAGACAGACTCTTTGGGATGTGGACAAACTCTGGCACTGATATCATTTAGCAATACTGAGCATAGTCACTGATGTCTCCTCCAAATATCTCCTCCAAAATACCAAATATTGTTGGTGCTGAAATGAGCTCAATCATAAAGCAGTTTCTGTGTGTCAGGAGAACGAATTAGATGAATTATATCAATGACTGATGGGGCTTGGTTTTGCTAGAAAGGGTATGCATAAGAACACATAAACTGTTCTGGATTATATTATGACCTATAAATGTTACTTCTTTAAATTTTTTTTATTGGTTAGTCTAAAGTGTGAAATACACATTTTTAACTAATTTAAGTATACCTTCAAATGACACTATACTGCTTCACATGTAATGCAAGTACTTCATAACAGAGTATTTCCAATTCTCTCCCCCTCACCTATCCCTTATGAATCCATTTCATTTACCCATATGCTATAATCTCCCAATGCATTGTTACTATTATTAAACAGTTATCTTTTAGGTCAATTAAGAATAAGAAAAGTACAGGATTTATTTGCCATTCTTTATTCCTTCTCAAAATTCTTCCTTTTATTATGTAGATTTGAGTTTCTGACCTATATCATTTTCCTTTTCCCAAAATAACTTATTTTAAAGCTCTTGTAGGGCATGTCTGCTGGTAATGAATTCCCTCGGTTTTTGTTTTTCTAAGAAAATGTTTGTTTCACTTTTGAAAGATAAAAAAATATAGAATCCTAAGCTGATGGGTTTTTTTTTTTTCTTTCAACATTTTAGTTCATTCCACTCTCTATGTGCTTTCATGGCTTCTGATATAAGTCTGTTGTAATTCATTACTTTGTTCCTCTATAGGTAAGGTGTTGTTTTTCCTTGGGCTGCTTTTAAAGTTCTCTCTTTGTCTTTGATTTTCTGCAATTTGAATATGATATGCCTAAGAGAATATTTTTTTGTCCTTTGTTTGGCTAATTAGATCTGTATGCAGTATCTTCCTACCAATAAAATACATGAAAACCTATAGAAATTGACATCACAAAATGAGATTGTGATGAGACTTCCAAAATGTGTTGAAGTTGATCCAAGATCTCTCTGTTCTACATCTTTTGACCAAATAGTACAGCAATTTTTTTCATTGAATTTCTGCAATCGTGTTTCTGAGTGTGTAGTCCAGGACCAGTGGCATGATCAGGTGGAACATCTGGTACCTAGACATGTAAATCAGAATCTCTGGGGATAGGTCCAGGAATCTATGTTTTTAAAACTTTGTGTGTAATGACTACAAACACTATAATCATTCCACACCACTGATTGTCAAGGAGTGGTCCTGAGCCAGATTGTTCTAGTAAGTCCTTCATGTGGTTCTTATACATGCTAAAGTTTCAGAACCATTGCTCTATTCTATGAAAATAACAATAATAAATATGTACATGTACACCCCTTACAGGTACATACAAATATGTACACCTCTTACAAAGGTGACCTCCATTTCCCAAAGAATCTCAAAGTTATAAAAGATCTTGCTATTTTTCTATAAACAATTTCAAATTATCAGAGTGGTAATTCAATAAACTTGAGGTGAATAATCAATTATATATTTAATTTGTTGCTCAACTGTTTTTCCTGCTTTCATCAAAATGACTATTGGTATAGGGTGATATCTCTGTCTTCATGTTCTATATATTTCCAGAAATGTTAACTATTTGACAACATGGGGAAACAAATGTTTCTCAAATACATTCTATATAAATTATCTTTAAAAGAGGAAAGTCCAAATTAAAGTAAGTGAATATCAATTTTTTTGGTCTCTTATTCTAAAATATAAATTTCAATATCTTCCAGTTTTTAAAATGTTCAAGAAAATATTATGCATTGCAGAAGAAAGTATTTCCCCATATCTCAAGTTACTTTTATCTCAGTATACTTATACCTATATAATATCACTATCTATAAATCTTTAAAAGGCAAAAGTACTTCTTTAGGTATTACAAATAAGCTCTTGACTATTTAGTAATCAGCCCCCATATAAATAAAGTACTTAATGACATGAATTTAAATGAACTATAAAAAATGTATGTGACATATGGTTCTTAGTAATTTTGTTAAATCTCAGCTTCAGAGTTTTTTTTAACTAATGAATGAGGAAATCATTTAATTGAGGTAGTACAGTACCATATCAGACATGAAAAAACACAGAAATTATGATTGTTTTCCTTGTTGTAGTGTTTTCATTCAACATTGGGGGGCACCTGGGTGGCTCAGTGGGTTAAAGCCTCTGCCTTCGGCTCAGGTCATGATCCCAGGGCCCTGGGATCGAGCCCCGCATCGGGCTCTCTGCTCAGCAGGGAGCCTGCTTCCCCCCCTCTCCGCCTGCCTCTCTGCCTACCTGTTATCTCTCTCTGTGTCAAATAAATAAAATCTTAAAAAAAAAAAATTGGTATGTGAGTTGCATGTATTATTCTCTGAACTATTAAAGAGTTTGTGTGAAACAGTCTTCCCTGACCTAGGTTCAGAGATAAAGAGACCATTATAAAATTGTAACCATCCTATTGGGTAACTGTTTGAAACAACACTATATACCTTTATGACCTTATATATTCAGCTAGTAGTGATGTACCTTTTTTAAACAAAAATCAGAATACATTGTGAGCTTATGGCTTTATCATTTCAATGTATTTCATAGATCAAGGTCCATTTATTGAGCACATCACAAACAAACTCAAAACTGTGAAAGTGACCATTAAACAAGTTTGATAAACAAGAACAATTAAATTTTAAATCTTAAAACTATAAGCTGACAGAGAGTTACTATCCAAGGATGTCTATCTGCCCTTTGAAATAGTAAAATTCTCTAAAATAAATTTAAATTACAACATATTAACTACAGAAAGAACACACGAAAAAACTGAGTTACATTAATGTAACAAAAACAATACGGATTTTTTAAATTTTGAAATATATCAACACTTTAGGGTGAAACTTCTGTATTTTAATCTGATCAAATAATGTAAGCACATAGTCTTTCTCATTTGAATTTCTCAATTACCATCTACTTGTTCTACTGCAATATATAAAACACACCCAGAGCAGCCTGCAATATAAACTAGGAGACATAAAAGTCCATACTATACACAGTAACATTACACTGATTACGTCTCTAGAGGAATTTTTCTGACTTCTTCAAAATATTCCAGAGCCAAAATTCCAATATTATAAACAGGGCAAGAGATCTATGTTCTAGAAGCAATTCATAATGGGGCACCTGGGTGGCTCAGTCAGTTAAGCATTCAACTTTGGTTTTGACTCAAGTCATGATCTCCAGGTTGTGAGATCAAGCCCTGCATTAGTCTCTGCACTCAGCATGGAGTCTGCTTGTGATCCTCTCCCCCTCCCCCACTCACTCCCACTTTCTCTCTCTCTCCCCCACAAATTAAGTAAGTAAAATATTTTTTAAAGCATTTAGAAGCAATTGGTACATTTCTAATGGTGGTTTTACATAATAAAATCTCATGAAAGTTTTTAAATAATATTTTAAAAGTTGACAAATTTAATTTTATTTTTCAAAGCATGTGCAAAATCTATCTTTACACTATTTGGTGGGAGAAGAAAGAGTTGATATTTTTGACATCAGTCCTTCATTCTATACATAAAAATCCTGTACCCTTCCATTTAAATACTTCAGTATTAGAAGAAGACAGAAAGACATATTACGGTTTCAATATTCTTTTCTCTTTTCTCCCCACTAACACCAGTCACAGCAATTCTATGCTAAGGAAGAGATGACCTCTATTGAAGAGGCAGAAGACAAGGCCAAACAAACCCTGAACAAGTTAGATAAATCCTTTGAGGATTATCATTCACTTAGGAAGCTTGTAGAAAAAAGAAAACATTTTTAAATAGATAAAAGTTACTGAAGATGAGATTTAAAAAAAAAAAACCTAGTCTCTGTAATAGATTAGTCATTTTGCTTACAAACAAATCTATCTTTTTGGCAGTCAAATTTAAATGAAAGACATACTCCGGTTTAAAAAAAAAAATAAAATTTCCATTTTACTGTATTGTAAAGGAAACTAAGGCTGAATAAAAATCAGGGGAAGCCATATTTGATTAGTATGAAATAACATATGTTAAATATCCTTCCATGAAAGATACATATATTCCACTTCTAATTCCTGTCTGTTAATCGTATTACAATTTCTATATTGTCAAAATTTATAATTTATGCTTTTTGTTATGGTCAAAATTTCCCCAGTTTTATGTATTTAAATGATGCAATTGTTACTACCATTGTCCTTCTTTACATTTTTAAATTCCTCTTCTGGTATGCTAGATTTCTTTTGTTTTTTGTTTTTGTTTTTGAGAAAGAGAGGGAGGGCATGCTCACAAGAGCAGGGAGGTGGGGCAGAGGGAGGGAAAGGATCTTAAGCAGGCTCTGGCTGAATTTCATGACCCTGAGATCATGATGAGTTGAAATCAAGGGCTGGATGCTCAACCGAGCCACCCAGGTGCCCCTTCTTTTGTTTTTCTAAGAAGGACTTGTGTTGCTATAGTTTCTGAATTCTTGCACTTTGAAAATGTTTGCCTGCTGTTTAAGCTCTAAAAAACTACTTCATAAAAGAAAAAGTTCTTGGAGCACTTTCTTTTGCTAAGGATTTTATAACCATGCTCTTTTGATGGGATATAGAAAATACAAAGCCAGCTTAATTTCTTTTACTAGCAATGGTAGCTAATTATTTTCCCTAAATGTCTGGTATTTTTGCTCTATCTTTAATATCCAGTAACTTTACCAAGACATGTCTCAGTACAGAAAATGTTTAGTCAACTGATAAAATTTCAAATCAATTATTATCTGGAGAAAATTGCATATCACCAACTTAATTTTTTTTGACAAGTAAAGCTATACACTGAGCAAAATGCTATATGGGGTTTCATGGGTAAGTTACATCAACGAGGTGCTTTGAGGCTGGCAAATTCTTCTATTCTCAGCTACTTAGCATATTGTATATGATCTTACAGTTCTATTCAGTTTCCTATATATAGTAGCTCTCCTCACTGGGCAAATAATCTATCTTTTAAAGAGTCCAATTTATATGGTTCAACCACAAGATGGAAACAAGGAAAAGTTTAGGCTTTTATTGCCATAAAGAAAAAAAAGAGTGGTAACTACTTTTAATTCTTTTCTATTTTCCAAAGTTTTTGTAGCGACCAAAATACTTAATCAAGTCAGTGTCTATGTGTCTGTGGCATTATACCAAATATTTTGTAAGGTAATTTATACAAACTATGTGGTGTCCATAGTATATACACATCTATAAAACATTAATGAAATATGTGAGTTGCCCAAACTCTAATTTCGTAATTTTGGTACACTTCTGTTTATTGCTAGTTGTTTGCTTTCACCATCTTCTTTTTCTATCTCACTGAATTCCTGCAGAAAACATAAATATTGATGTCTTTTATTCCTTTAAAAAAGAACCACCATCTTCCCTACTTATATTACTCACACCAACCATGAGAGTTGCAAGATGTTGGAACCTGATCTTGCAGTTGCCAGATCTTGCAACCTGCAAGATCACCACAGAATTTTAACCACATTAAGTTTTTTTTTTTTTAATGCAAGCATAAAATTGTAACCTAATGGTAGCAAACTCTATGTGATCAAATAGTGTCACCTTCAAAAGTTATTACACAAGGCTGACAGACAATGAAAGAATGCCTACATACAGGGACGACATGCAGGGTGTGTGTAATTTCATATGCACATAATTTTATCTATTATAAAAGGAGCTCAGTGTCTTTTCTCCTACTTTTTCCTCTGTAAGGTTATACATGCTCTATAGCCCTGTACTATATAATGGAGAAAGAGAACACAGTTTCAGTAAGGTGTCCATATATCAGTCTAGTTTCTTTTGAGAAGAAAATGTCTTAGAAATCTTCTTGCAGTTTTATCTCCCTCTGACTCTTACTTACTATTCTTTACTCAAGAGGTCAGGGTATAGTCAAATCTCTTTTGCTATAATCTGAGAGTAGTGTTTTTCAAACAGGAAAAGTGTGCATAAGAAAAAAAAAGTAGGCAGAGAAAAAAATATGAAGGAAAAAAAATTATAAACTAGGAAGTATTTTTACACAGTCCCTAGAATGGCTCCAAAGAAAGATAGGTCCTTTAGCAAAGTTAGTTTGCAAATGAGACAAAGAGGGGTGCCTAGGAGGCTCAGTTCACTGAGCATCTATCTGCCTTCTACTGGGGTCTGGGATCCAGCCCCGTGTTAGGCTCCCCACTGAGCAGGGAGTCTACTTCTCCCTCTGACCCTCCCCCTTCTCATGCTCTCTCTCTCTCTCTCTCCTCTCTTGAATAAATAAATAAAATCTTCTTTTAAAAAATGGCATGAAGCAATTTCTCTTAAACTGCAAATAATCAAACCACCACCAGACAGAGCTATTTTTTCCTGGAATAAAATTGTTAGGCTCTCAGCCACTTTATGTGTGCAATCTCTGTCAACTCTTTGGAGTTCGTTCTGTAACCCTCAATGAGGCTTTTAGCAAGCACAATTTGGAAAAAAAAAAAAGTGGAAATTGTAAAAAATGAAATGCAGAAGTTCTTTATATTAGAACCATGGAATAGAAAGGTTCGGGGAAAAGGAAAAAAGACACAGTTGCAGGAAAATATGATTGTAACAGTCTTAGGGTATTCAAAAAATAGATTTTTCTATATTGACACCAACACCAAATTGTGAGAAATTTTTTAGTTCTCAAGGAAAATATCATAAAGCCTCATTCAGGTACAGAGTAAGGGATGAGGAGAGAGAGAGACTGAGTTCAGTTGAAAAAGAAGCTTTATGTACCTTTGTTTTTCAGTTATCACCTTAGAATATCTACTATTCTTTGGGAAGTTACATTCTCATTCTACATTACATCTTAATACAACATCTTCTGGGTTTTCTGGATTAATGTGCTTGAAGAAAGCAGTAAGAATCTAACTGTGCTAACTAAATACATTTGGCATATTTCTCTTGGCTTGAGTAGGAGAACAAATAAACTCAGCTAAAACAAGAGATAATTAAACACTTAGTCACCATTTGGTAACTCAATGTGTCCAATTAAATGGATTATCATTGAAGTAAAGCAGCCAATATCTTGTTTAACCAGAATTAAGGGAGTTCCTATTCCATAGGATGTTCTGGGACATTGTGTCCCTTATGGAAAGCAATCACAAATTTCGGACACATAGCTGCCTTTTGAATTTGGCAGTTAAAAGACTAATGCATATTTTGTTACTCCTCTTAGTTTTCCTGGAAGTTACTCACTTTACCTTCCCCACATATTTGTAAAATTAGGATGGAATGTTTTCTGCTACCCAGTTCCCTAGGTGAGATGTGTTTCATATGGGTTAGCATGGGGTTAAGCTGGTGTCAGTTATTACTAAAAATGCAAAATATCAAAAATTACCAAATCATATAAAATTCACACTGAAATAGTAATTTCAGGGAACACTTTCAGGGGAAAAAAATGACCAAAAGGGAAAACCATAAATAAACACTACAATTAAATATTCTCCTTTTCATATATTTCAATTATTATCTATCATTACTTAATTTAGATCAGATAATCCCTTAATCAGGTATAAAATGAAAAGTCACCTCAAATCTTTAATTGGAATCCACCATTTCTAAGCTCTATTCTTTCTGCCTGCACTTCACCTCTAAGTGTCTAAGTGGAAAAGTTTGACACCTCAATAGTTCGTTTTATTTGTTCTCCCTGATTAATCTGCTGATGGCGTGTTATCTAAAGTAAGGCATTTATCCGTGGTCTTATTGTTTCCATTTAGCTATAAAGTGCTTCAGACTTTTTTATCCTTTTGAAGAAGGGTAGCTGCTTCTTTCTTTCCTTTACTCAGTTCCTACTACCACAAAACACAAGAAGGCCAAAGATCCTTACAGGTCGTGTTTAATCTAGGATGAAATTTATTCCCTTTGCCATCTTCTAGACACTCACACCCCCTCCATTAGGAGCTCACTGCTCACAGCCTTCACTAATTACTTTGTATAAAATCGCTGAAGATAATAATTTGATGAACCCAGCCATTCTTAACCACTGACAGGATATTTGCCTTTATCTTTTTACAAACATCTGAATAGTTCAGAATTTAAACAAAATTATAAAATGTTACCCTTGCCTAATTCGTCAAATTAAAAATCTACTGAGAGCCTTTAAACTACTTGAAAACAAGTTATCTTTTCATATATTTTCATTATTTATAGGGAATAGATAATAAGTAATACATTTATTTTTTAATTGACTGCTTGAAATTCAGTTTTTCAAGTATCCTCCCTCCTCCCCCCTTCCCCCCAGCTGCTTCCCCAAGTGCTATTAATCTCCTGTAGGCACCAACTCTTCCAACTCTACAACTTTCATTCCCATGGTAAGGCTCACTCCAGTACCATATACTAGTGTGCATGTGGACTGACAGATGAGGCCAAGACAATGCTTTCTATTTGGGAATTCCACCGCCACCTCTTCCCAGTAAACTGCACAGCATTCTGATAGTCTTTATACCAAGAAGAATCCAAAAGGTCTTAGATGACCTTTTCTGTTTTCAAGGGTGGATCCTCCCTTCACCTGAGGAGCAGATCATGCTTCCATACCCTGCATGGGCTAACTCCCACTAGACCAAGGACAGTAGTCATCACCTTCCAAAGAGAGTATCCACCATCCAGAATTAGGAAAAACTCTTGCCTGAAAACACGGTCTCTCAAGTATTAGATAAAGATTGTATCCCATAATCTCCTTAAAGAGACTTTCTAGGTTTGAGTCATCTTTGTCTCCCATAGCATCTAATGTAATAATTGACATGTAAAAGACATTATTACATGTCAATTATTACATTACATTAATTACTATTACATGTAAAAGACATGTCAATTATTACATTAAATATCAGTATTACTGATTAAATATCAGTAAATATCTGCTAAATATATAGATTGAATAACTGAAGATTCACTTCAACTTTTTAGTACTTAGAGGCAACGATGATAACCTTCCATGATTAAAACAAAACAAAAACTACATCATAAAAACAGTAAAAGAGAACAATTTAGTAAGTGAAGAAAATTCTTATTGCATTTGGAAAAAATGTGAAAGCAAAATATATTCATTGCATTATTTTCATAGTTTGTTATTTTCAAAACACAAACACATACATACAAAACAATAGTATTCATGAAAAAGTTTTATGCAGTAGTTCTATTGACCTGTGTGTCCTCACTGTTCTTGAAAAAATGCACGCACACACACATGCACACATACACTCACTCATAACTTAAAGCC
This sequence comes from Procyon lotor, assembly GCA_028646535.1. Taxonomy (NCBI): domain Eukaryota; kingdom Metazoa; phylum Chordata; class Mammalia; order Carnivora; family Procyonidae; genus Procyon; species Procyon lotor. Next base: position 33,241,195 of record CM053605.1, read on the forward strand.
CATAGATCACAAATGCCATTGAGGTCACCATAGATTAAAGATGCAGCCAGAATCTCTGGCTCTTTTGCTGCCTTCTCATGAAGAAAAATAGTGTTTTTAAATTTTCTTAATCAAGTTACATTTATCATTTTCCTGCTCCCTTTCTTTTCTGTTCTCAATACAATCCTGTCATCTTTAGAGTTGATGTCAATGAACTTGAATTTTTCTTAAGTCAAACTCCCAACTAAGTGAGATAAATGAAATCAATATTCTTCCCTTTACAGGTGAAATGAGTTTAGTAACATATGTAGTACTGTACCTTCCTCTCCTTTTTTCTCCTTTGTACTGCAATCCATCAACGCATTGCTCTTGGCACCTGAATGAACACATCTTAATATGAGATTTCAAGCAACAATTCTTTCTAAATATAATGAAATATTTCAGTCTTTGTTCTTAAAAACCCACACCTAGATCTATGTTCTTTGCTCCTCCACAAGAATTTATTTCTATTATTCTTACAGGATTCTTAGTATTCACAAGTGATTAGTCAGGTCCTTGAGTTCAAGAAATATCTGATTTCTTCATACAAAAGTCTAAATGCTATTCCATTCTCAGGGATGGCTAAAAAAAATAGGACTTTCAGAAAAGGAATTTCACATTCAAGGCCACCATGCTTCATGGTTTTGCTCTGTATCATGAAGCACCTGTTTGGCATTATTCATGAGGCTTGTTCTATGAATTCAAAAATTTCCTCTGCAGTAGTCCTTCTTATAGGAAAAAAAGTGACTTTATCAGATTGCTTGGTGATGCACTTTTGAATTATAAAATGCTATGTGATTTTTTTAACCTTTTCAATTCTGTGAATCATTATTATTGACCTATTCTAATTTTACATACTAAGTACATCATATGTTACAACATATGCTGATTCAAACAGGTAATAAAAAGAAGAATTCAGTAAGGAAAATGTTAATTCATACTAATTAAGGAATAAAAATCATTTTTATTTCCATACACGTTCATCTTTTTATACTTTTGAATAACGGTAAGAATTAGCTTATGTTGTTTAGTGTTTGCCATAAGGAAAATATGGAACACTTATCAGCCAGAAATGCACTACACAATAAATGTATGTATTGGGACTAAGGACTGAAAATAGTCTGGATATTAAATCAGTAAATTGGGGAGACATTAAGAAGATCAAATTAGAGGGCTCCTGGGTGGGCTCAGTCAGTTAAGGGTCTGCTTTCAGCTCAGGTCATGATCCCAGAGTCCTAGGATCCAGCCCCATATCAGGCTCCCCTATTAGTAGGGGGTTCTGCTTCCCCCTTTCTCTCTGCCCCTCCCCCACACTCATGCTCTCTTTCTCTCTCTCAAATATAACTTCTTTTTAAAAAAAGAAAATCAAATTAGATAAAGACAGAGACAACAGAGTCTGTAAATTATTGTTACTATGTGGGTGGGGGAAGCCAAGAACACAGGTGAGCTTCAGTCAAATAGAGAAGAGGTCCTGGCTGAGACAAAACTTAAATGGCACCATTCCTGGCTAAATTTATCCCCCTAATCCCATGCTCACTCCAGCTTTCTAATAATCATATTACATGTGAAAAGCAACAAGCAAAGGAAGTAAATAGTAATTAGTAAGCAGTTAGTGAAATCCATGCTCTAACTGGCTTGGAGCAAAGTCTGGAGAGTGGCTTGAGAAGGTTTTGTAACCCGGACAAAGATGCCATCTAAATGGGACAGATGTGTGAATGCCAGAGGGTTTTATCAACCCCGATTAAATTAGTGAATTCTTGAGTATCTCAGATCTCTGGTTATCTCTCAATGTTATCAATGTAGATAAATTTGTACCTACAAATGTTGCTTCACCTGTTGTCTATTACTGATTGAGGTGGATAAAAAGGACTGTGAGATGTGAGAGACCATTCTCTAGGTTTGATGGTTCTGGCAAACTGACCAGGGAGCCAAAGAATGCGATGGCCTACTGTGTGGATTATTTTCCCTAACACTCACACCACCCATAAAACCTGCACCCAAGGGGAAAAGATAGCACAGCAGGCCAACAATAATGAGATTACAAGGCCTTCTCTAGAAAACTTAAAGGGACCAAAACTAACCAACGGCAATAAAACAGTAAAGCAAACTAAGAACCCTCAACACTCCCATTAAGAAAAGAGCACAAACTTTATAACTATTATGAACCTTGAAAATTGCAATTTAAGAAAGAGAGAAGACTCAGGAATTAATTCTATGCAAATACATATTAAAACCTGTTATAAATGGCTTACTTTTGAAAAAGATATAAAACAAACTCTTGCCAACTGCTTATAAATGTTAGCGTTTATAGATTTTCTTGCTGGTTGCAACAGCAACAGGAAGTTGGCTTGTACCTCCCTTCTGTCTTCACCATCTCTCATAAGCATATTCATTTTCCAGAAAATAATTTAAATCCAGAGTCCTAGCTACAAGGGAGTCAGAAAAATAAAATTGGAGGCTTTCCAGTCTCTTCATCTTGAAAAAAAAGGGGCAGCCAATCGATGTGGCTCTAGAGCCCAAGCTCTGCTGCCCCCGATGTTTTGCGGCTGCTGTGAGCATTTAAAGAAAACAATTATTTTCCCTTTTCGCCTTTATCCACATATACGTGGTGTCAATTATATAAATAAAAAGTGATATATTCTACCAATAATATTAATTTTCAAATACCTAAAAATTAGGGAATATACACAAAAATATGAAATATGTATTCATTTTCTCCAGTGTACTAATGGTAGACAGAGGCATTCAGTAATATATTTATTTTTAACGACCTGATATCACTTCCTGGTCTTTTTCTTTTTTTTTCTTCTTTTTTTTTTTTTTGGAAAAAATAAGCTCAGAGATATCTTACGTCTGAAGCTAGAGAGAGAGGCTGCTGGAACACAACATCTTGACCCTATCCTGCAACAGATAGTGGAATTGTGCTGCCACGTGTAACCTGGGAGAACTGAGCACTCAGAGCTCTATGCCACGTTCTGTCTCATTTCTTGCTCTACGGCACACATAAGTTCTATTCTCTCCTCAGTGAAAAACTTTCACAATCTTTTACCCTGAATATTGGCATCTTTTTGTGATTCATCCATTTTATTTGGGACAATGATGCAATCTGCAAAAGAAGAAATGAGGTCTCCTCAGACACTCAAAAGATCCCAAATACAACTGGATTGAATTTTAATACAGTTTTCAGGGGATTCAAAAACAGTACTTGCAAACTAATGACATTATTATGAAGAAAATCCTACTTTTATTAAAGTAGTAAAGACCAATGAATTAATTTTACAACCCATTTCGAGTCATTTGAAATACTTCACAATATTTAACATTTTGCTCTTCCCAGTACAACTTCATCCTTTTTTTTTTTTTTTTTTTGCTTCTTTCTCAATTTCAGCCCAACTTTCTAATTTCTAATAGGTAAACTTGATTCCAGTTCTTGCTCTTTTTTTTTCTTTCTATAACCCAGATAAAATAAGGGCCTATGTGGGTTGGAACTAGTTATGCATGATCTCACAACAATTGTTAAATGAAGTCTATCTCTCTTTGGGGGACTTAATAATTCAACAGTTATCTCTCCAGATTACCAACCTGAGGGTACCAACAGATTGTGCGAAGAAAAAAAAAAAAAAAACCAGCATTAATTCTCTGAAATAAGCCTTCCAGCTTCCCCAGGATCAAAATGGAAAGAAAATAACCTGAATTTTCTCCCACTATCGACTTCATCCTGTTGCTGTATGACAGTAATGTTTCTGGTTGACTGACTGCCCACATATTTCCCAAAGAATTCTTACAGCATTTCAGCAACTTGTTCACTATTGCTGCTGCTACCAAACAATTATAACTGTAGCCACTTAGGGTTGCTCAACCCAAAGATGTGCTCCACCTTGAATAGGAAGCTGGGTGCCAAGTAATAGCCATGAACAGCAGGTTAAATCCTTAGGGGAGGTACAGAATGGAGGCACATAGTTTCTCTTGGTTTCTTGTTTCTCCAGATGCCAAGAGAACAGGTTGCAAAATGAGGATCTTCCTAGATGCTAGAAAATCACAATAAATAGCCTCCCAAATACACGAATAAAGAAAGCACTCAATCTCTGTATAGGCTTAATTCTTTTTCCAAAATGAGGTATAAATAGACAGGAATTTTTAGCCTTTTAGGGAGAACAATTGCATTGTGTTATGGGTCACTTGTTATGCATTGACCTGAGTATTACTAGAAATTCATAAGGAATATAGAATGATTTCCTTCAGAACAATCAGACAACACACACACACACACACAAACACAAATAACCAATCATATGTCAGTAATGCCCAAATCATAAACTGGGCCGATACTTTTTATAATCAGCTTTCACAACTCTGTAACTAAACTGTTAATAGTTGATGTGGTACCTTATGGACAACATAGATTCTCTAACAAATCCTTTCCATTTTAGGCTACCACCCATTTCTTACTTTTTTACTCTGAACGCTTTTCTCTAAAAGAGTACTGGCTGTCTCTTTTTCCTATGCATCCACTCAGTGCTCAGCCCACTCCAATCTGCTCTCTGCCTCCCTCATTCCACCATTGACCTCCACACCACTCCCTCCACCAGGCATATTTTGGTCCTCATCTAATTGGGCTGTTCATTAGCATTTGTCACCCCTTCTTCCTTCTTAATCATTGTTTTGTTTGCATACATGTCACTTCACTCTTGTTTTCTCTCCTTTCTGGCTATTTTGACTTAGTCCCCATAATCACATCTTCATCTGCTACCTGAACTCTAAATTCAAAATTACATTTGAGACTCTTTTCTCATTTTACATGATTTCCCTAGGAGACCTAGGGAAACATCCTTTCCTTAAACTTCTATTGTCTTCTAAAATGCCATAAGCAACCAATATATATCTCCTACTCTGAATGTCCTCCGAAATCCTGGCCCATATATTCAGCCGGACATCTTTGTTTAGATGTCTGAAAGTCTCAGCACATTTTTAGCACAAGAATGGTGTTGGCCTCTATCTCCCAAACCTTCCTCAGAGGTAGACTGTCTATAGTAGCATACACCAACCACCTCCTGCCCCTCTGAGCCTGAGGAAGTGTCAAAGAGTGAACCCCTTCAGAGAACCTTTTTTCTCCTCAAGGGTTCAACCACCAACCTTTATTTTCTCCAAATCTCAAGATGAACAGTCTAGGATCACTCTCTTGATCTTTTTTTTGAGTCTTATGTATATGGCCAGT